>BLSH010277625.1:3028796-3061812 GCA_018402905.1 Glandirana rugosa
ATAGGTGAACTTGAAAAATATCTTCTAAAGTAACAGTAAAATGTAAGTGAACTTAAGAAACTTAAAAAGCCCTCTTGTCCCGAAAAATTCAAAGAATTCAAGTGAATGTAAAATGACAATGAAATCTTCTATAAAAAGTTCAAGTGGATATACAGCAAGTGGATATAAAGCATCGGTGACTTTCCAATTATGATCTCCAACTAGATCTCATATGGTGCTCTTTAAAGTGATCTGTGCTATATTCTTCTCAGCCGTGCATCAAGTGCTCCCCTCCTGACCCTGAGTGCCTGCTTACCGGAAAAACGTTCCCCGCTCAAGGGGTTCACGTTTTGGGAGAGTTGCACAGCTCCCTCTGTGTGCTTTGGGAATGGCCGTTTCCTGCAATCCTCCAGACCTTTCACAGGTCTGGAGGATTGCAGGAAACGGAGAAAAACAAAGGAGATAAGGAGACCAGGAACACGCGGACCGGGAGGAACGCCATTCCCAAAGCACACAGAGGGAGCTGTGCAGCTCTCCCAAAACGTGAACCCCTTGAGCGGGGAACGTTTTTCCGGTAAGCAGGCACTCAGGGTCAGGAGGGGAGCACTTGATGCACGGCTGAGAAGAATATAGCACAGATCACTTTAATGAGCACCATATGAGATCTAGTTGGAGATCATAATTGGAAAGTCACCGATGCTTTATATCCACTTGCTGTATATCCACTTGAACTTTTTATAGAAGATTTCATTGTCATTTTACATTCACTTGAATTCTTTGAATTTTTCGGACAAGATTTTGGACCTATAATTGGACTTTTTGTTTCTGCTTTGGTTGTTTGTTTTTTCATATGCTTTATTGAACACACTATTTATTCATTTTTTCATTTTTTCTGGTATCACCGAGCACGAAGCACTTTTAAAGATCACCTTTGGTTTTACGTTTATATGCTTTACATGAAATATATATATGCTAAAGTTATTTATTTATCGATATCCGCTTATATAAGTTTAGAATATAACACTTGCACACATCATTGATAACACACCCAGATTGCACACTATATGTAACATTGGTCCCAGCCTATACAATTTCACCTAGTCGCAATCATATGAGAGAATATACCTCTGATTTTTTACACTTGTTTTTTTACACATTTTTACTTTTTAGAAAATCCACCAGCACGCTGGAAATTTCTTATTTACAGGAATTAGCAAACAAATTTAACAAAAAGAGAGCAGCGCCAATATCACCTTAATTCTATCATAGCAGAGAAAATTGGACCCATGTAACCACCAGAGCGTTCACTCAGATGGCGAGGGGGTCCCTTGCCCTGGATACAAATTGTTGGACCTTGTTCTTGAACCGGGAAGTCAGTAAATCCACTTCTGGCGTCCCCCACCGCAGCCACAATTCCAGAAAAACCTTGGGGTGCAGAGACCATTCCCCTGGGAGTAACTGTTGGCGACTGAGGTAGTCTGCTTTCCAATTCTCCACCCCCAGAATGTATACCACGGAGAGTCTTGGCACATGCTCCTCTGCCTACCAGAGCAGTAGACAGACCTCGTGCGCCAACCAACTCCTGGTCCCGCCCTGGTGGTTGATGTAAGCCACTGCTGTAGCATTGTCTGTCTTTACCCTTACTGGGTGACCTCGCAATCCGGTCGTCCAATATCTCAGGGCCATCCGAATGGCGCGCAGCTCCAGAATGTTGATAGGAAACAGCTGCTTCCTCCAGGACCACTTCCCCTGGACTGTGAGGTCCTCCATGACTGCACCCCAACCCATAAGGCTGGCATCCGTGGTCACGATCTTCCAGAAAACCGGAAGAAACTACCTCCCCTGAGTCAAGTCCTGGCGTACCAGCCACCAATTGAGACTCTGCCGTGACTTGGGAGTAAAGGTCATGCTGAAATCCAAAGTCTGAGTCTTCTTGTTCCATTCTGCTAGAATGTTTCGGTGAATGGCCGTGGAATGGAAATGAGCATAAGATATCGTCTCAAAGGAGGCTACCATCTTGCCCAACAAGCTCATACAGAGCCAAACTGAAGGACAGCTCTCCTCCCTCACCCGGCTCACCAGAGCCCTGAGATCGCTGACTTTCCTTGGGGCAAGAATATCTTCGCCTGCACCGTGTCCAATCGCAAACGCAGATATTCCAGGCACTGAACTGGATCCTAAGAGGACTTGTCCCAAATTATGATCCACCCCAGGCCTCCCAGCATCTGGACCGTAAAGGCCACATTCTGCTTGAGCCTCTCTCTGGATTGATTCCTGACCAGGAGGTCGTCCAGGTAGCCCAAAATTAGATCCCCCCTTGACCTCAAAAGGCCCAAAACTGGAACAAGTATTTGTAAATACTCTGGGTGCTGTTGCGATTCCGAATGGTAGGGTCACAAACTGGTAGTGCCGTTCCCCTATCCTAAAGCGCAAAAACCTCTGATGAGGGAGGAAAATTGGCACATGCATATATGCGCATTTTTGATGTCTATCGACACCAAAAAATCTCCCTGTTGGAGAGAGGCGACCACTGATCAAATAGACTCCATCCGAAAAGGCAGTACAGATACTGGTTTAGAGCCTTGAGATCCAAAATGGGTCTTACTTCCCCATTTGGCTTTGGCACTGTAAACAGGTTTGAGTAAAGCCCTGTGTCCCCCTTTGTTGCTGGCACCTCCACAATTACACCCTGCAGGATCAAGTGTCTTTGTCCTTGGAGCAGTCTTCACCTCTTTACAAGATCCGTGGGCATTCTGGATCTTAAGAATCTCTGAGGGGGCCAAGCCTGAAACTCAAGCTTGTAACCTTGAGTCACTAGGGATACCACCCACCTGTCTCGGATGAGCTCCTCCCATACTCCTGCAAAGTGCAACAGCCTTCCCCCCACCTGACTGAGTGGGGGAGCCCCTTCATAAGGAAAGCTTGGTGCCAGGCTTGGAGGCCCTTTGGGTCCAAGGCTTCTTTTGCCCCTGACCCTGCTGCTTTCCCCTGGCTCCAGGTCCTTGAGGCTGTCGAGACTGCCTAGAACCTGTAAACCCTGAGGAAGCAGAAGCTGAAGGCTTAAAGGAGGGTCGCTTAGCCAGCTTCTTTACCGGCAGTAGCTTACTCTTACCCCCCAAAATTTTCTGGACATGCTTGTCCAGGTCTTCCCCAAACAGGCGATAGCTATGAAAAGGTAATCCTGCCAGCAACCTCTTACAGGGAAGCTCCGCCGACCAACTCTTCAGCCACAGAATCCTGTGCATATGCATGGATAAAGAGAGCCATTCTGAAGACCTGCTGTATTAAATCCTTCAGAGCGTCTACCGCAAAACATAGGGCCTGTGGTACATCCAGAGGCTCCTCCTCTAGCTCGTCTTCCCTGCCAGCACTCGTGGCCTGATATTTTAAGGCCTGGCACACCCCAATTACTGCCACTGCAGGCTGAATGGCAGAGCCTGCTACGGCGAAGGAGGCCCTTAATAAGGACTGCAGCTTCCTATCAGCCAGATCCACCCCTGTGCATTACCCACTGAACAGGTTAAAGTTTTGCTAAGGGAAGAGACTGCCACATCAATGGCTGGTACCCCCAATTTCTTCAAAAACTTTTCCTCCATAGGGTATAATGAAGAAACCCTCTTGGGAGGAATAAATAATATGTATGGTGCTCCCAGTCAGAATACACCACCTGCTCAAGAAGGGGGTGCAGGGGAAACACCTGGGTACTCTGAGGAGGCTTTAATGAGGGACGAATAGGAAGTCTCAGGTACCTCCACAGGAGGCAACCTGAAAGCCACACGCACCTTGCGTGTCAAAGCACGGGTGAACAGCTTCTGTGACTGAGATGCTGATGACTCCTGGGCCTCGACTGACCCTGACTCATCCTGGAGCCTCAGCTGAATCCTCCACTATTATGTCTTCCTCCTCATCCAACCATTCCTGCTCCTGCACTGGAGGGCCAGGGGATGGAGACCTGCCACGCTTCTTGTTAACTTGTGTAACAGATGCGATCATCCCAGCAATCTTGCTCTCTAACCCCGCAAGAGCTGAAGACAGGTCCTCTTAAGTAACGTAAGTCGAGGTGGAAGATGCTGTAGCAGCTACCATACCAGACAGGTGCAGTGGCTCAGACTGCCTGGTCGCCTCTGGTCTCTCAGGGGAGGCTATAGCAGCAAGGCCCCGAGCAGCCCCATCTGAGGCTGCTGGTGAAACCCCCTGACTCCTAGGTGCCCCCCCCCCACTTCCTGGAAGCCATGGCTTGCTTTAGGTGCAGCAGCTCCTCAAACCTATGTCCCAGCGCTGCCTCCTGTTCTGCCTGACCGCCAGCTGCCCCCACCACTGGACTCATGTGCCCCCTGAAAGAATCACGTGCTCTGTGCTCGCACCGCCAGCTGTGTGCATACACTGCCGCCAACCCGCCATGATGAATCCAGCATTTCCTATAGCCTCGTGCATGCGCGCTCTGTATAGAGCAATATCAATGGACTTGGCCAGGACACAGATTCCCAGTGGTAGCCTGAGGGAGTACAGGCAATATCCCCCAGAAGCACCCAGCCCCCCGGTGGCCGAAGCAAGAAGCACAGGCTTTAAAGAAACACAGGATGTAGCTAGGCTTAACCCCAAAAAAAGGGAAAATTACATACCATTCCCATCGCAGGACCTGGAGCAAGCTACAGGCCCAATCTTCACCCCTCATGGTGGGCTCTGTCACTAAGGATCTTCAAGGACCGGGTACACTTTACATGAGGGTTCACTCCCTTGGACCTGTATAGCACCCTGCAGGCGTACCTTGATACCATAGTCCCAGGCTTACCACTACGCAGGGTCCAGCACCACGTATGGTTGCATTACAGGCAAAACCTCGTACTTACTTCCGTCTTCTTGGTGAGGCTTGGGTACCATTTATCTTAGCTGATAGCTGTTTCAAATCAATCCAATTAGAGAGCTGTCCCTGATTCAACAGAACCTGTCCGGGACGCAGCATGGAAGCTCACACTAAGCTTTAGAAGTTACCATCCACCTCTTCAGACACTGGCGAAAAAACTGAAGTGCTCCTGGTGTGGGAGGAGTTATATAGGAGGGGGAACTTTGTTTGTTTTATGATTTGCCAGTGCCCATTCACCTGTAGGTGCCTTATAACCAGTGTAATGAATATGTAGCCTGCTCTGTGTCCCGTGATGTACGAAAAAGAAAACAACCTCTGCTTTAACGCTGTTTTAGCGGCGCTGCGGTGTAAAATGGGTCTTATTTATCCCAAAGGTGTCCTATCGGGTTGAGGTCAAGACTCTGTGCAGGCCAATCAAATCTCTCAACCCCAAACTCGCTCATCTATGTCTTTAAGGTCCTTGCTTTGTGCACTGGTCTAAATCATTTGGTGGAGGGAGGATTATCGTGTGGGGTTGTTTTTCAGGGGTTAGGCTTAACCCCTTAGTTCCAGTGAAGGGAATTTTGGACAATTTCATGCTCCCAACTTTGTGGGAACAGTTTGGGGATGGTCCCTTCCTGTTCCAACATGACTGCGAACCAGTACACAAAGAAAGGTCCATAAAGACATGGACGAGCGAGTATGGGGTGGAGGAACTTGACTGGCCTGCACAGAGTCCCAGACTCAATCCGATAGAACACCTTTGGGATGAATTAGAGCAGAGACTGCGAGCCAGGCCTTCTTGTCCACATCAGTGCCTAACCTCACAAATGTGCTTATGGAAGAATGGTCAAGCATTCCCATAGACACACTTCTAAACCTTGTGGACAGCCTTCCTAGAAGAGTTGAAGCTGTTATAGCTGCAAAGGGTGGGCCAACTCAATATTGAACCCTACGGACTAAGACTGGGATGCCATTAAAGTTCATGTGCGTGTAACGGCAGGCGTCCCAATACTTTTGTTAATATTCTCTTCCTAACAGAACAATTTCAGTCAGTCAGCTGTGTCTGCCCTACCACGGACTGTTATGGTATGCTAATGTCTAGTACACACACAATAAGAATATCAGAAGAATGATCATCAGTTTTTTTTTTTGTTTTTTTGCATGCTAGTCTCATATCGACAACCATTAGAATACTAAAGTTACGATTCTTGTACTTAAACTTGAAAGAAAACAAATTTAAAAGTGATGTAATGTACTGTATTGTAATGAATTCTTTCATTTCCGAGCATACGTGGTCTTGGTCTCATGATTTTTTTCGTACAAATACTATACTAATTACACAAAAATTGTGCGTTCTGTTATTGCACGAGAAAAATTTCCCTGCTTGTCCCTTCAGAGAATTTCGCATGAACTGTCACATTCACTCTCGAAAGCTGTGTATTAATACTCAGATTATCGAACAAAGCAGTATTTTTCGTCTGATTTTCTCATCATGTGTACTAGGCATTAGGATGAAGAGGGCTACATACTGTTCCTATTTTTTAAATTCTATTATAGGTGTATGACAATTTTAAGACTTTGGCATCCCCAAACCAAGTGATTTTTCTGAAATTTCATCAGGCTCATGTCAGTGGCATATGTGTAGTGGAGATTTTCAACAACTGCAGGAAAAATTAGCTCAAGAAATTAGGTAATTGAATTTAATTTTAATTTGGACATGGTGTCAATAACTGCTTTGCACACCCACTGGCATACAGTATATACGTACATATTTAATGTTTAATTTTTCCAGACAAGAAGATGGCATTTGGGTAGGGTGTACCCCTGAAGCCAGGAAAGTCAGTAAGCATACCAGCTAATTTATACTTCTAAGAGTCCCATCTAATATTAAACACCATATGGTGTCTGCCATTTTATTTGTTATTCAAAATTAAAGTGGAACTACAGCAAAATCAAAAATTACAAATATGATGCAGTCTGTGGCTAGTATTAACACAGCAGTCTTTGGGGGGGGAGGGGTTATCTCCTTTCAACATATTTTTATTACCTATTGATACGGTCAGTAATGCCCCGCAACCGTCGTATGCAAACGGTCGAACGACCGCTTGTTGTACGATCATCCAACCATTAGTACGTGCGATTAGAACAGCCGAAGTATGACAGTCGTACAACAGAAGTTGGATGAGCAAACTAGAAAACTTTGGTTGTACCAACAAGCGGTTGTATGACTGTTGTACCGTGTGTACAGGGAAGTTGGTCCAACAAGTTGTACCGTGCAAAACACGCATGCTCAGAAGTCAGGAATGCTAGGAAGTATCCGTTCGTGTAAATCTACGTTCCTAATTCACAAATCACATTCACCTGAACTTCCTCTTTATATGCTCGTAACACGTCACTACATTCGGCTTGGTCGTACTATCGCTTAATGCATGTCAGTACGGGAGATACAACAGCCAACATACGATTTTGGCCATTCGGACGTACGACCGTCACACCGTGTACGAGGCTTAAGTATTCTATTTTTCAACTTAACAGACAAAGCTTTCCAGCAAAAGTGGCGGACAAACTATTTTACACTGACAGAGGTTATCATAATGGTCAGCTTTTATTCATATGCTCCTCTTATTCCCAAAAACATTAGCTGAAGTTAGGCTTTAAGTTTGTTAGTCACTTACGCAAAGTCCATTTAAAATTCCATCAGTCCATCTAACACTACCCTCTACTGGGGGACGGTGCTGCTGTTCAAAAGTGGCTATGTTGCGCGTCCATAAATAGAGTGAATGTAGCCACCCCAAGACAAGAATTGTGTCACTGGCTAAATCAATAGGCGAAAAAAAAAAGGAAAAACCCTACAACAAGAAAATGAATGCACCCACCGCAAGGATTGGAAAGCTGCAATATACTAAATATCAGTTTTTGATTTTAGATTCACTTTAAGTAAATTTTGTTTCTAATGCAATTTTGTTTCTAATTCTAATTTGTAATCTTCAGAGCTTTATAGCTGCACATGGACTGGCTGATCCAGGAATTTCAACCAAAGAGCTGACTGTCTTATGCTAAAAGAAATCTTCAAGAATCACAAAATTTTAGGACCTGGGAGGTGTTTATTCAGATGCTACTTCCTTGTTTTAGCGTATTACCAAAGGAACGTCTTGTGAATTGATGGTGGATGCCTTATTGAGCTATAAGGATTGAAGAGTTTTTGATAACCAATTACGATTTGAGACAGGACTGTACCATTGTGGGTGTTGGTTTTATTGTTGTCTGGTGAGTCCCTCCATATAGGGGGAAAGCCCCAAGTCTCACGCGGTGTGGTGGTGGTACATAAAGCTCTGAAGATTACACAGACACACAAGCACAGAGATTGATTGAACATTCAGGACTTTTATTTGTTTGTCTTTGATGACTCTTATACCGGCATCATTGAGAATGGTGCTATAGCGCTGCTTTTTACAGTTTAAGTTAATTACTCTGTTATCTGTGGTCACATTTATATCTATTAAGAGCAGCAGCTGAGGTGGCCACATTCATTCCCAAACAAGAGTGGTGTGGCGTGAGATTGACATGCACTCAGCTCTGATTGCCATATTGATCGGCCTTTGGGAACTAATTAATTTGTATATCAATTGTAGGTTTGTTATTACAATAAATCAGCAGCTATGGATGCTATTCAATTTCTCTCCAATCGCCAAATCAACCTGGACACTATTTTTTTGACTAGCCAGGAGGAGGTTGTTAGTGATGATTTCAATCAAATGTTGTCCACTTTAGGATATACGTTAGAAAAACAGGTACAGACATGGTGGGACATTCGCACCTTTGAACAATATATCAAACACAATATTGTGATGAGAAGTTTAAGGTGGGATGTGAGCCCACAGGATGGCTTGGATGAGGAGGAATATACCACTGAATGGTTACATTTTTTTAATAAAGCTGGTTTGGAACTGCAACACTTAGTGTTGAAATGGAAAAGACTGAAAATGTTAAAATTAAAGAAGATCTCTGATATAAAACAAAAATTAGATCCAGTACAGGATAACTCCCAGGATACTGCTATTAATACAGAAATTAAAAATAAACTAGAAAAGGTTGATAAGGAAACCCAAAAGAAAAAAATCAAGAAGTTTCATAGAGACATATTCGATTTAAAAAATAATACAATTTATGCCCAAACTGCTTTGATACATACACAGGGGCCCCCTGGTGTGGTGGTTCACTCCTCATTTGTCCAGAAATAATAATAGGGATACGGGTAAACTATCAACACATGTCCCCGCTGAAGGAAGAAATAAAAATAAAAAAGATCCTTCCGATGAGATGGTGATAGGTATGGAAGCACGTATTAGGTCCCAGTAACTAATAGGTATGAGCCACTAACTCAATATGAAACGAATCAGACTCCTCGATTAGAAAGGTCTTTTTTAGGAAGGGGGAGAGGCAGAGGCAGGAGACCGAGGGGGAGAGGTATGAGAGGGAATCATCCATCGCGGTCCCAGTATACTCCAGTAGAGCAACAGTGGTGGAACCCACCACCATGGAGAGAATCTCACCCCCAGCAGTATCGAGAGAACAGAAGAGAAGGAGCGGATGCAGAGCAGATGCACGCATCCAGGAAAAAAAGAAGGGACACAGAATAGAAGGAATTTATAATCTAGCTAAAGTTGAGTTATCCATGAAAGAAGTGAATATCTTGAATGCAGGTCTGAAGTGTGCAGTCAGAAGGCCTGTAAATAAATTTAGTGTATATATGGATATACACAAATTTATTAGAAAAATTAACATTAAAAAGTACTTTTTAGGCCTAGGCAATGGTCTAGCTGAAAGGAGGACTGATGCACAAAAAGGGGTGGACAGTGGTTTGAGTAATAAATCTCTATTTAATCCACCTTTACCAACCAATCATTACGTACAAACGTTTAAGAGATTGGTAGTGGATGACCTAGAAAAAATACGTCCCCAGAAGAATTTAAATCCTCGATATATTGAGGAAGATATTAAGTTATTAGAGACAAAAAAAGATATTATAATCAGACCAGCTGATAAAGGAGGCGGGGTGGTGATCCTCGATAAATCCTTTTACCATTCGCAGTTGGTGCAAATGTTAAGTGACTCTGACACTTATGGTGACCTAACGGGGGACCCAACAGCGGCTTATCGTAGGGATTTGTACAACTTGATTGAGTATGGTTACGACACCCAGGTCCTTAATATCAAAGAGAAGAAGTACTTATGTCCCAGCTTCAGTAGGATTCCCACCTTCTACACACTCCCTAAAATACATAAAGATGTGGTATGTCCGCCAGGTAGACCCATTGTTAATAGTATTATTGGGTCAGTCTCTGCTAGGGTGGGTGAATATTTGGATCGGTTTTTACAGGCAAGTGTGGTGACCACCACTGCCTATTTAGAAGATACCAAGGATTTTATTAATCAGCTGGCTATGGTTGAGATAACGGACCAACATGAGATCTTTTTGGTAACAGCGGATGTATCGTCGCTGTATACCATTATATAGCATGACGATGCTCCGCTGGCCCTCAATTGGGCACTTAGCAAGTGGGAGGACCTCCCTGGTGTGCAAAAGAAGTTTCTTGGGATGGTGTTAGACTTCTCTTACACATAACTACTTTTGGTACAGAAGCAAATTTTACACTCAGAAGAGGGGGGTGGCTATGGGCGCAAAATTTGCGCCCAGCCTTGCCAACCTCTTCATGAGTGAATGGGAGGATACATTTATTCATTCCAAATGAAGACAGGAGCTGCTGTTTTACAAAAGGTTTATAGACGACCTGTTTCTGATATGGAGAGGTACTGAGGCGTCATTAATAGAATTTTTAAATGAATTAAATAATAACACCAATAACATAAAACTGGAAGTAAGGTGGAGTAGGGAGCAGATTGATTATCTTGACCTTACTGTTATGCTGAAGGATAATAGATTGACGATGAAGGTGTTCTTCAAGCCAACTGATCGGAATAGTTATCTGGCCATTCACAGTGGCCACCATCCGATTTACAAAAAAGCTGCACATGGACTGGCTGATCCAGGAATTTCAACCAAAGAGCTGAATGTCTTATGCTAAAAGAAATCTTCAAGAATCACAAAATTTTAGGACCTGGAGGTGTTTATTCAGATGCTGCTTCCTTGTTTTAGCGTATTACCAAAGGAACGTCTTGTGAATTGATGGTGGATGCCTTATTGAGCTATAAGGATTGAAGAGCTTTTGATAACCAATTACAGCGATTTAAGACAGGACTGTACCATTGTGGGTGTTGGTTCTATTTTCATCTGGTGAGTCCCTCCATATAGGGGGAAAGCCCCAAGTCTCACGCGGTGTGGTGGTGGTACATAAAGCTCTGAAGATTACACAGACACACAAGCACAGAGATTGATTGAACATTCAGGACTTTTATTTGTTGGTCTTTGATGACTCTTATACCGGCATCATTGAGAATGGTGCTATAGCGCTGCTTTTTACAGTTTAAGTGTAATACCTTACTCTATTCCACATTGTATTATCATTGATGCTAAAACATCCCATCATTTCTAAACATGTTTGTCTAAAAGGAAATTAAAAAAAAACATTGTACGCTTACTGATGGATACTACTTTAGAAAAATGTACATGTATTTCCACATTCCATTGATACTTTTCTGTTGTTTACAGATTTAACTTTACTCATTTATATATTGCCAACGCTTTTCTACAGTACATACTGTAGAACCATTCGCACCTGTTCCAATGCTCAAATCAGTAAAAGTTTTAAAACTAGAAGGAATCTTTTTTTTTATCACCCCTCCCCCCACACTTCTTAATACATTGCAATTATTTTCAGTAGTATTCATGAAATTAAATGGATACTAATAATGGGCAGATCAAAACTGGAGACAGTAAAGATTTTCTTTATCTGAAGTTTTCATACATAGTCATGTTGGTAAAAAAACATAATACAGTTGAAGGTTTAATAGCGGCATACCACTGTGAAAAAAGGTGAAATTATCTGCATGCAGAATAAAGTGTAATACAAGGTTTTAACAGTGGCGCATGTAGTGCACCGCAGTGAAACATAGGAATAATAATGGCGTGCTAAATGAAATAAAATTGAAGGCTTTAATAGAAGTGCACCTGGTGCACCATGGCGATGCATAAGGATAAAAGCAGCATGCATTGATAGTGACAGGACTACAAGGGACTAAATTATAGTAATATGATCCTCTAAACCGCCGTAACTTCAAATACATAAGAACAAAATGGCTATCATGTCATTACATGGGCCCCCATATGAGCAAATGTATACAATACACGAGCAGCAATCAGTCAACTGTCGCACGTAATACGTAGGTAACAATGTACAAACAGGACGATACCCAGGTAACAAGGAAATTGTGACTATATGGAGGAAACAAACAGGTAATCATAACTAAAATAACAGCATGTTTTCTTTTGAAGCACCCCCAACACACACACTGCCCCCCTCAAGTCATTACATTCCACAGGAAGACCCTCTGTGAAGAGGACAGGAATCCAAGGATGTTAGGCCGCATACTGTACATATCCATGTTCCAGCCAGGTAACAAACCATATAACTAAAAATCGGCAAGTCAAGTCAAACAAATCAACATGAATCTCAAAATGAAAAAAAAGAGGTGCAATAAGACAATCCTTATATGCAAGTGAATATTGTGCAAGAAATGTATTCAAACAGCAAATATAGAAATAATGCACATAAAAGAAAGTCACAATTTTGCGATCAAATTCTGTGAAACATTTGTTGTGAAAAAAATACAATGCCAGCAGTGAACTACCGCAAACTAAATTGTGCTCCACAATTGCGCCACCGGTGCTCCAATGCTTTGTACCAGATATTTTGATCTCAGAAAACCGAGATCAGATGGGCCTGGCTGTTACACAGTTTTAGAGTCTTGCCTTGGATCAGCAACACAACACATTAGCCATGCACAAAGCAAAGAAACAAAGGGAAAATGTCATAGTGTAATATCAAAAAATAAGGCCCCTTTCACACATAAGGACCGTTTGTCCATTTTTCATCTATCTATTGACGGATGAAAAACGGACATCAATGCATCGCTATAAAAAAAACGGACGACAACGGATGATCATCCATTTGCATCCTTTTTCATCCGCTTCCGTCAACATCCGTTTTTTTGAACGAATGAAAGCCCTATTTTTCATCTGTCCAAAAAACGGATTGGACAAAAAACGGATGTAAACTGACGAATGGTCAGTTTTTCATCCATTTTTGCATTGGTAGTGAATGTAAAAAAAAGTGATGAAAAACTGATGACCACGGATGAAAGAACTGATGAAAAACTGATGAATACTTCATCCGTTTTGACGTGACTGAACAAATGAAATAAACGGTCCGTATGTGTGAAAGGACCTTAAATTTAAATTTATTTTTAAAAGCCACTCGCATGACAAGGTGAAAGATCAACAATACACGGCATGCATGATGACGTCACAGACCAAGCTCCACCGAACATGTTTCTTCTACACAGACATCATCAAGGAAGGAAGGAAGCACAGTTACTATATCAACTGGGAAAGAAGGATCACAGCACTCTGCAATAAAATGCAAATGCAATCAGAGACAGTCGAAACCTTAGGTGTCGGTGTATGAAGCCAATATTTAAAATTGAAAAATAAAATATATTGTATAAAATTAAAATAACACTGGGGAACAGCTTGCTATACACCTCCTACTGGAAATAAAAGAGGTCTCACCCATATACACAAATGTATTAATACCACCAGAAACATTATTCAACCAAGTAAATAAACAGAGCCTGAAATTTCTTATCCAAACTGTTTACAATATAAATGGAATAAACAATATAAATCAATAAAAAAAAAAAAAAAAATCAACGGTTACTAATAAGGCGTCCCAGTCGATGTTCAAGTCCCAGGGATGAAACAAGTCAAGAAATTTCTCTCCAAGAAATACTGCCCCGCCGGTGGGGAGAAAATGCATCTATTCTTACAAGCTGAAACATAGGGGTTAGATTTTCCCAGAGAAAAGTGAACTTAGGATCATCAAGTCCTATGTGAACGAGGGGTTAGTGAGGTAGAGAGAATCATTAATTCCCTGTGAGAAGAAATTCAGTGGACTAAATAGGAGGTTTTGACGGACTATAGAGGGAGTGAACCTGTTCCTCTGGGTAATTGTGCACCCAAGTATGAGTGACGATTATGATGAGGGACTCTTTGGTCATGGGTATGCTCCCATCCCCACTAATCATCATTATGAAGAGAGGGTGTCACCTAAAAGAGTTCCCTTTGGAGTAAAACAGTCCTTTTTTAGACAAAAATCAGAGCAAAGGAAAAGGAAGAAGAGATGGTGCAGAGGAAGTAGGAGGCAGCAGTCCCAAAAAAAAACCACAATAAATAAAAGGAAAGTAATAGGTTGTAAAGGTATTTTTAATCTTAATGGGATAAAACTGACTGTATCTGAAAAAGTTACACTCTGTAAAGGATTCAAATTTGCCCTTGTGCATTTTTAGAGTAAATTTGATACATTTATTGATGTTCAAAAATACATGAGGAAATTGAAAAAAAAAAGAGGACTATTTAAAGTAAATTAATAATATTCTGTCCAATAGGGACACATAGGAGCAGAAGAGTTGCTAGGTGGGGAAAACACCAGGGGCTCTAGCGCAAAGAAATGCGGTGTGCGAAGCGCGCCACGTTGGAAAATGGGTGTGGTCTAAATTAAATTATGGGTGTGGCTTAAATGGGCGTGGCTTTGGGTGTGGCTCACGTCTTAGATGAACAAGGGATGAAGGAGGGAAGAAAGAAAGAGATAGGTAGGGAAGGAAAGAGAAGAGAAGGAAGGAAAGAAGTCAGGATGGAGGGACAGCGGGCCCAGATCCTATACCACAATAGCAATATGTGTATTCCAGAAAGTTTAACAGTGTGCAAATAAAGATACTCCAATCACCTGGTGTTGGCGCTTCAATCATCCCGGGACCATGGTTGTTAAGGTGTCAGGTTGGTTGAACAGCATTATTTCTATTATTACATTGTAATCAGGTTTCCCCAGCGGAGTCCCTCCTTCCATCACAGGTGTCCCCCAGCGGAGTCCCTCCTTCCATCAGGTGTCACCAGTGGAGTCCCTCCTTCCATCACAAGTGCCCCCAGCGGAGTCCCTCCTTCCATCACAAGTGCCCCCAGCGGAGTCCCTCCTTCCATCACAGGTGCCCCCAGCAGAGTCCCTCCTTCCATCAGGTGCCCCCCAACGGAGTCCCTCCTTCCATCAGGTGTCCCCAAGGGAGTCCCTCCTTCCATCACAGGCGTCCCCCAGCAGAGTCCCTCCTTCCATCACAGGTGCCCTCAGTGGAGTTCTTCCTTCCATCACAGGTGCCCCCAGAGGAGTCCCTCCTTCCATCAGGTGCCCCCAGTGGAGTTCCTCCTTCCATCACAGGTGCCCCCAGCAGAGTTCCTCCTTCCATCACAGGTGCCCCCAGTGGAGTTCCTTCTTACATCACAGGTGCCTCCAGTGGAGTTCCTCCTTACATCACAGGTGCACCCAGCAGAGTTACTCCTTACATCCCAGGTGCCCCCAGCAGAGTTCCTCCTTCCATCACAGGTGCCCCCCCAGTGGAGTGTCCCTCTTTCCATCACAGATGCCCCCCCAGCAGAGTTCCTCCTTCCATCACAGGTGCCCCCCAATTGAGTGTCCCTCCTTCCATCACAGGTGCCCCCCAGTGGAGTGTCCCTCCCTCCATCACAGGTGCCCCCCAGCAGAGTTCCTCCTTCCATCACAGGTGCCCCACAGTGGAGTTCCTCACAGTTCCACACAGTATGCAGCCAGTACAGGGCCCTCATCACACCCCCCCCCCGCCGCCACAGGAGTTGGTGGGTTTGATAGCCCTCCCCTCCACCCCACTACTCAGGGCTGTGGAGAGAGAGGATCCTTTACTCTCCTCCACAGTGCATCCGCAGCGGCGGAAGAACAGTGATGCGGGACAGGCAGAGAGAGCTGATGTCATCTCTGCTCACCCGCCCCTCTCTGTCTCCCTTCTTCCATAGGCCGCTTGCAGCTCTGTAGAGTCGCTCGCCTGCGGCTTAGTCAGGTCACCCACCCACCCACGACTTGACACCACCATTAGGGGTCCCTCGGGAAGCTCGGGGCTGAGGGCGTGGCATTTGGGTCTGAAGCCCCGATAGCCACCCCTTGGCGATGCCCCTGCTTCCAGGTACCAAGGATCGGAAGTGGTGCCAGCGCCATTTTAGAGACGCCTCCAACACACAATGTCTACCAGGGTCCACCCAAAAGAGGGCGGGCTCCCAGTTACAAAGCGAGAGCCCACCCATTAGTGGCGGCTGGTGAAGTTTTAGGATGGGGGGCAGGCCACGCCCTTCCTTTTTGGCCCCTCCTACTACTAATAAGCCACACCCCTTATATAATCCACCCACTCCGTCCCCTTTATTGCACATATTGTGTCAGGAGTACACAGCTCAGCATCACAGGACACAGTATACAGCTCAGCATCACAGCACACAGTATACAGCTCAGCGTCACAGGACACAGTATACAGCTCAGCATCACAGGGCACAGTATACAGCCCAGCATCACAGGGCACAGTATACAGCCCAGCATCATAGGTGAGATATATAGCAGCCAGTATCACAGGACACAGTATAGAGCCCCAGCATCACAGGTGGGGTATATAGCAGCCAGTATCACAGGACACAGTATAGAGCCCCAGCATCACAGGTGGGGTAAATTGCAGCCAATAACTCAGGTGGGGTAAATTGCAGCCAGTATCACAGGACACAGTATAGAGCCCCAGCATCACAGGTGGGGCATATAGCAGCCAGTATCACAGGTGGGGTAAATTGCAGCCAATATCACAGGTGGGGATAAATTGCAGCCAGTATCACAGGTGGGGGAAATTACAGCCAATATCACAGGTGGGGGTAAATTGCAGCCAGTATCACAGGTGGGGGAAATTGCAGCCAATATCACAGGTGGCTCAAATTGCAGCCAGTATCACAGGTGGGGGAAAATTGCAGCCAATATCACTAGTGGAGTAAAGTGCAGCCAATATCACAGGTTGGGGTACTTTGCAGCCAATATCACAGCTGGGGGTACTTTGCAGCCAATATCACAGATGGGGGTACTTTGCAGCCAATATCACTGGTGGGGTACTTTGCAGTCAGCAACACAGGTGGGGTACATTGCAGAGACCCCCCCCCCAAAGTCGGGACAAGTCCTGCACTGACCCCTTCTAATAGGCAGACAGGCATGTGTAGAGATCGGCATGAGGACAAGCGGGCTGTCAGTGTGCAGAGATCGGCTTGCGGACCAGCGGGCTGGAGCCTGGAGTCCGGCTTCTCTCTGCATAGCCGGAAGTGACGCCGAGGCTCCTCCGAGATCAATCACCGCTGTCTAGTGGACGGCGGTGATTGATTGACAGTACCAGAAGCAAATAGGCGGCTTGAGGTGCAGAGCAAATTAAACCCTGCCATTGAAGCGTGATGCCTGCAATCATGGGATTGCAACAACCTCACGCTTCCCATAGTGCACTGTGTCCGGCGCGGGAACACAGTGCACTAATTTAAACAAACTTTTTTTTTTTAAAGAGGACCTTTTTGTTTTTCTTTTTTTTGGGGGGGTGTGCCTTGGCGGGCCGCCACTGCCACCCATCCAAACAGGAAACCCTCGGTAGTTAGACAGCTGGGATAGCTTCCCCGCCCGGAGGAGAGGCCCCCAAGGGAACCAAGGTGGATGAAATACCCCCCCCCACTCCACGTGTCCTGGACTGGGGGTGTTGCCTCCCAGAAGGGGGAGAAACAAAAAAGGGGAGGAGGGGACAACCGCCCCACCCGCTCACAAGCAATGGCACCAAACATATACAATTGACATAAAAAAAACTAAAATATAAGCAAGTACGACCAATTATGACAAATTCCAAGGTATATATGTGAGCATCCATAAAATTGTCAGGTCCATAAAGACATGGATGAGCGAGTTTCGGGTGGCATAACTTGATTGGCCTGCACAGAATCCTGATCTCAACCCGAAAGAACACCTTTGGGATGAATTAGAGCAGAGACTGTGAGCCAGGCCTTCTATTCCAACATCAGTGCCTGACTTCACAAATGCTCTTCTGGAAGAATGGTCAAACATTCCCATAGACACACTCCTAAACCTTGTGGACAGCCTTCCCAGAAGAGTTGAAGCTGTTATAGCTGCAAAGGGTGGGCCAACTCAATATTGAACCCTACGGAGTAAGACTGGGATGCCATTAAAGTTAATGTGTGTGTAAAGGCAGGTGTCCCAAAACTTATGACAATATAGTGTATGTATAAACTCCTCTAGCTGTCTGCATGTAATACCGGTCAGCAGCACTTTTTTGATATATTACTTGAAATCCCAACTCTGGGAAACTTAAAAATGATCCCTTTAAGTGCGGATCCAAGTGTCCATGCAAGGGTACATTGCTGTTTAGTCTAGGGGAGAAGAAAAGCACTTTTACTTACATGATCCTCCCATCCAGCGGATGACGCTCCCCCACACTCTGGTGGTGGATTGTCCCTCAGCATCAGAGCTGAGACAAGGGGTGGGCAAAAAGGGCAGTTGCCCCAAGCACAGTGGTAGAGGGGCTCCACTTCACAGCACACTTGCCCCAGATAATTATCTGCCGAACAATAGTCCGTGGATTCATGTCTGCTCTGACAACTACTGCTGTCACACTGCGCTCCAACATGCCCACTTTCCACCCTATTCACCGAAAGCTGGCATGTGAAACACATTGTGTATGTGCAACTTACCTTCCAGATGTTAGAAAGCATGAACAGCTGGAATAAGGGGCCAGAAAATGGGCACAGGGCAGTACACCCATTCTACAGTATGCATTAGCAGTGGGGGAGGGGGTGGAGTTCCGCATCCTCTCCCTGTCCCAGTATGCTCAATGTGATTATGTCCAATGCAGGGCTATGGCCCCTTTTCTCCAATTATCCAACCTTGAAATATGGACATGTGACTCAGAAAGCACATCAAAAACGTAACCACAGTGCAATTTTTGATGCATTTTCCATTTCTCTCAATAAGAGGGGTGCGTTGTTGGCTTTTTAAACATGCAACAAAAGTACAGCGTGCGTGATGCACCTCACCCACAGCGCATTGTTGTGAAGAGTTGGTCGTGCATACAATACATTATAACAAGCACAGCAACCAGGTCGCATGATACTACAGTACTATGCCATCCAGTGCAGGCAAATGCGTTTTTGACTTGTGTTTGGGGTGTCATTAAGTTAACACTGACACCCGCTGCAGATGGCATGTGCAGGTGGGTTTCCCGCACCGCGTTCCGGAGTCCATTAAAGGGACAGATTTTTCATTTAATTTTTGTTCCGCTTTTTAAGCAACAAAAGCGCATCAAAAACTGATTAGTGTGAATGGGGCCTAAGTGTATGTAAACCCCAAATCAGTTATTGAGTATATCTGGCATCATATCTCATTGTATACAGTGTATAAAAAACATTGTACAGCGCATCCGGAAAGTATTCACAGCGCTTCACTTTTTCCACATTTTGTTATGTTACAGCCTTATTCCAAAATAGATTAAATTCATTATTTTCCTCAAAATTCTACAAACAATACCCCATAATGACAATGTGAAAGAAGTTTGTTTGAAATCTTTGCAAATTTATTAAAAATAAAATATGAAAAAAATCCCATGTACATAAGTATCACAGCCTTTGCTCAGTACTTTGGTGAAGCACCTTTGGCACCAATTACCGCCTCAAGTCTTTTTGAGTATTATGCTACAAGCTTGGCACACCTATTTTTGGGCCGTTTCTACCATTCTTCTTTGCAGGACCTCTCAAGCTCCATCAGGTTGGATGGGGAGCGTCGGTGCACAGTCATTTTCAGATCTCTTCAGAGATATTCACTCAGGTTCAAGTCTGGGCTCTGCTGGGCCACTCAGAGAGATTCACAGACTTGTCCCACAGCCACTCCTTTGTTACTTTGGCTGTTTGCTTAGGGTCGTTGTCCTGTTGGAAGATGAACCTTCGCCCCAGTCTGAGGGTCCAGAGTGCTCTGATTAGTCTCCCAGTTCCTGTCACTGAAAAACCTCCATACAGGTGCTGCCACCCCCATGCTTCACTGTAGGGCTGGTATTGGCCAGGTGATGAGCGGTGCCTGGTTTCCTCCATACATGACGCTTGCCATTCAGGTCAAAGAGTTCAATCTTTGTTTCATCAGACCGGAGAATTTTATTTCTCATGGTTTGAGAGTCCCTCAGGTGCCTTTTGTCAAACTCCAGGCAGGATGTCATGTGCCCTTTACTGAGGAATGGCTTCCATCTGGTCACTCTACCATACAGATCTGATTGGTGGAGTGCTGCAGAGATGGTTGTTCTTCTGGAAGGTTCTCCTCTCTCCACAGACAAAGGCTGGAGCTCTGTCAGAGTGACCATCGGGTTCTTGTTCACCTCCCTGACTAAAGCCCTTCTCCCCGGATCGCTCAGTTTGGCCAGACGGCCCACTCTAGGAAGAGTCCTTCCAAACTTCTTCCATTTATGGATGATGGAGGCCACTGTGCTCATTGGAACCTTCAATGCTGCAGAAATTTTTCTGTACCCTTCCCTAGATCTGTGCCTCCATACAATCCTTTCTCTGAGGTCTACAGGCAATTCCTTGGACTTCATGGCTTGGTTTGTGCGCTGATATGCACTGTTAACTGTGGGACCTTCTATAGACAGGTATGTGCCTTTCCAAATCATGTCCAATCAATTGCATTTACTAAAGGTGGACTCCAATCAAGTTGTAGAAACATCTCAAGGATGATCAGTGGAAACAGGATGCACCTGAGCTCAATTGTGAGTGTCATGGCAAAGGCTGTGATACTTATGTACATGGGATTTTTTATTTTTAATGTGCAAAGATTTCAAACTTCTTTCACGTTGTCATTATGGGGCATTGTGTTACACGGTCGCAGGTGTGAATGAGAAGCAGGTGTGTTAAATTTGGTGTTATTGCTCTCACTCTCTCATACTGGTCACTGGAAGTTCAACATGGCACCTCATGGCAAAGAACTCTGAGAACCTGAAAAAAAGAATTGTTGCTCTACATAAAGATGGCCTAGGCTATAAGAAGATTGCCAAGACCCTGAAACTGAGCTGCAGCACGGTAGCCAAAACCATACAGCGGTTTAACAGGACAGGTTCCACTCAGAACAGGCCTCGCCACAGTCGACCAAAGAAATTAAGTGCACGTGCTCACCGTCATATCCAGAGGTTGTCTTTGGGAAATAGACGTATGAGTGCTGCCAGCATTGTTGCAGAGGTTGAAGGGGTGGGGGGGGTCAGCCTGTCAGTGCTCACACCATACACTGCACACTGCATCAAATTGGTCTGCATGGCTGTTGTCCCTGAAGGAAGCCTCTAAATATGATGCACAAGAAAGCCCGCAAACAGTTTGCTGAAGACAAGCAGACTAAGGACATGGATTACTGGAATCATGTCCTGTGGTCTGATGAGACCAAGATAAATGTATTTGGTTCAGATGGTGTCAAGCGTGTGTGGAGGAAAGTAGGTGAAGAGTACAAAGACAAGTGTGTCTTGCCTACAGTGAAGCATGGTGGTGGGAGTGTAATGGTCTAGGGCTGCATGAGTACTGCCAGCACCGGGGAGCTACAGTTCATTGAGGGAACCATGAATGCCAACATATACTGTGGCATACTGAAGCAGAGCATGATCCCCTCCCTTTGGAGACTGTACAGCAGGGCAGTATGATATGATAACGACCCCAAACACACCTTCAAGACGATGTATGCCTTGCTAAAGAAGCTGAGGGTAAAGGTGATGGACTGACCAAGCATGTCTTCAGACCTAAAAACTATTGAGCATCTGTGGGGCATCCTCAAACGGAAGGTGGAGAAGCGCAAGGTCTCTAACATCCACCAGCTCCGTGATGTCATCATGAAGGAATGGAAGAGGACTCCAGTGGCAACCTGTGAAGCTCTGGTGAACTCCATACCCGAGAGGGTTAAGGCAGTGCTGGAAAATAATGGTGACCACACAAAATATTGACACTTTGGGCCCAATTTGGACATTTTCACTTAGGGGTGTACTCACTTTTGTTGCCAGCAGTTTAGATATTAATGGCTGTGTGTTGAGTTATTTTGAGGGGGCAGCAAATTTACACTGTTATACAAGCTGTACACTCACTACTTTACATTGTAGCAAAGTGTAATTTCTTCAGTGTTGTCACATGAAAAGATATAATAAAATATTTACAAAAATGTGAAGGGTGTACTCACTTTTGTGAGATAGTGTACATCATGTTAGGTTTTCTTTATTTGCTATTATTTTCCCCATGAAAGTGGAGTTACCCTTTAGGGTAGTAATAATAAATTTGTGTATATGGGTGAGATCTCCTTTGTCTCCACTAGGAGTGTATAGTAAGCCATTTCCCAGTGTTATTTTAATTTTATACAATATATTTCATTTTTTCACTTTAAATATTGGCTTCATACACCAGTGATTTTTCAACTGTCTCCTGTTGCATTTGCACTTTATTGCAGAGTGCTGCGGTCCTTCTATCCCAATTGGTATATAAACTGTGCTTTGGACGTCACTAGCCAGCCTCCTACCCTGATGATGCCTGTATAGAAGAAATGCGTTTCGTAGCGCCTGGTGAAATGATTTTTTTTATAATTCAATATGAGATTTGCTCCTTTGTTTCTTTTATGCTTTGTGCATGGCTAATGAGGAGTGCTGCTGAGCAATGGGAAGATTCTAAAGCTGTGTAACAGCCAGGCCCATCTGATCTCAGCATTCTGAGATCAAAATATCTGGTACAACGCTTAGGAACACTGGTGGCACACTTGTGGAGCACAATTTATTTTACAATGCGTCACTGCTGTCATTGTATTTTGTACACCACACATATTTCACAGGATTTGATCACAAAATTGGGAATTCCTTTTATGTGGATTATTTCTATATTTGCTGTTTGAATAGATTTCTTGATTAATGCTGTTGCACAATATTCATTTTTATATGAGATTTGTCTTTTTGCACCACGTTTTTCATTTTCACTTTATGTTGATTCGTTTAAAGTGATGGCGCACCAATTTTTAGTTGCACGTCTTTGGTCCAGTATTCGGATATTCAGTGTGCTGCTGTCTTATTTCTTGGTTTTGATTATGTTTTGGTACACTGAGTGCGAAAAATTCCTTTTGTTTTTATAGTTATTTTGGAACAAACCATGAGAGCAAACACGCAACTGCAATGGCTTTAGAAATGCGACCTAAAAACACAATGCAAAAATCATTTTTAAAAATCATTTTCTTTGACAGTGACAATATGCGGTCAACAAATGGTCAATTGTAACTATATGGAGGCCAAAAACCAGCAATTGTGATAATATGCAAATAAAATGATAATTGTGAAAATACTGTATAAGGCCAAAAATCCCTCCCTCCCTCTCCCCCAGCAACACCTAGTACCAGCAAAAACAAAAACCCCAACCTCTGCAACCAGGGGCGGACGTACAGGGGTTGCTGAAGTTGCCATTGCGACTCGGCCCCATGCTGCAGGGGGCCCGTGTGGCCCCACCTGTATGCCCTAATTGTTGGAGCGGTGGCTGCATATGGGACCGAGCTCCCCAATCCTCGGTCGATGCGTAAATCAGCAGTGCAGGAGCTCGGCCCCACAGTGTGTTTACACCGAAAGTGAAAGTAAAGGGTGTCTTGCACAGTGTGTGTTGTGCTCTCTGCCTCCCCCTACAGTGCAGTGCAATGGAGAGTGAAGGTACAGTGCAGCTGCTGCGGATTTTTAAAAAAGGCTATCTATGTATGTTTGTATGCATGTGTATGTGTGTGTCTGCATATTTGTGTGTGCATTTGTACATATGTGTCTGTGCATGTGTAAATGTGTGTGTGTGTGTGTTTGTGTGTTTATATGTGTTAGCATGTGTTTATATGTGTGCGTATATGTGTGTGCGTGTGTTTATATGTGTGTGCGTGTTTATATGTGTGTGTGTTTTATATGTGTGCGTATATGTGTGTGCGTGTGTTTACATGTGTGGGTATATGTGTGTGCGTGTTTATTTGTGTGTGCGTGTGTTTATATGTGTGTGCATGTATATATGTGTGCATGTTTATATGTGTGTCTGTGTATGCTTGTTTATATGTGTGTCTGTGTGCGTGCGTTTATATGTGTGTACGTGTTTATATATGTATGTACACATCTGTGTGTATATATATTTGTGATGTGCGAGTGTATGTGTTTATATATGGGTATGTATATGTGTATGTGCATACATGTGCATTTACATGGGTGTGTATGTATACACATTACTTTTAATCCTGACCCCCTATTTCTGTATGAACAGAACTGATTTTTTTTTTAGGGCGGGTTCATAATGCCAACAAGAAAATACCATTCCTCTGAAAATTGTAAAAAACATTTAAAAAAAAATATTGTAAAAAAAATAAATAAAATGGTAGAAACCGGTGGCAGAACTACTAGCGTCACAAACGGTACACTTGCGACCAGACCCTGGCGTTCCGCCACTAGGCTCGGAGGGAAGGGCCCTGGCTGGGGGTCCTTTCATGGTTTCTTGCACTGGGGCCATGAAGGTTCTAGTTACGCCGCTGTCTGCAACAAAACAACTCCTTCCCAAAGAAAATTTCCTCTCTCCCCCTCCAAACTACCCTTCCCTTAGCAAATCCCCATCACCATGGCAAAGCTCCCTTCCTTCAGCTAAATCCCCCTCCTCCAGTAGATCTGCAGAAATTGGTCCTGCAATGCCACAGGTAACAAACACAGCAACGTGAGACTAGCAGGAGATGCAGTCCTAAAGAACCCTAAAATGGCCGTACCTGTGGCACCACTGGCTCAAATTAGCTCATAATCTAACATTTCTAACACAGTAAAACATGTGCTTACAGCATTGATCCCAATCTAAATGAAACCAATTAGCTTCTGTAGCTTTTTAAACCATAAGAGGAAATCAGAAGTAACCAATCAAAAAAATAAGCAGAACATACAAGCTAATTGAAAATGTAGTCCAGAACCTGCTACAGGGCAAAATTGCTAACCATATTGCTACCATTCTGCAGTATGGCTTTTGATAATAAACAATTTACAAACACTTAAATGGAATATATGATTTTTTTCTGAAAGTTGAGCAATTTTTGTGTTGCATCAGTCTCTCAAATTGGATTAAGGTCTAGACTTTGACTAGACCATTCTACTGCATTGGATGCTTGGTTTAAATCACTCCGATGTAGATTTAGCTGTGATCTTAGGGTCTTTGTACTGCTGGAAGGTAAACCTAGGCCCCCGTCTCACGCTTAAAAAAATGCCCTGTAGTTGTCTCCTTCCATATAGTCCTCAACCCTGATCAATTTGCCAGTCAGTGCCAATAGAAAGGAAACCTGCAGCATGACAATACCACCATCATGCTTAAAGTGGTTGTCAACCCGTGACAACCACTTTTTCCTACAGGTAAGCGTTCCCTGCATATCTCCCAAACCTGCATGGTTTAGGAGATATACAGTGTACTTTGATGTGCCCACATCATCGGGCACATGCGCAGTGAAGAAACGGCCTCCGTGCCGTCCCTTCACTGAGAGCGTGCCGTGACTGGCGGCTTCCGCATGCATTCGCAGGAGTGACATCACGCGACTCCAGCCAGTCACAGAGCTGGAGATCGTGGACCCAGAAGGAAGAGGGGCAGAAGATGGACGTGGCCTGTAGCGGGAACATCGCGGGCTTCCAATGCAGGCAAGTGGCACATAATGGGCTAATATGCAATACATTCTAGCCCATTATGCTTTTACATTGCAGGGTAACAGAGGAAGTAAACCCCAATGGGGTTTACTTCCTGTTTAATTGTTGATATAGTGGTCCTAGTGTGAAATAGTGGTCTATTAGGCTTCATTTACACTGGGACTCCTGCGTTTAGCTTTTCTACACACAGAAGTCATCTAGGAATAAATAACATTTTTGCCTCAAAGATCACTTTTTCCCAGCATTTAGATGTTCCTGTTTTAACCCCTTGCAGAGCACCGTACATATAAAGACACTGGGGTTTATTTACTAAAGGTAGATACACTTTGCTCCACAGTGCACTGCTAGTGCTCCACAAGTGCACTTGGAAGTGCAGTCGCTGTAGATCCGAGGCGGACATGCAATGAAAAAAAAAAAACAGCATGTTTGCTTGTACATGATTGGATGATAAAATCAGCAGAGCTTCCCCTCATTTCAGCTATTCCACTCAGATCTACAGCGACCGCACTTCCAAGTGCACTTGTGGAGCACTAGCAGTGCACTTGTGGAGCAAAGTGGGTTTGCTTTTAGTAAATCAAGCTCATTGTGTCAGCAAGTGGTTATTACAAGACCATGGCTGCAGCAATAATCTTGGTACCACTTTTACAGCCAGTGATCGGCGCTCTTGTAAAAGTGACCGGGGGGGCGGGGTACAGCCACCTGATCACTTTTATGGTACCCAAAAGGGCCCTCCTCCCACTGCCACCATGGTTCTCAAGCTCTAAGGTTCCTCTGGGGAACTCAAGACCTCAGTAAACAGCCAGGATCCTTTCACACAGGGGAGACAGAGGAACATAAATTCCCCGATCTCCTCTGTGACTAATGAAGCCAGAAGCAATGATTTCAAAGCTGATGGATTTAGCGTTGTTATTCCCTGGCTCTTACAGCCAGGGAAGCAGCTGTGCTTGATCAGTGAGTACGATCCGCGCTTGCTCAGCTTCTATAGAGGGCAGTAGAGACATCAGGGGGATCTATGAGACCCCTGATGTCTCCATAAAAGCATTAATTGGGTTTCTGAGTTTGGAGATTTCAAAGCATTCTCCAGTGTCCAGATCTTGCAGGAGACTGGCATGCTGTGAGTGCAGGTGCACACGGCCCTTATAATGAAGGACCTGACCATAGATCAGAGTTCCCATGCTGGAGGAGACATTCCTTGTCCATAGCGCTGAGAGGAGAGAGTCCAGGGGATTGAGTGAATGTGGAGATCTGAGAAATGAGAAAGCCCGGGGTGTTAGAAGAACCCCTATCTAGAGGCCAGGGAGTGGGCCCATGCAGCAGTGTGCTGCAAATTAAATAACAGAGAACCAGGACAGCTGAGAGGGAAGTAGAATAAAGAGGTACTGTGTGAGATGGTCTGGGGGACCAGCCAGAGCCAAGCGTAGCTCAATATTTTCAGTACCTGTTTTGATAGTGAAAATCCCCTTCGTAGGCAACGGTGTTTGTTGAATTTAATTTCCTCTAATAAAAGTGGGCCATCAATTCCTAAGTCACAAGCTCGGACTGGCATGGACTCACTAAAATTGCTTCTACCACTGAGCAAATCACACCAAATATCAAAGCAGATAAAATCTGAAAACACTGAAAAATCATATTATTATTTAGAAATATCCTCCAAATGTATATTAACACGTTTGACACCCCACAGGGCTCCTGGCAAGCTCAACAAGGGATTATAGGAGTGCATTGGAACAGACAGTTTTCTGCTGGATTTCAGGAGGAATTTAGGGGAACCATGCAGACTTCTCAGGGTACAGTCAGGCACGATTGACATTTCTAGATGTTAAATATAACATAGCAAATCTTCATTCTTTGAATTCAAGTCCACTTTAACTGCCCACAATAAAGCTTCATGCCTCAATGTTGTATGCCTTGCAGGCAACTAAAGCAAGCTAGAGTATGCAAGGCCAACTGCTCAACCATGTACAAGGGTTGATTTACTAAAGGAAAACAGACTATTTGTTTTGCTATTTTTCTATTCTTCTTGGATATGATGAGGTATTATTTGCAAAATTACAGAAACTGTACATTTCACCACAACAGCCTATTTGCACTTAGTAAATCAACCCAGCATGACATATCTGCTTTCTGAATGATTTGGGCAAACAGATTTTTGTATTCACCAGTTTTACTCCCCCACACACGAAGCAATTCAAAATGTCAGCACCAAATGCAATAGTTTTAGACTAACAAACCATTCAAGTGTGGCCAGTCTACAATAATACAGAGAAAAGCTTGTAGGGGTCAGTCCACGTTTTCTTTTCAATATGCATCTGTCAGAAAATCAAATTATTTCCTAGGGTGATGGTGATGAGTTGGAGATAAGAACAGAAGACTGTCAAAAAAGTCTCCAGAGAAGCATTTTCTACTTGTCCTTTGTTTGTCATTGTGGTCTACATATCTCTGCTATACAAAGATAAGGAATATGTGTGTTATTCTATTAGTTGTACGTTGATTTTGGTGTGCATTCCACCCATGTATATGATTAAAAGAAAACAATATATTACTGCAGCAAGAATGCTTGCTAACCTCTCAGGGAGATGCTGATCACTGATTACCTCTTCTTTACAACGGCAGCTTCACACTTACCTTCCAGCTCAGTCCCAAGAAGCCATTCCTAACACTGAGAATGATTACTCTGCAGAATATTAAACCTACAACAGCTGCCAAGGGACTACCGTACAGAACAAACAAAGTGAGAGCCTCCCAGCACACTGTTTTTATTGCTAGGTATTGTAATAGAGGAATTAAATAGATGTTATGGCTGGTCAGAGTTCTGGGGCCTAAATAACACATTGGCTTTTACCATGTCAAGATGCAGATGAAGCCTAATCTTTACAGGCAACTTGAAATGGAATTGGACACACAAGAGTGATTAGATTTAGAGAGGGCTCGGTACACACACTACATCTGTAGAATTGGAATTTACCCAAGTGCAGCATATGGGAACAGTAAGACTGCTGTGTGTGCACAAGGAGAGGTAACCATTGCTTTTTGGTATCAAAGCTCTAGGATTCCGAGGCGGTCTCTCCACATAAAGCACATATATTAGGGATGCACCGATACCAATACTAGTATTGGTATCGGGGCTGATACTCGGCCTTTTCACGAGTATCGGTATTCGCAAAAATGCTCCCGATACAGTAAAACCGATACCGGAAGTGACCGTATATCGCAACTTCCGGGTTCACGACAGGCGGGAGGTGCACACATCACACTGTTCCCAGCTTCCTGGAAGCGCTGGAAACAACCAGTGTACCCGGCTTGGAAACGGCTAACTGAACTCCCAGCTGGAACACCTCACCAGGGTCACAGCGGAAAACCCCTTTGATGATTGATCCTATCATGCTGTCTGACCGCCATTTGTGAGTGTACATCCACATGTGTTTTATTATATTTTAATACATCTGTCAACATGCACAGAAGGGGCTGCTGCCAATTGCATATCCCCTAGCTCATCCCAGCCTGCAGCCTCTAAGGACAGTTCTCTCGGCTGTCTCCTGTACCATGCAGTCTCTTACTGTCTCCTGCACCAAGCAGCCTCTGGCTGTCTCCTGTACCTGGCCTGCAGTCTCTGATGGTCTCCTGTACCATGCCTGCAGTCTGAGGGTCTCCTGTACCAGGCCTGCAGTCTCTGGCTATCTCCTGTACCAGGCCTGCAGTCTCTGGCTGTCTCCTGTACCAGGCCTGCAGTCTCTGGCTGTCTCCTGTACCAGGCCTGCAGTCTCTGGATGTCTCTTGTACCATGCCTGCAGTCTCTGGCTGTCTCCTGTACCAGGCCTGCAGTCTCTGATGGTCTCCTGTACCAGGCCTGCAGTCTCTGATGGTCTCCTGTACAAGGCCTGCAGTCTCTGGCTGTCTCCTGTACCATGCCTGCAGTCTCCGACGGTCTCCTGTACCAGGCCTGCAGTCTCTGATGGTCTCCTGTACCATGCCTGCAGTCTCTGGCTGTCTCCTGTACCAGGCCTGCAGTTTCTGACGGTCTCCTGTACATGTGCAATTTGGGCTTTCAAAACTTTTTGACAACCAAATAAAAGCATTTTATTTGTTTCGTATGTCTTTTGGAGTTCCAATTCTTCATTCCATAAAGAAAACAATAATCTGCATTCCCTTTAAAAAATGGTCACATGACCAAAAAATAGGTATTGGTATCGGCAACTACCTAAGGTAATGTATCTGTACTCGTACTCGGTGGCAAAAAAGTGGTATCGGTGCAACCCTAACATGTATCATTGCCTTATTCCCAAAATCAATCATATGTCAAAGTTTACTTCATATGAAAAGAAATCCCTGAGAACTATTTATCCAAATCTAAATATGGGTACTGAACAACAAACATGTACAATGAGTCATCCCAAATACTGGTCATGTATGATCACATGCAGAGGCCCATACAACTCGCTGACAGTAATGGGATCTCGGTTTATGCTGCTCACCAACGCTCAGCATGCTTTATATTCAGATGTGGAATTGCTCATGTATCCTGATGATTGGCAGCAAGGTGTCAGAAACAAGTAAGGGTTTTGACTCGTTGCCTTTTTCAATCAGGTAACATACAGAGTATTGTTGACATGCAAAGTGCAGAAAGAAAAAAAACACATAATACAGACAGTTTACTGTAACAAGACAAGCTAAAACAAGATTTCTCATAAGTTGCTGCACTCTGCTCTTTGTACAGCTTTATTAAAAGAGATGTCCATGCACCTATTCACGGATAATCTCCTTTGAGCTACTCAAAGGGGTTGTAAAGGTTTGCTCTGTTTTTTAACAGCCCCAGAAGGATTTACCCCCTTCCTGACCAGAGCACTTTTTGCGATTCAGCAGTGTGTCGCTTTAAGTGACAATACCGTGGTCATGCGGCGTTGTACCCAAACAAAATTGACGTCCTTTTTTTCCCACAAATAGAGCTTTCTTTTGGTGGTATTTTATGTTTTTTATTTTTTGCACTATAAACAAAGAAAGAGCGACAATTTTGAAAAAAAAAAAACTATATTTTTTACTTTTTGCTGCTACATATTTTTGGTTAAAAAAAAAAAAATTGCAATAAGCGTATATTGATTGGTTTGCACAAAAATTATAGCGTCTACAAACAATGAGAATTGATTTATGGCGTTTTTATTATTTTTTTTTTTTTTACTAGTAATGGTGGTGATATGCGATTTTTAGCAGGACTGCGATATTGCGGTGGACAGATCACACACTTTTGACACTTTTTTGGGACCACTGCCATTTATATAGCGATCAGTGCTATGAAAATGCACTGATTACTGTGTAAATGTCACTGTCAGAGAAGGGGTTAATACTAGGGGGTGATAAAAGGATTAAATGTGTTCCCTGTCAGTGTGTTCTAACTGTGTGGGGGCTGGGCTGACTGGGGGAGGAGAGAGATCGCCGCTCCCATATACTGGGAACAGACAATCACTATCCTCTCCCCGGTCAGAGCGGGGATCTGCTTGTTTACATTCACGGATCCCCGTACTGTCACTGCGGGGGGGGGGGAGCGAACGCGGGTGGCCGGCGGACATCGAGTCCACCCCACCTGCTGATTGGCTCCCCCGCTAGCCAGTGAGCACGCGCCCACAATATACGCTCCCCACGCCCACCATCAGGTGACAGCGATTCACGCAGGAGAGCCATGTTGCCGCTGTCAATACACGGCGGGTGGTCGGCAACTGGTTAAATAACAAACATGTTATACTTGCCTACTCTGTGCTCCTGGCTCCTCCTCTTCTCGAGTGCCCCCTCAGAGAAGCGATTTTCCTGGGGGGCACTCGTGTGGGCGCGCTCCTGAGTTCTGGTGCTGCATCCATTGACACAGACAGTGTCAATGGCTCCTGTTGCTATCAATCTATCCAATGAGGACCTGAGCCAGCGACTGGAGCTTCTGTGCTTGACCCTGTCGCTGGAACGATTGTGCCCAGGTAAGTAAAAAAGGGGCTGCTGCACTACAGAAGGTTTTTCACCTTAACCTCCTTGATGGTAATCTCGAGTGTGGCTCGGGGTATGTTTTTACTGCAAATAGCGGTAACCCCGAGCCACACTTGGGATTGCATTGCTGGATCCAAGGCTGGGTTACTTACCTTGTCCCCTGGATCCAGCAATGTCCCCCTGCTGTGTCTGCGGTCTGTGTCCTCCACCCGATGCCTCTGTGTGCCAGGCTCATCTGAATTATTTTAGTTTAGTTGTATTTTAGTCGAGGGAGGTTGATTTACTAAAGGCAAATATACTGTGCACTTCAAGTGCATTTGCTCTAGATCTGAGGGGAAGCTCTGAAATGAAGGGAAGCCCTGCTGATCTCTATCATCCAATCATATGCAAGCAATAATGCGTTTTTTATATTTTTTGCATGCGATTGAGTGTGCTTTGCAAAGTAAAACGTTGCCTCTTTTACTAAGCTCTGGAGCAAGTGCACTTGCAGGGCACAGTATATTTGCCTTTAGTAAATCAACCCAATAGTTTTTTTACTAAAATGCCATTTTACTTTTAGTCGTATTTTAGTAATTTGAATGAAATGTGTTTAGGTTTCGTCACTGAAAACATGCAGCTGACAAAAACTATGAGGAAAATAATTTCTTTGACAAAATTAACACTGTGTATGATCCAAGTTTTCATGCTATCATTCTCAAAAAATGAGTGTCCTTCCTCTAGCTTATGTTTCTTCAGTACTGAAGTGGCTTGTACATAAGTGACCATGGAGAAACCTACCTGTTCAAGCTTCCCTAACAGTAAAACCCCGTACATACGATCAGAAAAATGTACAAAAAATACCGCTTTCGAATCGATCTTATGATAATCTGATCGTTATTACACAGCTTTCGTCTGAAATTATCCAAAGGGACAAACACAATTTTTTTTTCTCGTTTGACACCAGATAGTGTGATTTTCGTTTAACTACTTCAGCCCCGGAAGGATTTCCCATGTTAGGACCACAGCCCTTTTTGCGATTTGGCACTGCGGTGCTTTAACCACTTAAGGACCAGAAGGATTTCCAGCTTTAGGACCGGAGCCCTTTTTGCGATTCGGCGCTGCGTCGCTTTAACTGACAATTGCGCGGTCGTGCGACGTTGTACCCAAACTAAATTTGTGTCCTTTTTTTCCCACAAATAGAGCTTTCTTTTGGTGGTATTTGATCCCCTCTGCGTCATTTCTGATCGCGGCTATAAACAAAAGAAGAGCGACAATTTTGCAAAAAAACCCAAATTTCTTACTTTTTCCTAAAATACAAATCCAAAAAAAAAATATAAAAAAACATTTTTTTTCACCGTTTTTGGCCGATTTATATTCTTCCTCATATTTGCGATAAAAAAAAATCGCAATTGGCGTTTATTGATTGGTTTGCGCAAAAGTGGTCGCGTTTACGGGTGATGAGAATTCATT
>BLSH010277625.1:3078067-3104782 GCA_018402905.1 Glandirana rugosa
GGTTAGAAGATCAACCACTAGCTGTCACGGCAGGGGAGCGGGAGGTGCAAGGGTCGATGCATTCATAACATGTTACACCCCGAATATGGTTATGAAAGGTAAACTTATCCTTTAAACAGTCTGTTTCATAATCTGCCTCTTATGCCTCTAACTGCAAGACAGCTTTTCTGTAGACTGAAGATAGAAGAAAAAAAGCCTAAAAAAAGAAAACGAATGCAGCCATCACATCTAAGAATTGGTAAGCTGCAATATAAAAAATGTTTGCTTTTGAGTTTTATACTGATTTAAGTTGCAAAAGTGAGAAAATGGGTGAAATCTAAAACATATTCGCAATCTCAAGTACTTCATTTGCAGCTTGCAAGCAGCTTATAAACCTGGGGGCTTCAGTTAATGTGAGCAAACCAGATAGATTTGCTTATACCATCCTATACACAATCATGGGAAACGTGTTGCTTACACATTAGATAAGGAAGTGTAAATGGGTTTACACGTGGTTAGATGCACTTTTCACCTATAAGCATATACAGTCAGGAGCGTTATTTCTTTTTAAGGATGTTCCAAACAGTTGATTTGGCCACACCTAATATTTTTGCTATCTCTCTGATGGGTTTGTTTTGTTTTTTCAGCCTAATGATGGCTTGCTTCACTGATAGTGACAGCTCTTTGGATCTCATATTGAGAGTTGACAGCAACAGATTCCAAATGCAAATAGCACACTTGAAATGAACTTTGGACCTTTTATCTGCTCCTTGTAAATGGGATAATGAGGGAATAACACACACCTGGCCATGGAACAGCTGAGCAGTCAATTGTCCCATTACTTTTGGTCCCTTAAAAAGTGGGAGGCACATATACAAACTGTTGTAATTCCTACACCGATTTGGATGTAAATACCCTCAAATTAAAGCTGAAAGTCTGCAGTTAAAGCACATCTTGTTTGTTTCATTTCAAATCCATTGTGGTGGTGTATAGAGCCAAAAAGATTAGAATTGTGTTGATGTCCCAATATTTATGGACCTGACTATAACTTCATCTCACCATACAACTAGCTTTCACCTTTAGGCCTCATGCACATGTCCAAAAACATCAGTAGCTTATCAGGGATGTTTTCAGCTTTTACCAGCGTTATATTACCGCCACTTTTTTTGCATTTTTAAAGGTCCAGCGTTTTGGGGTTTTTTTTTTCTTTTTTTTGTTTTGTTTTTTTCAATTGGTCTAAAACATCCAAAAATGTTGGGGATTGACGTTTTTGAGTGGTTTTGAACGTTTTTAAGCGTTTGAACGATTTTATAGCTGAAAAACGTCCAAAAAAACTCTCAGGTCTTGGGGGTTTTTTACAGCTTAAAAACATCACTGCTAAAAACAGCTGATAACAGCCTATGTGTGCATGGACACATAGGATAACATGATGGAGAGTTTATTGAATGTAGAAAAAACATCTGCAGCTAAAAACAGCAGCTGTAAAACAGTCAAAAAATGTCCTGAGTGCATGAGGCCTAAAGCATATAGCTACTTTAAACAGCTTTAATGATGTCACAAGTTTGATGCATAGATCTAATAAGTCACAATAATTCACTCAGCATGTAAAATATTAATGTCTTGGATACCATTAAAAATGTGATATGGGAAGCATAAAAAGGACAAAGCCATATAATTACAGGCAATGAAATGTACCAATGGTGTGCAATATAACCACAATATCATACTCTATTTGAAAAAGAGCACACAGTATTTTTCACCATAAACACATAAAGTGATACTAAAGCCTTGTTTTTTTTTCATTTAAAAATAACGAGCTTGTTATACTTACCTGCTCTGAGCAGTGTTTTTTTCTCCTCTTGCAACGAGGCACCCGAGCCGAGCTGCAGCTCCGTGTAACCATTCAGACACGGAGCCACGGCCTGGCCCCCTCTGTCTCATTGGCTCATTGACTTTGATTGAAAACAGGAAAAGTGGCCCTAAGGGGACTTTAAAGGCAGTAGCTAACCAGATAATCGGAATATAGACCAGTAAAAAGTGTATAAAATCAAGAAAGGTTTTTATTTTAACATCATGTAAAATGGTAGTAGTAAATACAAAAAATAAGATTAAAAACAATAACATATGTGCAGACATTGCATCATATAACAAAGACAATGCTCATTACTACATACTCAGCACCACCGCAGTTGGACTTGTACCAAAAAGGTAAGTCCAACTGCGGTGGGGCTGTCTGGAGGCCATTGTCATTGTATACTTTTGGTGCTGATACAGACATTGTGAGTATCTAGGTATGGAGATGTACGTTTATACACATAGATGTTTTGCCTGTACTCTATTATGCTTTGATCCTCCCCTGAAGAAGAAATAAAATCATATTTCGAAACATGTTGGGATTTCTATGAACGTTTCTACGGTTTGGCCTCCCACTCCACAAGACCGACCTTAAGTTCATAATGAGCATTGTCTTTGTTATATGATGCTACGTCTGCACATATGTTATTGTTTTTAATCATATTTTTTGTATTTACTACTACCATTTTTATATGATGTTAAAATAAAAACCTTTCTTGATTTTTTCTACTGGTCTATACTTTGATTATCTGGTTGGTTACTGCCTTTTAAGTCCCCTTTTCCTGTTCTACATTGTTTTTGGAATGTGGCAGATAGCTTCCAGCAATTTACAGCACTAAGCTAATATCATTTTTAGTAATGTTGACTTTGCTTGACAGCAGCGGCAGCCAATGACACCACACTGCTGTCTCAGCCAATGAGGAGGGAGAGTCTCAGACAGCCGAGTCTCTCGTGCAGCATCGCTGGATCTAGATTGACCTTGGGTAAGTATGGGGGGGGGGAGGGGCTGCTGCACACAGAAGTGCATTAAGATAAAAAAAAAATTCTGCCTTTAGAATCACTTCAAGGGAAATCATGTAATACAAATCATGAGAAATAATAATTATTATAAAGGTCCATTATATAAAAAGATGTGATCTACAATTCCCCTGCAGGTTATACATCAGGTAAAATCTGAGATTGCAGGCTGTCAACTTCATAACTTCTAAATGTCATCTAGAGGTTTCTGTTAAAGAGGCAATCCACCCACAACAGATATTCCTTTTAAGATGGGCTTTAGTGGCCTGCTTCATGCACTGGATTGACACCCCATCGCCCTAAGTCAGCTCAGCGAGCCTGTGATCATCTACTCCATGCAGTTTCAGTTCTCCTACTGCATTTTCTTTAATGTAAAATACATCAATATCCTACTTGTAGACCTCCTGGTATTGGCAGAGGCAGGAGAAAAGATCTAGGAAGATAAAAGCAGCAATCTCAACATCGGAGTCCCACAGTGAAGAATGATGCTGATGGATACTTGCTGGCATCTGTCCAAAACTGGATTTTTGGGTTGTATAAAGATGTGCCTTTAACCCTTTCATAAACAAAGGTAATTGATTTATAGCTGTGCATTCAAGTTTAGCAGCATCAGTGTGTGTCAATTAACTGCACAATACCTCAGTGAATAATTTCCTAACCCATAAAAAAAAAAACATTGTATTGTCTTCTTTAACCATTTAAAGACAGTGGGACGTCCATAGTAGTCTTTAGGTTGAAGTGGTTAAACTGGGATGATGCCTGCGCCGGCCGGTATTATTCCAGTATCAAAATTTGCAGCCAGCGATTCTCTCTAAGACCCCTCTTGCCACCGCCTTTCCTGGGCTCTGCCGTTTGATCGCCAAGCACAGGAGCGATGCAACCTGTGGCGACCGCGGCAATACAGAGAGAGAGAGGAACGCACGTTGTTCCTCCCGCTCTGTGACCCCGGAAAACAACTAGGATTTCGTCACTTCCGTTTTCGGCTCTTTGCTTACCTGGCCGTTAGTGGCCAGATAAGTAGCCAATAAGCTTGATCTGTGTCTGATCGTTTGCACTGCAGGCCAGAAAAAAGATTTAAGGTCTAATAGACCCCAGATCTCTCCATAAAGAGGACAAGTTATGGCCCATGCTGTAACAAGGAAGAATGTTCATCCCTTGTGATAACTTTATTGCTATTACAAAAAAAAAAAAAAAAAAAGAGACAATGTAAAAAAAGTTTTGGATAAAATAAATAATAAAAATAAAAAAAATCAGTGACATGACCGCTTAGTCATGTCACTGACGAAGTGGTGTCGCGAAACATGTCGTCATGCTAACGGGACCACTATCCAGTACCTACATTGTAGACACCAGGAGCGAACGTACCGGTGAGAGCTCTTGCTGCGACCCCTCCCTGCCTTGGTGTCTGCATACTAGTGAGGCAGACGTCTCCTCCACTGCACAGCCTACACCATCTCCAGTGGCTCTGCGAGGACACTGTGGCTCGATCTCCTTCCGGATCACGCATCACTATAGCCCAGGGAGACCTCCGGTTCCACCAGGGAGTACTGTTAACCAGCCTGTATAGCAACAAGCATCCCGACTCCTTCCCAAGCCTGCCATGGTTTTATATGTAAGTCTTCAATAAACTTTCTATTTTTTTATAGTAACCCAGGCTGATCCTGTTTGTTACCAATTTCAACAAAGACAATATTGCTGGTTTTTACTTTGGTGTTACAAACTGACAGTGGGCAACACTGCACACAAGCGCCCTTGGGTTCACATTTTCTTTTATTTACTGTACTCCCACCCCGGAGCTGAACCTAGGCTGCAAGGTACCTGCAGCAAGTCACTCAGTCCCCTGTGTCAACAAGTCACAATATGATCAGCGCCTAATCCTTTTTCATTTTTTTGGCTGTCTCCTACAGCCCTTCTGACTCCTGGAGAGGCATGGGGTCATGGTGACTCCTCATGCACAGGCCTCCTGTCTGTAGAGTGGAGCAGTCTCCAACTGGGAGCCATGCGGTATTCCTATACCGTCATCATAAGGGCTGTGCTCAGCTGAGCATACACACACTGCTGGTCCTCCACAAAACCTGGAAACAGGGTTGGAGATTCCGTCCCACCAAAGACACTATGAAATCTCCCAACTACAGAGCCCCATCCAGGCCTACCAAAACCTGGAGAAAGCTACAAGAGCAGTTTTCTCCACTCCACAGCTACAGTCTGTAGTCCTGCACTGAGCCAATTTGGACACTCTGTGACCTTTAAATCACCAATATCTCAGTTACTGTGTCTCATCTTATCACAATATATATATATATATATATATATATATATATATATATATATATATATATATATATATATATATAATGTTTGGGGGTTCTAAGTATGTATGTGAGAAGTGTCAGAATCGGCCTGGTATTGAAGTGGTTGCAAATGATCATCTTGTAAAAGAACTCACTCAGCTTGAAATAGAAATTATATATATATATATATATATATATATATATATATATATATATATATACATACATACACACATATACACATACACACACAAACACACACATACACTACCCTTTTTAATAAGTGATCACCTTCCCTCTGTTCTCAGCTGCATAAGAGCTGGGGGAGGCAAAGCAGCAGGATGCGGAGCTTCCAAGTGAATGGCTGTGCAGGGGAGCATGTCAAGACAAGTCTAATCATTGGAGGAGAGCAGGCTGAGTTCCCAGCAAAGCTAGAGAACTGACCACAATGTGTTCTCCTGCTTAGTGTGGTCAGTTTTACACAGGAAAGCAGAGGTACTGGCGGGAACACCACCGGGGATTTCATACAAAGGAAGCAATACAGGAGAACAGTATACTTTCTCATACAAGTACATGGTATAGCAGGCACACATTAGGAATATGAAATGTTTGGGTAACAAACACTTTAAGAAAAGTATTTCTATGTGCACAGTGAGTGCATACAGAGAGAAATATGCTGGCAGCTTTCACAGTCAGCTGTTTACAAACAAATGAGATCACTATGAGCTGATATGGTGATCACATCACTAAGAATTAAGCCAATTGATTCCTGATCGCTAGGCTGTCTGTGTTGCTGTCAGTGCAAGCACAGAAGGGGTTCTTTCATTGGAACAAAGACTGGATTTCATCTGAATGGAGCATCATACAAGGGAACAGTAATCTACAGTTTGCAGGCATGAAGGGGTTAAGTCAAGATAAAGCTTCCGATGTACCATGAACCTTCTCTTTAATAGCAGTAATACCACAATGAGCACGATCCACCTCCAGTCCACTTGTTACATGTTCTGCCTGTTCTGGGTAGAATTCCTCATTCAAGTTCATTGGAAATATTTTTGTAATCATTTGGCACATGTGAACGTGGCTATGTGAGCAGTGTTTGGTTCAGATATTGAATGACTGTCTTAGTAAAATTCCATAACAATGATTACAAATCGAGATATTTGCCCTCATCTCAAATTAAAGTAATTGGAGAAAAAAAAACCTATTAACAAAAAAAATCTCTATCCTTTACTAAGAAGTATTCAACAACACATCTTCGATTTATACAGCTGGCTTTTTCCCGAAAATCCAAAAAATATACTAAATCCGAGGAAACATAATCCTGATCTTTTGCCATATCTAGAAGATAAACAAGCTAAGGACATATGCTGTTGATGTAAATTGATGCGGCTGAACTGTTTTGCAGCAAGCTTTAGACAAAATGACTCTTTCTTGCTCTCTCTGCCATGTATCCATCTGCCATTTCCCCTCACAAAGCAGGATATGAGACATATGTCTTCCTGCAATATTATTCCTTAAATATCATTTGAATCTGTTTGCTCTCATTGCATTATTTTGCCTATCAAGTATAACACATTTCAGCCCTGAGAACAGAAAATGCAATATTTGTTTTACTCCATAACAGTGACAGCGCCTAAGTTCAATAATGACCATCTCTCTATTAAAAGGAATGTATAGAGATTTTATTTGTACTTTCTTCTTTTCTTTATTGTGGCCAGAACTAAAGAAAACATTTCAAACATGTTTTTCAATCAAGTAAATATGAAATATAGAATTTGAAAATGATGTTGTTTTCCAGCCAGCCAACAGATGGAGCTCAATGATCCTTTTTTTATGCTTTCCTCTGTCTTCTTACCACCTGCAGCCAAAAGCCTCATGTTTACAGAGCTCAATCGGTCAAGATGAAATCTGTCAGGTTTTTGGGTTTTTTTTTTGCCATCCATGTCACTTTGACGAGCTTTACCTTCCATTCCTGCCCCATAGCCAAAACAGGAAATTAGAGGAAATTCCTTCAATATGATGGAATCCCTGGTTATCACCAGGGTCCCCAGAACAAGTGTCCCCATTGGAAGATTTCCCCTGTTCTGGTGACAACGCAAAATTTGGGATTTTCTTTAACGTGTTACTAAACCCACAACAGTAAAATCAGTCTGTATATGCAGTAAAGCATGCTTGTTATACTCACAGTGGAACCTAAGAGGTTAATTCTCCGCATTATGTAAAAGGCTATTTGATCCTGTCTTCTCTGATTCTACCCTTCACAGGCATGCACAGGGGGTTTGCCAGGTGTGCTTGGGCACACCCGAATCATTCTGTGTGGTGCCGATTCCCTGTACTGCCCAGGCTCCCCACCATGTTGCCTCCCCTGCAGGTCTGCTGGTTTCCCTACTCTCCCTTCCTCTCCCATCAGCTGCTGCGGGGGATATATCAGGATGGAGAGCAGGGGAAAGGGCTAGTCAATATGTCATTTACTGGCCCCTTCCTTTTCTAAATGAACACACTCACTGTGTTCATTGATAACTGAAGCATAGTAAACGGTGTCTACTATGCTTCACTTTGTGAATGAACAGGAAGCCACTCAGCACAGAGTACTTCCAATTTATTGACTGTCCAGTGCAGCTAAGGCTGCAGATAAAGGCATGTATGTTTGAGCTTTGAGGTGTACACCCTAATGCAGGGGTAGGCAACCTGCGGCCCTCCAGCTGTTTCAAAACTGCCCCAGCCATCATGCCTCTGGGAGTAATTGTACCCGTCAGCCTTGCAATGCCTCATGGGAAATGTAGTTCTACAACAGCTGGAGGGCCGCAGGTTGCCTACCCCTGCCCTAATGGAATAGGCTGCACACTCCTATGCTCCCCTTCTTCCACTGTCCCCAATCTATCTCCTGATAAAACAGACTCATTGGGGTGACCCTGCACATGCTCAGTTTGGTGTGTATTGCTGGAGACGTCTTTCTTTGGGGGGGGGGGTGGGTGCATGTGATCAGCACAGGGCCAATCAGCACTGTACAGAGGGTCAGGGGTCCTGAAGCCTTATAGGACAGTCAGAGCAGAATGAAAACTCCTCCTAAAAGTTTTAAGCAGACACTGATATTAGTCACAAGACTGCTATATACTACTGATGAGAAAAGGTATTTAACAGTTTATATTTACTAAAATGATTGCATTTCCATGTTCTGTGGGAGACAAGATATAGTGAATGCAGGGTCCTGGGTTTAGTAACACTAACTTTCACTCTCAGAATAGTAAACAGAACAAATAGAGAGGGTGACTCTACCTAGCAGGGCCACAGACAGTAATAAAAACCTTACCGGGGTACTAATTCCACTTCACTCTACTTTAAAGCGTATATATTTCTGTAATTCAGGTGTAAAAAGTGAATCCACATTGCTTCAAAAAAACATAAAAGCATCCAAAGCAGTGAAAACTCTTTGTAGACACTGTAGCTCCCAAACTCCTCGATTTTTAAAGCAGCTCAGATCACAGAGGGCTGTCTGAGGTCTGGGCAGTGTTTTTTTAACCGGTTCCCGACCGAGTGCCGCATATTTACTGCTGCAGTGTGGTAGCGTCCTGCGAATCGGCGTATACAAGCGGCGGCTCGCGCGAGCGTGGCTAGCAAGCAGGAGTGGCTCTCATGCCCGTCGCACGCTGCAGGAATGTGCCCACGGCTCGGGCAGACCCGATGTCCGCCGGCAAGCTGCGATGGCCTGCCAGAGAAATAACGGGGAACCGCCGAAGTAAACATGGCGGTCCCCTGCTCTGTCAGTGGGCATGTAAGAGATCTACTGATCCTTTTCACTGGGATCAGTTAGATCTCTTATGCCCATGGCAGCCCAGCCCCCTCACAGTTAGAACACGCCTATTAATTAAAAAAAAAAAAAAAAAGAACATGCCTAGGGAACACAGTTAACCCCTAGATCTCTCCCTGCAGGTTGACCCCTTCACTGCCAATGGCATTTATACAGTAATCAGGGGATATTTAAATTTCTGATCGCTGTATAAATGTCATTGGTCCCAAAAAAGTGTCAAAAATGTCCGACATGTCCGCCCCAATATCAAAGTTCCAATAAAAATCGCAGATTGCCACCATTACCAGTAAAAAAAAAAAAAAAAAAATTCACAAAACGCCAGAAATTAATTCTCATGGTTTGTAAACGCGGCAACTTTTGCACAAGCCAATCAATAAACGGCAATGGCGATATGAGGAAGAATGTAAATTGGCCAAAACCGATGAATACATTTGTTTTTTTTAATTTTTTTTTTGTATTTGGATTTTAGCAAAAAGTAAAAAATATTGTTTTTTTTTTTTGCAAAATTGTCACTCTTTTTTTGTTGATAGCGGTGATCAGAAATGAGCAGAGGTGATAAAATACCACCAAAAGAAAGCTCTAGTTGTGGGGAAAAAAGGACGCAAATTTTGTTTGGGTACAACGTCGCACGGCCGTACATTTGTCAGTTAAAGCGACGCAGTGCCGAATCGCAAAAAGTGCCCTGGTCCTAACATGGGAAATCCTTCTGGGGGTGAAGTGGTTAAATCATTTGGTTAGTAGACAAGGCCCAACACCATGGTTACTTTACTGGAGCTTAGTGAAACAAAGAGAACCACCTATATAATTCCACTATAAGAAAAAAATAGGAAGCTAAAAAAAAAAAAAAACGGGGTACAAGTATATTAACCTGCAAACTATATTTATTCATCATATAAAATAAAATAAAATAAAATATAGAGTCATTATAAACTACCAGCAAACACTGCAGCCTCTAGATATATGCATATTAACTACATGCAGAGCAGTATGTTGTGTTGTTTTGTATTCCATACAGCAAGGTGTTTTATCAAATAGCAATGTCTTTTTACTACCAAGTACAGGGGAAAGGGTCATTTAACACATGACAGGTAGATGTATCGGTTACTATGCATTAGGTTTTATACTAGTATTTAGAAGTATTAGAACTTACACATTAATGCCTTACCTTTGAGCACTTAGCCAGGACCTCTTCTTTGAACTGAAGGAACCTCTCCTGAATCTCTGGCTGATTAAGTGCAAATGACAGAAAGTGGGTGAAAGGCTGTTTCTTCCGGAAGGTCTCCGCTAACAATTCAATGCGCGTCCGTGCAGAAATTACGCCATTTCGATGTTGCCCAGTAATTACTGAAATAAAATGATTAGAAATTGTAAGGTCACAAAAAAATAATTTATAGAATGCAATTTATGCTGTATCCTCTTCTTTCATCTACCTTCTTCTGATATGCCTTCTACCCAACTGGCCACAGCCAGATACATCTTACTTATGCTTACTACTCTATTGGCCACAATCAGAAATATCTTACTTATAAAAACTTTAGACTCGTCTCTTATTTAGCTGCACTAAGTTTGTCTGAGCCCGATACCTTCAAACCAACTCCAACCCAAATTAAAGCAGAACTAAACCCACTGATTTAACCGTTCCTAAAAACAATTAAATCCTAGGCATGCCAGGAACGAGAACTGTCACAGTTGCTTATGCTCTCAACCAAACTGTGAAGCCACTGAATGGCTGGTGTCATAACTGATCACATGTACAGCACCATGGCACCTGCAGATCAAACGTAGGCCAAGATGGCAGCCTTGTTGGCTGTAAAGGATAGGAGAGTTTAATTCAGCTTTAAGCTACAGGGATCTGAGATCATCTGAAGTCTGACAGCTATAGCATATCAACTGCCAGGCTTCAGACACTGTCCCCCTCTTATCAATATTAAACACTCACAACCGTGTGAAATAACAGACACCACAGTTGTAACAAAGGAAGACAGCTACAAGGCTCTGTTATTTGACACAGTTGTACACTCAGGAGTTAGCAGACAGTATGTAAGTATAGGCAACTCATATTTCGGGGTGACCTTTGAACCCTGACACTCAAGCTGCAATGTCATAGTCACACAAAGTAAGCTTAAAAAGGAGAGCAAACATAACTATTTGAAAAGCAAGAGTGCAAAAGTGTAATACGTTATGTGCCTCTAAACCCAAAAACAAAAATATAGTGCACCCTACCGGTCCTTAGATTTGGTCACTGTATTCATTTTCTTTTTTTCAGGCCAATTTTTTAGCAAATGCAGAAAATACCTGCTGACCTTGCCATAAATGCATTGTCCTTGTTACTCCCTGTGAGCTAAAAAGACAGCATAAACAATGTTCTCTCCATTTTCGTCTTCCAGGACGGCACACCTGAGAGATGACTGGTCCCACCTGACAGGAAACACAATCAAAAAAGAGGTCAAAAAACCCTGCCCCTCCCATGCTCCTCAGTTTTTTTATTGTGTTTCCCCACAGCAAAACTGTTTGTTTTTTTTAGTAAGATTCAAGGCTGTGAGCTGAGGGTCTCCCCCTGGGAACCAGACCACTGGCTTGTGTGGCTGGTAGGGTTGTTTCCCCACCCAGGGGGGATATTCCCCAGACCAGTAACGGTCTTCTCAGGGGGGGGCAGCAGGTTTGGAAGAGCCCCCCTGAGAACTGAAGGACCCTTTAGGGACCAATTTACCCTCCCTCTTCTTAACTGGCTGGGTTGTCAGGGATTGAGGAGGCTGGGCTGTGTCTTCTCCCATGGGCCTCCATTGCAGGAGTAGCCCGGCTCCTGTGCATTCAGCGGCATTGAAGCCGCATGGAGACCCGAGGGGGGGGGGGGAGGAAGTGGCCTGGAGTCAGAGATCGTTCCTGCTTCCTCCCTCATGACCGGAAGTGACGTCACGGCCCCTAGAGGGTATTTCCGGCCCTCAGGACTTCACCAAAATGGCTGCATTCTCACAGGAGGGGAGCGATCAGCAACCAGTGGAGTGGGCGTCCACAAGCCTCCTGCTCTTCACAGTGGAGGACAACAGTGCCGGTCGGCCGGAGAGCCCTGGCCTCTACAGGGATGGACAGAGAGGAGGGGCCGGCAAAAGTCACAGCCACAGAGGAGACCACAGGGGGTGAGTCGGTCGGCTGGCAGGGGTACTGGGGGGGGTGGGACCCTGAACCTTACCCCTACAGGGAGTGGTGGCGGTTAATACAGATGCATTTGTCTTGCAGACGTGGAATCCGTGGCCCAGGGAGGCGCCAGCAGGACTAAGTCTAAGACCTTTTCCCGTTATAAAAGATGCAATGATAAACCGCCGCAGGAACACACAAAGCCCTTCCACTTTAAATGTATTCATAAGCTGTCAGAGAAAGAAACGTCTCAGGTCATGAAGGATTTTCTTTCTGTACAGACAAATGTTGACTACTCTTAGGTCCTTTCAGACAACCCTTAAACTAAGGCAGGAAGTGGAGGCACTGTCTAGTTTAGAGGGCTCTTCCTCACAAGAAGGGCCGACACGCCTTGAGAGGCCACTTAAGCAGGCCACTGTCAGGGTTCCTGCCATGCAAGACTCAGAGGAGGAGGAGGAAGCAGCAGAAGGGCCTGAGCAGAGTTTTCTGGATGAGGAGGATAGCCAGGAGGAAGAGGAATCCAGGCCAGGTAGACATTTTTTCGACCAATGAAATGGAAGGTCTCCTCAAAGCTATATATCCTCAGAGGAAATTCAGGAGCCTGCTATACAAATCTCAGCCCAGGATAAAATGTATAGAGGTTTGGTCAGCCCACAGGCTAGGGTTCTTCCAAATCACCAGGCTCTTAAGGACATTATCCTGAGAGAGTGGAAGGAGCCAGAGAGGAAACTCTTAAAGTTCAAAACCTGGAAGCGAAGATGTCCCTTTAAAGATGAGGAAGAGGAGAAATTCTTTAAGACTCCTAGGTTAGACGCTTCCCTGGCTCAGGTCTCAAAACAATCTGACCTCTCCTTCGAGGATGCGGGTAATATTAGAGACCAGATGGATAGGAGGTCTGAAACTCTACTACGCAGAGCCTGGGAGGCCAATGCGGCAGCAATGAGTCCGGCCCTGGCCTCAGCCTGCGTAGCTAGAAACGCGGACATGTGGGTGAGCAAGCTCCTAGACCATGTTTCCCGTATGTCCAAGTCAAAACAGGTCTTAGACTCCATAAAGTTGATTGGTAAGGCGGTAGCCTATCTAGCAGATGCAGCTGTTGAAACTGTGCATACAATGGCAAAATCTGCAGCCCTGCTAAATTCTGCCAGAAGAGCCTTATGGATGAAGACCTGGGACAGGGACCATACATCAAAAACACGATTGTGTGGTCTCCCCTTTGAAGGTTCACTACTATTTGGCGCTGGGTTAAATCAGGCCCTTGCCAGATCTACAGAGAAGAGGAAAAAATTCCAGTTAAGCCTAAGAAAACGAAGGGAAATTTTTTTCGAGGCCCCCAGGAGTCCAATCGGTTTAAGAACAAAAAGGAAATAAAAGATGGGGGTTTGGCAAAGGCAAACAAAAAGGGAGTCTCCTTTTTTCCGGCCAAAAGTCGGCCGAAAAGGACTCCAAGTGACGCCAGTGCCAAGGTAGGGGGGAGGCTTTCCCAATTTTCCACCCAGTGGGAGAAGATCACGCAGTGTCCCTACATTCTGCAGCTAATAAGAAAGGCTTACAGGTTAGAGCTAACTTCCTTGCCCCCTCACAGTTTTCTCCTTACCCATCTACCCAGGGACAGACAGAAGGCAGCTGGCCTCCTGGAAAATATCAGTCAATTAGCCGAGCAGAGAGTTATTGTTCCGCTGCCAACAGTAGAACTCAGGAAGGGATTCTACTCACACATTTTTGTAGTCCCCAAGCCCTCTGGGAAGTTTCGCCTTATCATAAACCTGAGAAGGCTGAACAAGTTCCTACGGTACAAAAAGTTCCATATGGAAAATATTTACAGCACCAAGAAGCATCTGTTAAAAGAGGTCTTCATGGTCACAATAGGTCTGAAAAACGCTTACCTTCATGTCCCCGTTTTTCGGGAACACCAGAACCTGCTGTGTTTTGCAATTTGCATGGAACAGGGTGTCCAGCACTGGCAGTTCAGCGCCTTGCCCTTCAGTTTGGCATTCAGCCCGAGAATCTTCACCAAGGTTCTTGCAGAAGTGGTATCTTTTCTCCATCTACAGGGAATTGCGCTCATCCCATACCTGGACGACCTGTTGGTCTACAACCAATCCCAAGAGCAGTTGTTGGTGGACCTGGACAGGGTGGTAACCACGCTAGAGTCCATGGGATGGCTGATCAGTCGGGAGAAGTCCTCACTGGTTTCCTCCCAAACTAAGATGTATCTGGGGTTCCTGGTAGATTCAGTGGCACAAAAGCTCATATTGCCCCAAGCAAAGATGGAGAGCTTGGTGAAGCAGTGGAGTCTCTTCTAGAACCCAGAGAGTTGTCCTGCAGGTTCATTATGAGGGTACTAGTACTGATGACATCCTGTGGTGCCCTGGGCTCAGTTTCACTCCAGACCTTTCCAGGGATTCCCTCTCTCCTCCTGGGACGGGAAAAGAGGATGCTTGGACGGAAAGGTGCATGTCCCAAGGAAGGTAAAGGAATCGCTTCGGTGGTGGATCAACCCAGACATGTTAAGTAAGGGCCTTCTGTGGAACCAGCTGTAGCCCGTGAGGGTCACGACCGATGCGAGCGCCTGGGGTTGGAGGGCCCATCTAGAGGAACTTCGTGCCCAGGGTGCCTGGAACTGGAGGAGTCAGAGGGGCACTTCCTCCAATTTCAGGGAGCTCCTAGGGGTCAGAGAGGCCTTAAAGGCCTTCAAGGAAAGGATCAGGGAAAAAGAGGTTCAGGTCCTTTCGGACAATTCCACTACTGTGGCATTTCTGAACCGTCAGGGGGGGCAAGGTCCCGTTCTCTGATGGATCTAATGCAGGAACTTCTAGAGTGGGCCGAGCTGAGGATCCCCTCTATTTCAGCCATTCAAATAAGGGGGGGGTGTTCAACCTAGAGGCAGACTTCCTCAGCAGGCAGCAGATTCTTCAAGGAGAGTGGGAGTTAAACCCTGAGGTGTTTTCGATGGCATGTCAAACTTTCGGAACACCATAGGTGGACCTCTTTGCCAGAAGAGGCAACAGGAAAGTCAAGAAATGTTTTTCCCTGTACAGAGAGAGAACTTCGGAGGGGGTAGACGCATTGGCCCACGAGTGGAATTTCAGGCTGGCCTACGCCTTTCCCCCCTTGGCTCTGATCCGGAGGGTGCTGCACAAACTGAGTCAGCCAGGGGGCAGACTGGTTCTGGTGGCGCCTTGGTGGGCCAAGAGGACGTGGTTTCCCACTCTAGGAAATTGATCGGTAAGCCCCCCTCAGCACCTTCCGGATCGGCAGGATCTCCTCCTTCAGGGGCCAGTGGTTCACCCGAATCCCACCTTCCTCAGCCTGACAGCGTGGCTCTTGAAAGGGAAAGCCTGCGTCGCAATGGCTGCTCGGAGAGTGACAAACTCTCTTGAGCAGAAAGCAGATGACTAGGCGAATCTACTCCAGGGTTTGGGGAGCCTTCTCTCGATGGTGTCAGACGAGAGGGACTTCCCAACAAGAGATCCCAGCTGTTCTGAACTTTCTCCAGGATGGTGTGGATCAGGGGCTGGCAACCAAGACTCTCAGGGTACAGGTTGCGGCCCTGTCCATGTTTCTGGATAGGAGGTTGGCCTTAGAACCTCTGTTTAAAAGATGTCCCCAGTGAAAGTGAAGAATTTTCCCTCTTGGGACCTTACCCTGGTATTAGAGGCCCTAACTAAGGCACCCTTTGAGCTGTTGGCTCAGGTTTCCTTAAAGCTTTTTTCCTGGAAAGTGGCCTTCCTCCTGGTCATTACATCAGCCAGGAGGGTAAGCAACTTACAGGCTCTGTCAATAAAAGAGCCCTTTTTCTTATTGTTTGAGGATAGGGTAGTTCTCAGGCAAGATCCCCTATATCTACCCAAGGTACCGTCAAGTTTTCATAGGACACAAGAGATTGTCCTTCCTTCATTCTGTGAAAACCCCCAGAATGAGAAGGAAAAATCATTTAATTTGTTGGATGTCAGACAATGTCTGTTCATTTATTTAGAGAGGGTGAAAGAGTTTTGTAAATCAAATCGCCTATTAGTAGGCTTTAGTGACCAAAGAAAAGGAGAACAGGCCTCTAAAACAACAATTGCTAAATGGATTAGGCAAACCATTACCGTAGCCTATGAGTAGACAGGCAAAGCAGTCCCCCCTAGTCTTAAAGCTCACTCTACGAGGTCTCTGGCGACTTCCTGGGCAGAAAGGGCTGGAGCATCGGTAGACCAGATCTGCAGGGCAGAAACGTGGGCAAGCCGGAACACCTTCCTGAGGCATTACAGGGTTGAACTTCTGTCCCCTCAGGACCTGGCCTTTGGTAGGAAAGTCCTACAGGCTGTTGTCCCACCCTAAGGTAGGCCTGAGCTTCTTGCTTTTCTCTCAGGTGTGCCGTCCTGGAAGTCGACTTGAGAAAATATCCAGTTACACTTACCGGTAACAGTGTTTCTTGGAAGTCTTCCAGGACGGCAGGCCACCCAATCTTTTGGTAGGATTATCTACAGGTATGTTATATGAAACTTTGTTTTCAACTCTCATGCACTGGTGTGGGTCAATACTTTTGCACAAAACTGAGGAGCATGGGAGGGGCGTGGGATTTTGACCTCTTTCTTGAGTGTGTTTAATGTCAGGTGGGACCTTAGGTGTGCTGCCCTGGAAGACTTCCCAGAAACAAAGTTACCGGTAAGTGTAACTGGATATTTTTAAAACTACTAGTCCTACCAATCCACAATGTATGTATGTATACACAGACGTGCTTGATGTCCAGCTGGTACGACAACTATAGCTCCTTCTACAGATACCATGGAGAAGTGTAGACAAAGTGAATTATAAAGAATTTGCATAGCCATTCACCCAGTGAAAGCGCAGGTAGGATTAATCTGTGAATGGGTTCAAAAACTACTGTAAATAAGCTATATCAGTGTCTTTCAACCTTATTTCAGTCAAGGCACCCTTTAAAATTATGGACAATCTCGAGGCACCCCATTCTAAAATGTAAAAAACTAAACTAATAGGTTTCTCAATACACCCCAGTGTGAAAGCCTTAGTGCTTTCACACTGGGGCGGTACGCTAGCAGGACTTTAGGAAAAGTCCTGCAAGCAGCATCTTTGGGGAGGTGTGCAGAGCGGTGTATACACCACTCCTTCACCACCCCTCCATTGAAATCAATGGACAGTGCTTCCGAAGCGCGCCGCTCCTGCCTGTATAGCAGCGCCATAGCGCTGAAACTAGCGGCGCTTTACCACTAACACCCCCCCCCAGACCTTTAGGGCCTCAAGAAATGAGATAAGCCGTCAGTACATCAGGTGTGATCAATTTTCAAAGATTGCCACCATAGCTTGTAGACTCTATAACCTTCACGCAGACCAAATAATATACATTAATTTGTGTTATTTTTACCAAAGATATGTAGTAGTATAAAATTTGGCCAAAATGTATAAAGAAAAAATAACTAATTTGCAAAATTTTATAACAGAAACGAAGAAAAATGCAATTTTTTACAAAATGTTTGGTCTTTTTTTATTTATAGTGCAAAAAAATAAAAAACCCGGTGGTGATTAAATGTTACCACAAGAAAGGTCTATTTGTGTGAAAGAAAGGACAAAAATTTCATATGGGTTCAGTGTTGCATGACTGAGTAATTGTCATTCAAAATGTAAGAGCACTGAAAGCTGAAAATTGGTCTGGTTATTAAGGAGGTTTAAGTACCCAGTGGTCATGTGGTTAAAGTGGTATTAACGCAGCACACCTCCCTACACTACATACTAAACAGTTATTGCATTTGTGAAATTCTTTTGAAGAGGTATGTCCAATTTAATTTACAGGAAGTGGTCTCTTTCATTCAAATCATGCATTGTGTTCTGCAAGGCTGGCTCTGTTAGAAGAGTGATTGCATCATATGCTCTTTTTCTGTTTAGACTACATTTCCCATTATGCTTTGCAGATTTCAATAAATGTGGGAGGTACACTAGTCTGTACATGTAAATGTGAACAAGCCCACTTTAACATAAATCACGCTCCTCATTCTGCAGCCAGGCCCACTAACCAGTAGCACACAACATGTCTTCTCTCCTCTCCAGACACAAGGAGATAAACATATTGCCCTTACTTTCTGTAATCATTACTGATTTGTACACACATCCCATAATGATATATTATACACACTGCACTCTGCTGTAATTCACTATTAGAAATATTCCTCCTCCTCCTGCAGATCTAAGATCATTATAACAGCAATCAGTGCTGGTATGGTGTATGAGAACATCCCCAGCCGCAATACATAAAGAAAGAGCCGTTATGTTTTATCTCAGCATGGGGGACAAGTAAATGTCAGCATGAGAAAAACACAAAAAAGGTCAGCGCTAACTTACTAATCAATACAATAATGGTGGAACCCTCTAATGTATGGAAATCTCAATAGACTTCAATATCACCACAATACCGACCTCTGTGATATGTAATGTCACATATAATACACATCACACTGACCATAAGACATAAAAATTAAACTCTGCAGGGATGGAGGAAACCCCTCCTACAGATATATAGAAGTGTACGGTGTCACTAAACAGTGCAGCCTCATCAGTGCCTCTTATCAGTGCCCATCAGTGCAGTCAAACCAGTGCCCCTCATCAGTGCAGCCACACAGTTCCACTTATCAATGCCCATCAGTGCAGTGACACCGTGTCCACCAGTGCCACTTATCAGTGCGGTGACACCGTGCCCACCAATGCCACTTATCAGTGCCCATTAGTGCGGTGACACAATGCTCACCAGTAAGGTGACCCCGTGCCCACCAGTGCTGCTTATCAGTGCAGTGACACTGTGCCCACCAGCGCCGCTAATCAGTGCGGTGACACTGTGCCCATCAGTACCGCTTATCAGTGCGGTGACACCGTGCCCACCAGTACCGCTTATCAGTGCCCATCAATGCGGTGACACCATGCCCTCTACCAGTGCCTCTTATCAGTGCGGTGACACCATGCCCCCTACTAGTGCCTCTTATCAGTGCCCATCAGTGCAGTGACACCATGCCCCCCACCAGTGCTGCTTATCAGTGCGGTAATCCCCCCCGCCCGTCGTCTCATCGATGATAGCAGGGGTCTCTGCTATTTTTGGAATTCCTGCCGTGTTTGCTATATGAACACCGCTCTGCTTTACCCTGTCTCAGCCGTATTGCAATATACACTGCACATCGCAGCTACAATACGGCTAGGACAGGGGAAAGAGCGGTGTTCACGTAGCAAACATGTCAGGAATTCCAGAAATAGCAGAGATCTCCTGCTATGACATGCCTGGTATTTCTGGAATTCCTGGCATGTTTGCTATGTAATCTCCGCTCTTTCCCCTGTCACAGCCATATCAGAGCTGCACTCTGCAGTGTACATTACAATACGACTGTGACCGGGGAAAGCAGAGATGTTCGCATAGCAAACATGCCAGGAATTCCAGAAATAGCAGAGATCCCTGCTATCACTGATGAGATGGTGGGTGGGCAGACAAGGGGGGGGGGGGGGAACGATGCTGGCAGAGAGGAGGAGGAGGAAAACCACCTCTATGGGCGGCACAGACCGGGGGTTGCGCGACCCCCTCCGCCCACTCCAGCAAGGAAGTCCGTCCTAGCTGCTTTTGCTAGAGGACTACAAGTGGGCGTGTCAGACCGCTGCTAGCAGTACAGGACAGAAAGGCTCCTGCGGTCTTACAAACCAGATGTCAGAGGGGAATAACGTTTTTTTCAGCAAGTTTAGCAGGCTACTACAGAGGAACTACAGAGCTCAGAAGAATATGGATGGCATAGTTTGTGAAGGTAGGAGATCAGAAACAAGGACATGGAAAAAAGTTTTTTCCCGGAGTTCTGCTTTAAATCAAAAAACAAAAATATTGCAGCTAATTAGATGTGGAGGCTGCATTTCTTTTTTAGGCTTTTTTCCCTTTGTTTTCACCTGGTGATCTGGCCAGTAACACACATCCTCTATTAGAGTGCCCCCACTCTGGATGAATGAGCACAGGGGGCCGCAGCATTGCCAGTCTGTGGGGAGGGAAGTGTTAGATATACTAGCAGATTTAAATACACCATGAAATTGAAGCCAAACTCCAGCTAATACGTTATAAACATTTACAGCAACAGTTTTTTTTGGGGGGGGGGGGGGATAAAGGTTTTACATAAATAATAATAAATAATATAGTTGATCATTGTAAGCACACCTGCTAGTGTTAAAATGGTTTGTCTCATTTCTTGTTCTTTTGAAAAACAACAGAACTACTGGCTGGATCCCCAGATGAAAATAGAACAAAAAGTGTAAAAAAAGAAAATGAATGCAGCCATCACATCAAAGCATTGATAAGCTGCAATATAATAATATATAATACAATTTGCTTTTGGGTTTAATACTACTTTAAAGTATAACTCCACTTTGATTGAGAGAAAACATTCCCCTCTGGGTGATTTATGTACATTACAAGGATTTTAACAAACATTGTTGCAGATTCCTACCTTTTGTTATTCTGAAGAAATCCCTCTGTGTCCATGTGGGAAAGTGAGTCTAATAGGAGTGGTTTCATAAATATCAATCGGCTGTGCACCTGCAGGGCTCTAATGAGGAAAATTGCAGGGTCTGCATCCCTTTAGCCATGATTTCCTATTGGGAGTATCTCAGCAAAAATAAATTTTTTATTGCAGGGGATGCCTGATATAGGACTTGTATTTTAGGGCAGACTTCTGGGAAAATTGGTGAGCCAATCACACAAGCAGGAAATGAGGTTTCTGGGGGGTGTTCTGCAAACATTCTGTGTACAGAACACCACCAGGTAGCCATACTGCATTTTCATAAAATTACAGCGGCTGCAGATTAAAAAGGAAATGTCATTTTTAACAACATTCAGTTACAATATGACTTGTGTCGCAATTGTACACGCTGTATTATGTTTACTTTATTTGCTATTACCCTTTAAGTACAAGTATACAAACCAAGCTTTCTTTAAAGCTAGGGCAACACAGGGTGTTTTAAATCTCTTGCTAATGAGGTCTTTAACCACTTGCTAACAACTGTAAGACACCTTTCACACGATCGGACCGCTCGGATCTGTCTGTCAGTTTTTCAGATGGATCCGAGCGGGCCACCCATAGACCTCTATGAGCAGTCGGATGTCAGCGAAGATGTGTCCGCTGACATCCGATGCGACATGATCCACTCAAAATAGACGTATGTGTGACACGTTCACCCATCCATCTAGCGGATCGGAATGTGTACTGACCACTCCCCAGAAACATCATTTCCTGCTTGTGTGATTGGCTCACCAATTTTCCGAGAAGACTGCCTAAAATACAAATCAGATTTCAGGCATCCCCTGCAACTAAAATGTCATTTTTGGCAAGATACTTTCAATAGGAACACATCTAAAGGGATGCAGGCCCAGCAGATTTCCTCATTAGTGTTCTGCAGCCGCCACAGCTGACAGTTAATTATGAAACCACTCCCATTAGACCCACTTAGCAGAGAGGCACAGACAGGGATTTCTTCAGAATAACAAAAGGTAGGAATCTGCAACAAAGGTTGTTATAATCCTTGCAATGTACATAGGTCACGGGGGGGTTTGATGTTTTTTTTCTCAACAAAAGTGGAGTTACGCTTTAAATTAGCAACACATACATTGCAGAAGCAAAGGAACTATCAGCAAGTGGTTAAATCTCCCAGCAGCAGAATATAATTTTTCATATGCTCCAAGTCTTAGCATGGTAGCTACACAGGTTAATGAACTGATATTGAAGCATTTTAGAGCAAAAGGTAAAACGGCAACAGACAGATGAAATGTAAATTAGTTTTCAACAGTACACAGCAAATGATTTCTGAACTAATTTCCATCCTTTTAATCGTTTACATACAATTTTCTGCTACGGCCTCTCAAGCGAAATTTAAATAAGCAAGGTAGGGAATTCTAATTTTACTCCATAAAGATTTACATACGTTTGCAGCTGCTTTATATATTTTAATTCACATGTTCATTTGTGGCATCGCTTTTCCTCCTATTTCTAACCATTGGCTGTCCTTTATATTTGCCCTGAGCATCAAATATTAAAAGCATAGTCCCCCGTGTTCAGCGATCTTCACTGATTGATCAATTCTACAAAGATGCACTGCGTTGTGTTGCTGTGGTGTGCGCTGAAATGCAGAGCGGGTTGCAAAGCAAACCAAAACATAGCAATGCAGGGAATAAAATACATTTCAATAAAGTTCTGCGTTCAAAATGTAAACAGCGATCAGCACAGCTTGCTGGTGTGAATAGGATCTTAACCATTTGACCGGAAGGTTTTACCCCCTTCATGACCAGGCCATTCTCTTCCTATTCAGTGCTGCTACTTTACCTGGCAATTGCGCCGCCATGCAGCATTGTATGAAAATTACATTTATATTGTTTCTTTCACACAAATCGAGCTTTCTTTTGGTGGTATTTGATCACCACTGGGCTTTTTCGTTTTTTGGTATATAACCCCACAAATTTTGAAAAAAAAAATTCTACTTTGTTATAAAAAAATATTCAATAAAATCAAATTAAAATCTTCATAACTTTAGGGCAAAATGTATTCTACTTCATGTCTTTGGTAAAAAAAAATCCCAATAAGTGCCCTTTCACACTGATATGTTTTTCCTGCGTTTTTCTTGCAAGGTTAAAAGTTTTCCCTTTAAATCCTATGGGGCTTTTCATACCACTGCGCTGTGGGTGCGGTGTGCTTTGAAAAGTCCTGCATGCTGCATCTTTGCTGTGGTTTTGAAGCCCGTGCCAAAAACGCAGATTCCCATTGAAATTAATGGAAATCACTGTAAAATTGCGGCAAAATCGCGATTTGTGGTGCGTTTTTGATTCGCATGTCCATTTTTCACAGGTGCAGGCGGCCCAAAAACTCACCAGAAACGCACAGGAAAAGCATCGGACATAGGGCAAAATTTACCGCGCTTCTGCTATAGAGAAGTGTAAAAGGGGCCTTAGTGTAAATTAACCACTTCAGCCCAGGAAGGTTTTACCCCTTAATGACCAGGCCATTTTTTGCGATACGGCACTGCATTACTTTAACTGACAATTGCGCGGTCGTGCAATGTTGTACCCAAAAACATTTTATGTCCTTTTTTCCCACAAATAGAGCTTTCTTTTGATGGTATTTGATCATCTCTGCGGGTTTTATTTTTTGCGCTATAAACAAAAAAAAAAAAGAGTGACAATTTTGAAAAAAAAAAAAAACAATATTTTTTACTTTCTGCTATAAAATATATCCAATAAAAAGAATGTAAAAAACAAAATCTAATTTCTTCATCAATTTAAGCCAACGCTTTTTTGGGAACCAGTGACATTATTACAGCTATCAGTGCTTAAAATATGCACTGTTACTGTACTAATGACACTAGCAGGGAAGGAACATCAGGGGAGATCAAGGGTTAAGTGTGTCCCTAGGGGGTGCTTGCTGTGTGGGGGGGATGGTCTGACTGGATGAAGACAGAAATCTGTGTTCCTGCTCAGCAGGAACACAAGATATCTTCTTCCCTGTCAGAGTGGCGATCTGCCTTGTTAACATAGGCAGATCGCTGTTCTGCCTCTCTGGGGAGCGGTAGCGGGTGGCCGGCGGACATCGGGTCCCTCCAATTTGCATGTGCCCCGCGTCTATTGTACAAAATGACGTACAGGTTCGTTGTTTCGCGCAATAGAGTCGACCTGCCGCAGTACATCTGCGGTAAGCGGTTGGGAAGTGGTTAATAGGTTTATGTGGAAGTTATATTGTCTGCAAACTATGGTATATACAGTATATTTAACCACTTCAGTCCAGGAAGGATTTAGCCCCTTCCTGACCAGAGCACTTTTTACGATTGCTTTAACTGACAATTGTGCGGTCGTGCGATGTTGTATCCAAACAAAATTGACGTCCTTTTTTCCCACAAATAGAGCTTTCTTTTGGTGGTATTTATAGCACAAAAAATAAAAATTGCAGAGGTGATCAAACAAAAAAAGAGCAAGAATTTTGAAAAAAACCCAATATTTTTTACTTTTTGCTAAAATACATATCCAAAAAAAAATATAAAAAAACTAATATGTTCATCTAAGGTAAGTATTTCATAATGAGCTAGTATACGATGCATACTAGCTCATTATGCCTTTGTCTTGCAGTTTTTAATTTTTGGGGGGGGGGGGGTTTATAACCTCTTTAAAGGTGTGGGAGGTACAAAGGGGTTAATCTGAAGGTTCAATTGGAATTTAACTATCCTTCACTAATCAGTAATTTACTGTCAGAGAACAAGCATGTGCAGCTATCAGGACCACTGGAAATCACCCCATAATTAAAATATCAGTTCTGGGTGGGACCATTCACTGTCTCAAGCTAAAGAGTCAGATTCAAACAAAAGGAAATAAGATTAAATAAGGGGAGGAATGCAAATTGTTCATAAGTAAACATACAATAATCTAAGACTGAATATTCCATTGTGAATAGTTAGCATTTTAACATGAACCTGCACATGATATAGGCAGTGTCAGCTCCGGCAGCGAGTGGTGTGATGTACATTTCAGTTTACGTGTTTTATTTTTTCTTAAAAGGTTAACTATTTTTGTGGGGAAAAAAATTGTAAATGAAAAAAATAATAATATATTATATTATATAAGTATTTAGTGGGGATACTCCATTCAGACCAGCTGTCAAAGGCATAAAATGAAGTCACAATGCTAAGATCTATCAGACATCGATTTATGGCCATTTTTAGTAACTGTACTAATTGGTAACCAAAAGGAGTTAAAAAAGCAAAAGTCATCCAAAATGGTTCTTCTTGCTGTGCTCATTCAAATAGGTATGCAAACTGCACAATGAAATTTAATTAATGTCTAATTAGGCAGTGAAGTTATGACAGTGGGAGAGCAAAGATAATTATACTTTTAGTGCTGACTGCAGAAAAATAGTTTCTTCAAAAATAAAAGAATGGTGATTATCCTTTGGCCAGCCAATGCTGCTTTACAGAAATGGATTTAAAAAAAGCCAGTGGAAAATATTTTCTCTGGTATGTTGCCCTTTACTGCACAGCAAATGCTGGAACAAAAAAACCCAATGAAATCATTTATTAAAAATAATAGTGGATGGGAGATTGCCTCTTAATTGAATCATTTTTCCCTGTGATTAAACATGGAACCTTTCTGCTTGTGTTTTATACTTCAACAGCTTAATCAGAATTTAAACTACTATTTTAAACCAATTAAAAAAAATAGTCGGTCACAGACATTCATTTATAAGTTTTCATTTTAATGTAATTTACTTTTGCCAACATTAAGGTTGTCACTGATTTTAGTAGACCCTGTCCTCAAAATATTTCTCAAACAATTTATTCTTGTACTTAATTATAACATTAAAATGTCATTAAACGCACACAATAAAAACTATCAATACTATCAATGTATTACATGCTGTTCATACTCACTCAGCCACTATGAGATTCATTTTCTGGATACTGCAAAAAAACCTGGTTGATCCTGCTGCTCTCTATCTCCACCTTCTATTCATGTCCCCAATTCAGTTAGAGATTTTGCAGCTGTGGTGACAACTTTACACATGCTCAGTTTTCAGTGGGTTTCTCTGCTGAGCATTTCCTCCCTCTCACATCTGAGCAGTCCATGTGACAATAGAGTCACACATGTGGGCGTATACACAGTGGTAAATGACAGCCTACTCCCTCCCTTCACCCCCATGCCCACTAACCAGCTAAACACAATGGGGCGGTATATTACATGTACATTAATGGAGGCTTCACCTCAAACTCATTCCACGGCACAGGTTGGAGGGGCGTGGCACAGCCTGTGACTGGCAGAAATCCACCCACAACATGTTATTACCACAAAATAATAAAGATTTAATTTCAAATATATACTTGTATGCCAATTTGAAACAGTTTATTGATATTGTACATAAAATGTGATAAACTTGGCGCCACACCAACTGCACCAGTACAATGATATCAATTAAAACTGCAACAGCAGCTGCCCCTTTAAAGTGAAATAATATCACCTCTAAAACAAAATAAGGAAACTTCCGGTTCCGGCGCCTCATGTGTGAGGAGTGAGAGTGCGGAGCTCCGCATCCACGGGCCATAAAACGGCATACATACCGGGACTCAGCCACCGATACACCCCGCACTCGACGGCAGAACACCACAGGTCCGGAATGGACAAATTCCTTCTCGCTCCCCGGCCGGATTCGGCCGCTCCGAGCGGCTCGAGCACAGCGAGCGCCCAGCCAGGGTGCACCAAGATGGCCGCCACATCGGAGCAGACGCCAGCCGCGATGGAAGTGCAGGCCCTGGACGCTCACAGAGCGGCGACCACAGATGAGTACACAAAAATCGCCCAAGCGGTGGCGGCCCTGATACTCCCCAACATATCCCAGGTAGTGGATAATGCAGTCCAATCAGGCATAGCCCAGATACGGAGGGAGCTGGGGGACCAGGCCCGCAGGATAACAGCCACAGAGGCCAGAATCTCTGACATACCACAAGACGGCAGCTCACGCCCCACATAGCCACCGACTCAGGGCCATACATACGGCAAAATACCGGGCACCTACGCCTCGAGGCGTGAGAGTGAGGAGTGTGTACTCCGCGGCCTTGGCCTTCAAAGGAATAAAACAAAATCTCCAC
>BLSH010277625.1:3117141-3132381 GCA_018402905.1 Glandirana rugosa
ATCGCCGTGATCGTTAGAATGAGAGCAATAATTATAGTACTAGACCTCCTCTGTAACTCAAAAGTGTTAACCTGTAGAATTTTTTTAACGTCGCCGGTGGAGATTTTTAAGTGCCAATGTTTGTCGCCATTCCACGAGCGGGTGCAATTTTGAAGCATGACATGTTGGGTATCAATTTACTCGACGTAACATTATCCTTCACAACATAGAATAAAATTTGGCTAACTTTACTGTTGTCTTATTTTTTCATGTAAAAAATTGAAATTTCCCCAAAAAATTGCGCTTGTAAGACCATTGCACGACAACGGTGTGACAAAGTATTGCAACGACTGCCATTTTATTCTCTAGGGTGTTTGAAAAAAAAATATTTTATATATATATATATATATATATATATATATATATTTTATAAAAAAAAAGTTTGTGGGATCTCTTATTTTACCGTCAGCAACGTTATGAAACAGTGTGGCAACAGCACGTTACCAGAATGTTCGCGTTAAAAAACCCCTTTAAAGTTAAAAAATGTACTTTTTTATTCTGTTGTCATTTCAATCGGTTTAAAATAAGATACAACACTTCCTATTACAATGCAGCTCATTTAACTATGGGTTGTACAGTACGAAGTTTTAACGTGGGCGAGCACCTTACCGCTGTTTGTAACCGTGAATTTTTAGAGGTGGCCGCTGCAATTTTTTTAAGATGTCCAATTGTGAAAACTCAATGTCTCCTCCAGATCATGATATTAATAACGAGAGTAAAAATATTTTATATATATATATATATATATATATATATATATATAATGTTTGGGGGTTCGAAGTAATTTTCTAGCAAAAAAACCTGAAACCAAATCTCAGAAAGAAGCTTGGTCCTTAAGTGGTTAAAAGCTTCAAAAAAGTTTGCCAAAAGCTCTGCTAATGATTTTACAAAGCTTGCTGTACTCCCTCCTCTTACACCAGCTGAAGCCTGTGTGAACAAGGCCTTGGTGCTGTTAGAAGCTGATAGTTCAGTTTTGAGTGAATGTTGACAGGTTGACCATCTCTTTTAAGTGATTAACACACATACTGCAATACATGTTGCTATAGATACTGAAAGCACTGGAGAATTGCCTACTATTGTAAACCTAGCTGGGACAAGGCTAGGAGCTCTTTTAGTTCTGATTTCTTCTTCTTTTATTAAACTCATTCTTTATTTAATTCCCGCCTGTGTGAGAAACAGCATGGTACGTTATCAAAGCCTAACCAAACGCAGAGTCTCTTGGCAACAATATAAGCTCTACAACCAGTGAGGTGTGAAAGAAAAATATAATAATGCTTTCTTAACTAACACGGAGCTAAAAGGGCCACCCTGTCTTTCCTTTTAGATCATATACATAGTTGCATGTTTAGCGTATCGTTTAAATTCCCTCCTTATATTTATATTTTCCCCCCTCATAAAAATGTAGGATTTTAGGCATTTGCAATATATCCTGCAGTCCGTTTTCATTTTCTGCTGTTCTACACACCACAGAAATTTGTTTATAATCATCATTTCAAAAAGGATGGTAATAAATTGCAGAGATACCAAGGTAGAACAATTCAATAGCAGAAAAAAGGAGTTAACAGCAGACAGAGCAATTTTTGATTGCAGTTCGCCATCTGCTGGTAAAACAATATAATACACTTTTTCTACTCAAAAATGCACTCACTTTACAAATATATTATTATTATTATTATTATTATTCTAACACAAGATTCATATAACACCAACAGTTTGCTCAGCACTTTACAATATATAGGAAGACAACACAGCAACAATACAATTTTCAGTACAAGAGGGTTAGGAGGGCTCTGCTCCTGCGAGCTTACAATCTAACAGATATTTATAAGTATAACTATTATGTAGCACCATCCTTTGCCACTGACACTGCACATTATAACAAATATAACTAGATGGATAGTACAGATAACACAACACAAATGTGGCAAAGGTTAATACATACAGTTATTTAGCAAAATGTAGCAATAGCAAGAAACAATAGGAAAGGGGACCTTTCTCTTACAGCAGTGGTTCTCAACTCCTGTCCTCAGGGCCCACTAACAGGTCAGGTTTGCAGGATAACTGAAATACATCACAGGTGATATAATTTGCTGCTCAGTGATTGCAATATTCTAGTCTGCATCTCCCCAAGGTAATACTGAAAATCTGGCCTGTTGGTGGGTCCCGAGGACTGGAGTTGAGAACCACTGCCTTACAGGTTTATATTCTACAGCAGGGGTCCCCGAACCTTGGGTCTTTTCACTCTCTATCAGACCATTTACAGGACAAACTGTGGCCAGTAGGAGTAAAAAAATTAAAATGCAGCATTGTCAGAGGTAAAAAATGGCTCAGTATCAGTGGGAGTAATAAATGCCCCTTCATCAGTGGGAGTAAAAAATAAAAAATAAATAAATAAAAATGCCCCGACATCAGTGAGAGTAAAAAAATGACCAAGTGGTCTGAATGGTGCTCCATCATTAATGCCCCATGAGTGAGAATTTGACATTCTCCCCATCATTGAAGTTCAGTGGGACTTACCTGTGTGCAGGTTCTATCTACAATGCAGATATATGGCGGCACACCATGGATCGATAAAATAGCGTCCAAACAAATTTTTTATTGCATGATCACATCACAAAGTGGTGCAACATTTCGGAGCCATGCAGGGCCCCTTCGACAGGCATTTGATAATCTACAGCACCGGTCCTCGGGATGATGTCACAGCTGGGACTACAAAGAGACCATTAAGCAAGAGACTACTCTGTCCATAGTGCCTGTATTAGATTGCTGGGTGCTGGAACACTTTGCACAGCAGCTCCTCTAGCATATGTCAAGAAAGCCTTCCATTCAGGGCCTTTTCAATGAAAGGACCGCTTTATGGCTACAAGTGGGCTGTAGGTTGAGGACTGCTAATCCACAGAAGCAATTTGTCTGATTTTTAAAGAATTTGCAAATTATGGTGGAAAATAAGTATTTGGTCACCTACAAAAAAGCAAGATTTCTGGCTCTCACAGACCTGTAACTTCTTCTTTAAGAGGCTCCTCTGTCCTCCACTCGTTACCTGTATTAATGGCACCTGTTTGAACTCATTATCAGTATAAAAGACACGTGTCCACAACGTCAGTCAGACTCCAAACTCCACTACGGCCAAGACCGGGCCGTCAAAGGACACCAGAAACAAAATTGTAGACCTGCACCAGGCTGGGAAAACTGAATCTGCAATAGGTAAGCAGCTTGGTGTGAAGAAATCAACTGTGGGAGCAATTAGAAAATGGAAGACAAACAATACCACTGATAATCTCCCTCGATCTGGGGCTCCACGCAAGATCTCACCCCGTGGCGTCAAAATGATCACCAGAACGATGAGCAAAAACCCCAGAACCCGGGGGGGGGGGGACATAGTGAATGACCTGCAGAGAGCTGGGACCAAAGTAACAAAGGCTACCATCGTGTCCCCCTGCTTAAGCCAGTACATGTCCGGGCCCGTCTGAAGTTTGCTAGAGAGCATTTGGATGATCCAGAAGATTGGGAGAATGTCATATGGTCAGATGAAACCAAAATAGAACTTTTTGGTAAAAACTCAACTTGTCGTGTTTGGAGGAGAAAGAATGCTGACTTGCATCCAAAGAACATCATACCAACTGTGAAGCATGGGGGTGGAAACATCATGCTTTGGGGCTGTTTTTCTGCAAAGGGACCAGGATGACTGATCCATGTAAAGGAAAGAATGAATGGGGCCATGTATCCTGAGATTTTGAGTAAAAACCTCCTTCCATCAGTAAGGGCATTGATGATGAAACGTGGCTGGGTCTTTCAGCATGACAATAATCCCAAACACACCACCTGCGCAACGAAGGAGTGGCTTCGTAAGAAGCATTTCAAGGTCCTGGAGTGGCCTAGCCAGTCTCCAGATCTCAACCCCATAGAAAATCTTTGGAGGGAGTTGAAAATCCGTGTTGCCCAGCAACAACCCCAAAACATCACTGCTCTAGAGGAGATCTGCATGGAGGAATGGGCCAAACTACCAGCAACAGTGTGTAAAAACCTTGTGGAGACTTACAGAAAATGTTTGACCTCCGTCGTTGCCAACAAAGGGTATATAACAAAGTATTGATATGAACTTTTGTTATTGACCAACTGCTTATTTTCCACCATAATTTGCAAATAAATTCTTTGAAAATCAGACAATGTGATTTTCTGGATTTTTTTTCTCATTCTGTCTCTCATAGTTGAAGTGTACCTATGATGAAAATTACAGGCCTCTCTCATCTTTTTAAGTGGGAGAACTTGCACAATTGGTGGCTGACTAAATACTTTTTTTGCCCCACTGTAAGTTGTACTTCATTTTCTTTCTTATATTGACGCCCACAGTCTATATTAAACATTGTTATAGGCCCTCTAGTGTATTCCATTCTAATAACATCTACTGATCAAAGTCAGTTTGATCCTTCTCTCTACTTCTTTTTCACTTTCAAATGTATCCTTGTAGATGTTCTGTAGTAGACCAACCCTGCAGATCCTTAGGTCAAATCCAGAGGATCACTAAAGGCCCGTACACACGGTGCGACAACAACAGTCGTACAACAGCTTGTTGTACGATCATCCGACCGTTAGTACGTGCGATTAGAACAGCCGACGTGCGACGGTCGTACAAATGAAGTTGGATGAGCAAACTAGAAAACTTTTGTTGTACAACAAGGCATCGTACGAAAGTTGACTCGTGTGTACAGAGAAGTTGGGCCAACAAAGCTGTACGTGCAAAACACGCATGCTCAGAAGTCAGGAACGCCCGGAATTGTCCATTCATGTAAACCTACATTCCTAATTCTCAAATCGCATTTATCTGAACTTCCTCTTTATATGCTCATAGCACGTCACCACGTTAGGCTTGGTCGTAAGATCGCTTAGTGCACGTCAGTATGAGAGAAACAGCCAACATACGATTTTGGACGTCCGGACGTACGACCGTCGCACCGTGTGTACGAGGCTTTAGGATTGCACTAGGACTTTTGTTAGTGTGTGAACTTTGTGATCGCTCTTCAATAAATTATTGAATACTTTGGCTGCTAAATGAATAACCCCAATTTCAAAAAAAATTGGGATGCCGTGTATAAGCGACATAAAAAGTAGGAAAAAATGATTTGTGATGATCATGCAGACAGGGCGATCCAAAAAGCTGCCAGGCAACCATGTTGTTCAGAAGTCCTAAAGTGTTAGTAAACCCAGGACCTGCATTCACTATATCTGGTCTCCCACAGTACACAGAACGTGGAAATGCAATTATTTTAGTAAATACAAACTGCTAACTATCTTTTCTCATCAGCATTGTATAGCAGTCTTGTGATTTCTATCAGTACATCAGCTAAAATGCATTGGCTGTATTTGATGAGCTTAACCAATAAACGCTTCAAAACGAACGTTAAGTGATATGAACTTTTGTACTAGCCACTTCTCAGGACCCAGCCAAAAGTTTATTGTCTTCTGAGAGATGCTTTTGTCACAATCAGAGATGTAGTGGCCTAGGATCAGAACAAGGTTCACATAAACTATACTTTCATCAAAAAACTGCTTATTTGAGAGAAGTCACAATTTATTTCCATAAAAAACAATTTTCATTTCTACTTGTCCAGTACTATCACACACACACCAATTATAGTAGATAGAGTGTAGAGTGATTTTATAGACGCACAGTTCGTGTCAATGGTGATATTGAAATCAGCCATAATAGTAAGGATACAGTACAAAGGAAATGGAGAAGTTATATAGATTGCTGGTTCGGAAGGACAACAGATTACTGCAAACCTGACAATAAAAGTGAGAAAAGAAGAAGCAGAGCTTAAGGGAAGGGAATGAACTGGGTAAAAGGAACAGCACAAAGCTGGGAGGGTGTCAAATCTATTAACTTGCTTGTTACCAGGGCTGTGAGTATGGCTTGTTATAGATCTCTGCTCAATTATTCAGCAATATATCACAGGAAGTCAACCATGTTTCATTGGGCATTAGAAAATTAGTGTGTGCACTTACTGTATACTGAGAAAACATTCTAAAGGGCACTGATCAGAGGAACAGAAGTCGGGAATAAGAGTATATAAATTAGGTTACAAGATTTAAAGACAAACCACACTAGTGATCTTGTCACAGGCAGCAACTCCCCATAATCAGGATGGCTAAAAAAAAGCATAGAGAACACTTAACAATATCCACAGCATCCCTCCTTCACTGGCTGAACCAGCGAGGTGTCGCTTTGTCACTGCACCACAGAACAGCAGGTTAATGCTCTATTAGCAGTCCTGTTGCTGACAGGTTGCTTGCATTGACAGAAAAGCTAATGGCAAATAGGAGGTGTGGTAGAGCACCACAATTCTAAAATCAGCTTGGAGATGGGTAAGTGAATGGGTAAAATGGAATGAATGAATCAAGACTTGATCTAGATGCTTAGAGAAGGAACATATGTATGTAGAGTAGATAAGAATGGGAATTGTAAGTGGTAGGATTCTGATTAGATAAGGAGGAGAGAACAGTGATATTACAAACAAATTAATGGGAACATTCATTGGGATAAAACAACTCTAGCGTGCATGTGGGCGAGCTGCATCATCATTGGATGCCCAACAGCTGACATGGGAGGTGCAGATGCGCAGAGTTGCAAAAGAGTCCTGTCAGTGCTGGAGGAAAGTAAGTGGTGGCAAGTTTGCCATAAGCTGCAAGTATTCCATTTATACAGTAGTTGCTCATTATAGCATTTGCTCCTGCTGCTTTCAAAAGATGAGTTCTGTTTTAAAGGAGAAGTATGGCCTGGGCTCATTTGGCCATACTTCTCCTATGGGTCACAGGGGTGCAATTCGTTTTGCACTCCTGTGACCCATTTTCAGCAGGCATCGCGTCATGACGACTTCAAGAGTCGGGATCCGCCAGGTTCCTGGACTGACAGCCGCCTCAGCCACTCAGCGAGCCGCTGAGAGCCTGAGACGGCAGATACTCTCCCCTACATAGCGCAGCGCTCCAGCGATCAGCGAGAACCAAGCCATCGGCAGTGTTCGGTGGTTTGGTTCTCAGTGAAGAGGCGCTGGGGGACAGATTGCAGCATCGCAGCGATGCTGCATCCACCTAGGCAAGTATAAATCTGCAATAAAAAAAATAAAAAAAACATACTTCTCTTTTAAGAAACAAAAATAGTCTGCACTAATTTAACCAGTTCAGCTGCACCTGTATATCCCTTATGGACCAGAGCAATTTTTACATTTCTGCTATAGGCCTTTTAATTCTGCAACAACTTTCTTTTGATGATATTGTCTTGCAAAAATAATTTTATTATTTATGTAATCTACAAGACAAAGACATTATTTAAAACGTGTTTTTTGTTAATTTAACCAGTGTTTGTTTTAAAACAATCAGGGGTGTATTTTTAAAAGAATTTGCAGAGCTATTCTTCCTTTGAAACTGCATGTACATTCATTCTGTGCAAATAGGGCAAAATCAAAAGTTATTGAGCAATTTTCCCTTCATGTGGAATGTTTTTTAGGCCCCATTTATACTAGGTGTAGCAGGACACAATACGCATAAGGGCAGCCCATTCACCTACATGCCAAAGAGGCACCTGCAACTTTTTAGGCTGTGAGCTGTGCATGTTTTTTTATTACCGCGTGTCTGCTAACTGTATTTATAGTACCGAGTAATGTCATCGCAAGTGCGACGTGCGTTTGTAGCATGTTTCTGCACAGGTTTCCTGGAATGCGCAGGTGTCAATAGGACTTAGGAAAGAATTAAAATTAGACTGGAGATAAAACAGAAACATAATATTCAATTTTGCCCCCCATTCACACAGAACGAATGTACACGCAGTTTCAAAAAGATGAATACCTCTACAAATTCTGTTATAAATACACCCTTAAAGCGGTTGTCTATCCATAAAAAAAAAAAACCTGTAAGGCAAAGGCATAATAATGAGCTAGTATGTACCGCATACTAGCTCATTATGAAATGCTTACCTCAGAACGAAGCTCCGACGGGTCCGCTCGGCCCCCCGCAGAGGGAGCCAACATGTTCCCACGGGGATCCTACCGGGTACACGGCTCCGGCGCTGTGAGTGGCATGCGTGCAGGAGCCCGTCTTTCCGGCAAGGTCTGACGCTATGCCATCAGCCAAATGTCGCAACCGACGCCTGATGACAGAAGACCCAAGAAACACTACGCACCCGAGTAGAGTGTGCCGTAACAGGGACAAAAAGGGGAACCCGACCCCCAACAGAATAGGTCAATATCCATCTGAGCCATCCAGAAATGGTCACAAGCGAAACAGACAGCCCCATACTGAGTCTGGCCGCATCAAAAACCATGAGTCCAACTCTCTGACAAGACTCAGGGGCTGGCAAAGACACCCGATCACCCCAAATCCCATAGAAAATGTGGACAAGGAATAGAGAGAGGAACACAATGTCCTTATACAAAAGGAAAACACCAAGGCCAGACCCCAAGGCGGTAGAAGAGACCACACCAGTGGACACAGACTTCGAGCCCCAGAACCAAGGTATGCACCAAAGAATGCAAGACCAGGGGACACTGAAAAAAAATGCCAAGGCTGACACCTAGTACTTGAAGGTGAAGCCCATGTCTGCTCAATCCCCCATGGAGGGAGGACAAAATTGGAACCATCAGAAGGACAAAAGTGTCACATCCAGTGGTAGCTGTCCCTAGAGGGAGACTCCAGCAGTGCCAGAACAACAGCACCTGGCTGTCACAGCCAGGTCGTCAAAACAAAATCACTGACTGTAAGCAAGACGGAAGAACGGCCCTAGGGACCGCAGATCCTCCTTGAAAGATAGTCCCCAAGGAACATTAGGCATACCAGGTCAGCTTACCCAGAGTGACAGTATCATCCGGCAACAACAGAGTAACCGGAATCCCTGCGGCCATGATCCTGTGCAAAGGTCACAGCCGAGGCTGGTGAAGAGGAGGAGCCTAGACCAAACAATACCGGCCCCACAGGCCACCAGAACACGTGAAAAGCCCACCAGAAGATCCCCTGACCGAGCCCAAGCTCTCGGTCCCTGTCTGTTGAGACGGTACGCACAAGGTGCCCATTGAGAACCTATCCAAGGAAACACGGCTCAGCGAAAGACCCACCAGTGGTCCCACCCTAGCTGCCTGAGGCATCCGCCTGCCAGAATTTCAATCCTGGGAAACGTACGTAGGAGAGGATTGCACAGGGAAACCTCGAAGACGATCCGCCCACATTCCAGACACAATCTGAGCCCTTTCCATTTATACACAGAGAAAAAGGATTTGCTCTGTCAAGGAACCGAAGAAGCCACCAGACCAGGAAACCCTTGGCTTCCTGATCCAGCCTGACTGCCCAAAGACCTTGGCCACTAGTCCCATTACGCCAGGAACTCCCTTAAAGGGAGCTAACACGGAACCATGCAATGGAAACGCCTCGAAAGTAGGTACCAGTAGACTCAACAAACACATGCAGGCCCGCAAGGAGCCCCACCTGTCTGACACAGTAGACGAAATGCAGCAAGCAACTCCTGGAGCTTTGTCCAGATATCGAAAACACTCTGGCCAGAACTGGGGTCCGAGTCAGGCCCAGATAACCCAGTGTCTCGGAAAGAGCCAGAGCGGACTCCCGGTAATATAGAAGCCAGCTGGATTCTGTTAGATGAGCTACGTTGCCCCATGGGGCAGTCAAGGATCTGCTTGCAGAAAAGGGTTGACCAGGTAGCCCAGGACCACAACCCCCCCGACAACCAGGGGAATGACGGCGAAACCATAAAGCCACACCACAAGCTGGTAAAGCTCTCCTCCCACAGCAAAACGGAGGGAGTGCTGAGGTCGGGCACATAGTGGAGTGCGAAAGCAGACATTCAAGACATCAAAGAAAGCCAGAAAGGTCCCCAAGCGTAAGGGACACTATCACCGTGCGGATGGACAAAAGCAGGTCAGGGCCTTGATGTCCAGATCCACCGCACCATGTCCTCCATCTTTTGACCGTGAACAGGACTGAAGAAAAAAAACGTTCCGACAGGGACAAGCACACCCAGAAGAAACAGGGCTTGCACAGCCCCACGAAGGGAACTGCACACGGTCCGGTAACAGATGCCTAATGGGAGGGACAAAACAAAAGGCCCCATTTTTAAGGAACAAGGCCATAACACTAACTTGTAACTGAACAAGATCAAGACGAACTTCTCATTCCAGATACGAATGAGGGCACACCCTTGAGCCGAAGATGCCTTGTCCGCGGGTGATAAAAACCCGCTCTCGGCTTGCCAGAGCAGGTCCGTCTGGAACCTCCCGAGGAGGGTTTGAAAGGTTTCGAAGCCCTGACAGTGGACCCTGAAGAATGAAAGGACTGTGTGCCTCGAAAGGAAGGCCGCATCTGCGAGGAAGCTCCTTTCCTATTTCAGACTGAGGAAGAGATGTACCTTCCCCCTCCATGAGACACGTAACGATGTTAGCCAAGGTTGGCCTGAAGCGACCATGGACAGTCCACATACCAACACCCAGGCCACATACAGGTCAAAGCACCACTGTGAAAACAGAGAGCTCAGTAATCAGGGGGACTGCAGTAAAGAGACATAGCAGACCAACCGCGGGTCCCTAGATCAACAGATCCGCCAATCAGCACAGACAGGGCTGGAAACAATCCACTTCAAAAGGAGAGACCCCCCCCCCAAGGAGTACCCAACCACGATCCTCCTTTGTATCACAAAGGGGCGCTGTGAACCCTCCCATGCTTCCTGGGCAATTGTTGCCAGAAAGGAGGGAAAAAGCAATGCTTTTGCCGCGCCAGACGGCCCTGTCCACCACTTCAGTTGTAGAGGAACCATCCTCACTACGTGACCGAACAGGGAGCATGGGTACCAAACCGTAAGGTGGACCACTACTGTGGCCAGATTGTTCGAGGTCCCGTACAGGGGACGCCGCCAACGCCCCCGCACAGGGAACACAGGCCAAGATCTACTCACCGATCCAGCGGAAGCCCTGCGGGAATTCTCCCAGACATATCCTCCTCACCCCTCAGTGGGGGGGTGCTGTCGGCCATGTGGAATGCTGCGACTCAAGGCCTAGGCCCGATCGTATGCGAGCTCGTGAGACGTTCAACTCAAAGAGGCAGAAAAAACTGAAGGCCTATAGCAGAGAGGGGGGTGTATATCACTTAGGACTGGCCATAGGCGTAGTCAAGTCTTTTTTTCTTTTCTGCCTACTCCTGTAGAGGGTGATATAACCAACTGGTCAAGAAATGTGGATTGCTGTGTCTGTCAATGAACGAAAGAGAAGTGTAATTTTTGGTGAGATACTCCCAATAAGAAATCATGTCTGAAGGGATGCAGACCCTGCAATTTTCCTCACAGTTGATTGAGAATTATGAAACCACTCCTCTTAGATACACTTTCCACATGAACACAGACACAGGGGTTTCTTCAGAATAACAAAAGGTAGGAATCTACAACAAAGTTTGTTAAAATCCTTGAAATGTGCATAGATCACCCAGATGAGAATGTTTTTTTCTCAAAAAATGTGGAGTTACACTTTAAGGTAAAAAAAAACCTTCTTTGGATAAATGAAAGAAAGGTTTGGTGCCATGGCAAAGGAAAATAGTTGTTTAGGATTGTAATGTATTGACAGTGCGAAAGTAAATATAATGCGTGTAGTAATATAAATGTAGCTGCTGCCACCACACATGTACCCGTGTATACGAGAATGAGATATGTGAATAAAGTGCAAGTTTTGTGTGGCTCTGGCGCTGCTGAGTGATATGAAAATAATTTAAAAATTCTCACAGGTGATAATCCATAATTAAAAATACATAATTAAAATGCAAAGTTCATCACCTACTGATTAGGTGCAAAAATGCTAGTATCACTGTGCTTAATCCATGATTGTAAATACAAATTGCAATCATCAACCACTTATAATGTGCAAAAAATTAAAACCCCAAATATGTGCAAAAAGCGCTGATAAATCAAACTACAAACTTTGTGCAACAATGCATACAAGATCCTGACATGTGCAAATTGCGCTCAAAAAGTGTGTTATGGGCTCCTGGGTGACACATTCCGGAAGTGTATATATATGTTGTCACCATTCACTCTGAGCATAATTGGATTAAGTTCTTTTGTACTCCTTTTTTATTAAAGATCTATCTGGCATTTAAGGTAGTATTGTATGACTATAACACACTTTTTGAGCGCAATTTGCACGTCAGGATTTTGTATGCATTGTTGCACAAAGTTTGTATTTTGATTTATCAGCGTTTTTTGCACATATTTGGGATTTAATTTGTTTGCACATTTTTGCACATTATAAGTGGTTGATGATTGCAATTTGTATTTCCAATCATGGATTAAGCACAGTGATACTAGCATTTTTGCTCATAATCTGTAGTTGATTAACTTTGTATTTTAATTATGTATTTTTAATTATGGATTATCACCTGTGAGAATTTTTAAATTATTTTCATATCAGTGAGCAGCGCCAGAACCACACGAAACGTGCACTTTATTCAAAAAACCTTCTTTGTTCAGTTTCACCCACAGACCCCCCTCCCCCAAAATATTTATTGAAGCCCGATTTTGATACAGCGCTGTTCCCGAGAGCAGCTTCTCTCTCCTCTCCCTTTCTTAATGGACATGGAAGCAACAGCGGGAGCCAACAGCCAATCACAGCCTGTGAGTAGAGAACAGGGGGCTGGGCCGAGTCATGCCGTGTGTGTTAATGGACACACAGAGCCTAGCTTGGGATCAAGCCCGTACGAGTGCCCCAATTAGGGAGAGGAGCCAGGAGCTCTAGCGAGGGACCCCAGAAGAGGAGGATCTGGGCTGCTCTGTGCACGACCACTGCACAGAGCAGGTAAGTATGACCAGTTTTTTTTTTTTCTTTTTTTCTTAATAACTACACAATCATTTGAAATGTGGGATTCTGGTACAAAGAATAGGAAAGTTATTAACAAATTAAATAAAAGACATGTTTTTAAATTTTGCACATGTTTTTATGCAACACTAAAAATGTGCAGAAAGACAAGCAATGAAATTAAAAATGTGTGAAATTAGGCAAAAAAATAGTAGCTAAGGTGGGAAGGAGACAAAGAAGTTAGTTCATGCCGAGTGGGGTTAAAGTGTCATTAAAAGGATTTTTTTTTTTTTAGTTTTGGATAGAGTAGAAATGGATTAGAACCCCTGTCAGGTTTTTATGGCTGTCTGCACCCCCGTTAGGGAGATTCACCCTCTCTAGAATAGAGGGGAAAACCTTCCAATGGGGACACTACTGTAGTTCTGGTGACAAGCTGGGATTCCCTCTATTTGGAGGAATTTTCTCTCACTTTCTGCTTTGCCCATGGGAGTTAAAAATTTGTTAGATTGAAACACATTTATTTTAAATGAAGGTAGTATGTCAGCTCTAGAGGTGTGTCTCAATTAGTTACCTTCCCCAAAGCTGCTGGGTGCAGGCTCAATGTGAGTACATTGATATGTAGAAAAAAGGTCCGGAAGGCCACACTCCATTTAATCCTTTATTAGCAATGAAGGTCCATGCAGTAAAAACTGACTGACAGGTTTCACGCCCCCTAAGGGCGCTAAGTCCCGCCCCCTATGGGCGCTTACTCATAGTCTGAGTTGCCAGGTAGATTTGTGTCCAATTTATACAAAAAATAGACATGGTATCAATAGTCCATCAATTAATCAAACAATCAAATACTTGAAAAACAGGTGGCCACAAGACTCCCCATGGTGAAGCTGAGATCTCTAGTGAAATCAAATAGCAATCCCTTTTCCACCCAAAGATAGGTGGTGTCGATTGAAGGAAGTGTCAACCAATGGGAAGTCACAAATCATTAACACTGCGATCTCCAAAAGGATCCTCACAGGAAAGCTTTGATTTCACAAGAGATCTCAGCCTCACCATGGGGGGTCTTGTGGCCACCTGTTTTTCATGTATTTGGTTGTTTGATTAATTGATGGACTATTGATACCATGTCTATTTTTTGTATAAATTGGACACAAATGTAACTGGCAACTCAGACTAAGAGTAAGCGCCCATAGGGGTGTGAAACGCGTCAGTCTTCTTTGTTTTTACTGCATGGACTATCATTGCTAATAAAGGATTACATGGAGTGTGGCTGTCCGGACCTTTATTCTACATATCAACATTTATTTTAAAACCACAACAGAATAAATAGAAATATAATGGTAATGTTGCTGAGTCACATTTCTCAATTAGGCCCCATGCACACTGGGCATTTAGCCCTGATGCATGGAGTTCAGGCATTTATCTTTAAGTGTAGGACACAGGTTCGCCACCCATTCCTGCTGTAGGATCCTTGTCAAACTCTAGAAGTCCCTGACAGCTACTAAGGCTGGAGGTGGCTGGACAGTGCACCTAGCGGTATGTACATTTAGGACAGTATGCACCTGGGGGCAAATGCCCAGAACGCAAAGGGCAATTACCTAGGGCAGTCCTTCAGACTGGCACCCATCAAGGCATTTTTTTATTGGCATAACTCCTCCCAAGAGTCAGCATGCCTTTGCATCAGGACTATAGGCTCTTGAGATGAGTACAGAGGCAAGGTGCTGTGATGTTTTCAGGAAATAATGTACAGCACCCTGTCAGCCCCTCCAAAATCAACCACAAAATGAATGCATGTCATCAAAATAAAAAGGTTTTATATTAACAATTTAATTAGAATGTCAATGCCTAGAACCAGCCTCCCCTTCTCCTGTGCCCTTTGGAATGCCCGCTCTGTTTGTAACAAACTTACCACTGTCCACGACCTATTTATCACAAACTCCTTCAACCTACTTGCAATCACAGAGACTTGGCTTCAAGATTCTGACTTCTCTTCCTCGGCTGCCCTCTCCCATGGTGGCCTCCTGTGGACTCACTCTCCCAGGCCTAGTGGACGAAAAGGAGGGGGTGTTGGAATCCTCCTATCCCCTCAAAGCACTTTTCAAGTTATTCATCCACCACCCTCTCTGTCCCTCTCCTCATTTGAAGCTCACTGTATTCGTCTATTTTCTCCAGTTTCTTTGAGAATTGCTGTGATCTACCGGCCTCCTGGACCGGTATCCAGCTTCCTTGACGACTTCACTGCCTGGCTACCCTACTTTCTTTCTTCTGAAATTCCAACAATCATTCTTGGCGACTTCAACATCCCTGCTAATCTTGACACCCCTGCTACTTCTAACTTTCTGAGGCTAACTTCCTCTTTTGACCTAAAACAATGGAC
>BLSH010277625.1:3143550-3160557 GCA_018402905.1 Glandirana rugosa
GTCCTCGTGACTCTAGATATCCTAATAACCTGACTTATTATATCTACGTACAGGTCGCGACGATATGCAAAAAACTATATATATTCCTTCTTGCATGTACACTCCATAAATATCTATTATCGTCGACGCAAAATTATAACAAAATATGTGGTAGTCATATACTAAAATACAAAAAACGTAACCAACCGCGCCACCTATCTAGGGTAACACCCACACACAAAATACACTTAACGCCTAGATATTCAAACACTGACATGTAATGTATAAGGACTCGAACCGTGAGATATGTGTCGTGACATACGTATAGCAGCGCTGGACATGCATCTATATTATTCAGTCCAATAATCCTATAGATCTCAGTGCTCCTGCAAGTTCACAATATTCAAAACCCACTTAAGGGCTAAAATACTGTTAAAGTGAGTCCACTGATCAGGAAAAAAAATGTTTGCTAGATAATCTTCATACAATCTTTTCCCTTATTGGAATCAATCTTGGCTCATCACCGCTCATTAGGAAATGCACTTACCAGAGGGTGTTGCCTTGCATTCTCATGCCTTTTTAAACAAATCCTCCACAAATGCCGCAATTTCACTCCTCCAATCACCGTAATGCTTTTTCTTTGAAGTGTATTACTTTCTTCTCCCGATCACATCATGCGATATATGAGGGAAAGAGATGCGACTGGATAGTGTATTACCGTTTAAAATCACTTTATTGATTAAAACACACATTGCACAGAGACATCATCCTCCGGTTTGAGATATTTTACTCTTCCACAGTCCATATCTCAATCAATAAGTGTGTCCATGAATGAATTAAAACGTTATACTACATAGTTCACTGCACGGTTCTCCTCCAATGACATATCCTATACAATTCAGTGAGACCACACACGGAATACAAATAGAAGAAGACTCCCCTCAGCTGAAAATTACATGCAGATAAACGGATAAAATGACACTCTTTTACACTAATTTATGTGTCATTCATTGTGGATACAATGTTGCAGATTCCTCTGTCATCTCTGGCAGAGAACACCTCTTCTTAGATCACACAATTCATGTTCAATTAGCACCATGCAGGAATCACCTGGATCGTGCAGTCCCGATCCCATGGTGTCATCCATAAACATGAACTGTGCGCATCCAAAGCTGTGTACCTATCCCCTGCACATTCGTATCTGTTGCTATCAGCATGTGTCAAAATCACATTCTGCACACTATAACCTAAATCTCTCGTGCTTCCCACTGGTTATATGTCTCACAATAATTGTTCAGCATGCTGGTTCTGAATCTTATTTCTAAAATGTCGCTATTTTGAATGGTGAACATGATAATACTATCTCTCACTTCACTAATAATCATTAATAAAGGCGTTTAGGTCCAATTCAATGTTCATGCCTCTCGGAGCGAGGCACCTCATAAGAAAAATCCATTTGGTTTCTCGCTGCGAGAGGTCACGAATACGATTGGAACCACGCCATCCTGGATACACTATATCAATGCCACAGAACTGTAATAATGACGGGTCCCTATTGTGATGAAGTCTAAAGTGGAGGGGCACGCTGTGCTCTCTATAACCTTTAATTATATTAGTGATGTGCTCACCTATTCGCACCTTTAGCTGTCTTTTGGTCCTCCCAATATAGATCAGCCCACAAGGGCACCACAACTTATATACCACATGCGTGGAACTACAAGTTATGAATTCTCTTATTGCGAATGCCTCCCCATCACTGTTGGTTACTTCAGTAATCCCTCTATTGGTATTTGTTACTACACTGCAGGGTTTGCATTTTCTGCATGCAAAAAAAAACCTGTAATATTTCCCTGAAATTTTAGTGGAGGTGGAGCATCCAATATCTTTTTTACCACCCTGTCTCCGAAAGTGGGGGCTTTTCTATAAATAAAATTAGGCCTCTTTGGCACTAAAGGTCCAAGATGTTTGTCCAAGCTTAACACATGCCAATGTCGTTCAAAAATGTTTTCTACTTCTCTATACTGACAGTGGAAGTCTGAAATAAACTTCCACTGATGTGAATTTGCACAGTAGTCTGTCTCCTTATTTTTATTTTTATTTATGTTTTTATTAGCCAAACATTGGTCCCTAGGTACCAGCTCTACTTGATGACTTACTTCATCCAAAAATGATTTAGTGTAACCTTTCTCACTGAATCTTGTTTTAAGGATATCCGCCTGAAGTTTATAATCCTCCATCCGGCTGCAATTGCGTCTCACTCGCATTAGTTGTCCTTTCGGAATGTTTCTTATCCATGCCGGATGGTGTCCACTCCCCACTGGTAGGTAACAGTTTCTGTCTGTGGGCTTGAAATACACCCGCGATTCAATTCGCTGGTTGATAATCTCAATATCCACATCCAGAAAATGTATCCTTTTGGTATCTGACGTACACTCCAAACTTATGTTATGATTGTTGCTATTGAGCTCCTGTAGAAACTTGTCTAATGCTTCTTTTGAGCCTTGCCATATGAGGAAAATATCGTCTATAAACCTCTTATAGAATATTAATTGCGGTATCTCTCTACAAAAAATGGTCCTGTCCTCCCACTCAGCCATGGACAGGTTGGCGATGCTAGGGGCAAATTTAGCGCCCATAGCAACGCCAACCTGCTGCAAATAGAAGAAGCCATGATACCAGAAGTAACTATGGGCAATGCAGAACTCTAGGGCCTTCCCCAAGAATGTCTTTTGGGCAAATGGGATATCCTCCCTTTGGCTCAAAGCCCAGTTTAGTGCCAACAAGGCGTCGTCATGCTGCATCACAGTGTACAGCGATGCCACATCCGCTGTCACTAGATAAATAGTCCCTTTATCTTTTATCTCCACCATGTTCAATGACTGGAGGAAATCTTTAGTGTCTCTTAAATACGCCCGAGTGGACTGGACACTCGGCTGTAGGAACTTATCTAGGTACTCACCCAATCTAGCTGTTACTGACCCTATACAATTTACTATTGGTCATGGTGGTGGATTATGTGCATTTTTATGGACTTTAGGTAAAGTATAAATAATGGGTAGCCGATGGGCAACCTGCACCAAGTATCTGGATTCTTTTTTGTTTAGAACTCCCATCTTTGATCCCATATCTACCACCTCTTTAAGGAGTTTGGTGTATATATCAGTTGGATCTTTAGTTAATTTCTTATATGTCAGACCATCTGACAACATACTCTGGAGTTGACCGTGGTAGAATTCTTTATCCAGCACCACCACTCCCCCTCCTTTGTCTGCCGGTCTGACAATGATATCTTTTCTATTTTCCAATTGTTTTACCCCTTCTATGATGTAATGAGGGTTTACTTGCTTTTTAGGTTGTAATTTATCCAAATCATTAATCACCAGATTTTTGAATACTTCTACATGATGGTTATTACTATTTTGAGGGTTAAATGTAGATTTATTTTTTAACCCACTATCAATGCAGGTATTAGTAGATCTTTGATTTATTGGGTTGACCGGATGTGATAGAAAATATGTTTTCATGTTCAAGGTTCTAAAATACTTATGCGCATCTATAAACACTCCAAATTTGTCTAAGGGTTTTCTTGGGGCGCATTTTAAACCTAAATTCAAGATGTTCATTTCCTTATGATTCAATTGAACCTTACTCAGATTGTAAATCCCATCATTTAATTGACCCGTCTTCTTTTTTTTGTGTTGCTTCCGATAGCCTGCCCTGCATCCTCTTCTTCTCTTTGATTTAATTCCGGGGGTAATGTATGATGATTTGGGGGATCTCTGATGTCCCTTCTTTCTCCATATGGGGGTGGGATAGGGTGTCTGGTGGAAGTACCTCTCCCCCTCCCCCTTCCCCTCCCCCTCCCTCGGTGTCCTAAAAAATGACCCCCTCTATGGGAACTGTACTCATTGCTTTGTGATCTTAAAGGCTGAAATCTTTTATGAGTAGGTATCCCATACATGTATTGATGTTCAGATTCATTCCTAGCTGGTGTTCTAGGGGATTCCCTGTATCCTGGATTTGGTGGTCTGCCTGGTTGTCTCCTAGGTGTCATCTTAATCCATCCATCCGTCACTCTTGGTGGTGCTCTTGTCTTACTATTATTGTTGCCTGTGTAATTATTGTTTTGGGTCTTATGTCTAGTATTAATTCCTGGCTCCTCTCTTATTTGGTTAGATCTACCTTGATGGTTACTTTGATCCGTATTCTGCCAGGAATACATAGAATTGGTATTAAAATCCTGCTGGTCTCTTTTGAATTTTTTGACTTTCTTTTTTTGTATGTCTCTATCTAGTTTTTCTAGCTTCTTTATAATATTAGTATGGAAATCTATTATTTCTTTTTGACCTTTCATCGGTTCTAGTTTGAGACGGATATTCTCAATCTCCGTCTGAATTTTAGTATATTTAGTTTTCTTTCTTTTCAATACTAGGACTTGTAGTTCTCTTCCCACTCGGTTAAAAAACTCAGTCCATTAATCCATGAATTCTTTCTCATCAAGGCCATCTTGTGGCATGACTTCCCATCTCATACTTCTAAACAACAGATGGTTTTGTAGATAATGCTCAAATGTAAAGATATCCCACCATACTTTCACCTGTTTTTCTAGCAGGTTATCTAATCTTTTTATAATAGCATGGCTATCTTCACATATATCCTTCTGATCTTCTGGGCTGTTTGAAAACACAGTCTCTCTATTGATCTGGCTATTGCTTAAAGCGGTAGTAAACCCGCAAAGCTATTTTTACCTACAGGTAAGCCTATAATAAGGCTTACCTGTAGGTAAAAAGAATATCCCCTAAACCTGCATGGTTTAGGAGATATTCGCCCTGCATGCAGCCGCTGAAATTAGCGGCGCATGCGCTCTGACGATCCGGCCGAGGCGGCCGGCAACTCAGAACTGGCTGCCGGAGCGAAGAGCTCCCGCGCGCATGCGCGGGAGTGACGTCACGCGGCTCCGGGCACTCACAGCGCCGGAGCCGCGTACCCGGAAGAGAGAAGAGGACAAAGATGTCAGCGTCCTTAGCGCTGACCGACTCGGGCATCGGGGGCCTCGTTCTAAGGTAAGTATTTCATAATATGTTAGTATGCGATGAATACTAACATATTATGCTATTGTCTTGCAGGATTTTTTTTTATTTATTTTTTTAGCAGCGGGTTTACTACCGCTTTAAGAAGTCCAAGGGGTGTTCTCTGTCAGAGATGACAGAGGAATCTGCAACATTGTATCCACAATGAATGACACATAAATTAGTGTAAAAGAGTGTCATTTTATCCGTTTATCTGCATGTAATTTTCAGCTGAGGGGAGTCTTCTTCTATTTGTATTCCGTGTGTGGTCTCACTGAATTGTATAGGATATGTCATTGGAGGAGAACCGTGCAGTGAACTATGTAGTATAACGTTTTAATTCATTCATGGACACACTTATTGATTGAGATATGGACTGTGGAAGAGTAAAATATCTCAAACCGGAGGATGATGTCTCTGTGCAATGTGGGGACACCCATACCGCTCGTCCCGCCCCTGGTGAACAATCAGAGAGAGGGGGGAGGGATTTCGAGTATATCTGTGTAGATTGCCAGCCATACGCCGTGTCACGGTAGAAGTCTTCGGACGAAACGCATCTGACACGGCATATGGCAACTATTTGAAAGAGCTACAACACCCAGGGTTTCACTGCGGGTCGGTGAGAGCTTGAGAGTGGGGACTGCGAAGTCGGACAGTGGATAGTGTCATCATCAGCTCAGATACACTATCCATCGGCTAATATATGAGCTATCTGCCAGCGTGACAGGCAGTGTTTGTGAGTACTAGTGTGTCTGTTTTAATCAATAAAGTACGGTAATACACTATCCAGTCGCATCTCTTTCCCTCATATATCGCATGATGTGATCGGGAGAAGAAAGTAATACACTTCAAAGAAAAAGCATTACTGTGATTGGAGGAGTGAAATTGCGGCATTTGTGGAGGATTTGTTTAAAAAGAAGCCCTTTTGCCAAGCATGAGAATGCAAGGCAACACCCTCTGGTAAGTGCATTTCCTAATGAGCGGTGATGAGCCAAGATTGATTCCAATAAGGGAAAAGATTGTACGAAGATTATCTAGCAAACATTTTTTTTCCTGATCAGTGGACTCACTTTAACAGTATTTTAGCCCTTAAGTGGGTTTTGAATATTGTGAACTTGCAGGAGCACTGAGATCTATAGGATTATTGGACTGAATAATATAGATGCATGTCCAGCGCTGCTATACGTTTTTTGATATATATAAGGAAGAACGTACATGTGAGGTATTTATAGATAATAGCAGCTGCGTTTTAATATTGTTTTATACACCATCAGTATATGATTTTATGTTTTTTGCATTGGTTGGCGCGGTGGATAGATCCCATTGTGGGTGTGTGTTTTATGTGAATTGCGGATCTATAAGTTTGTGACTGTACATTACATATTCCTGAGCTTGGCACTCTATACACAGCACTGTACATGACATACCCCCGAGCTCTGCGCTCTATATGCTGTACATTACATACTCCTGAGCTCTGCACTCTATAGACTGTATTGTACATTACATACCCCTGAGCTCTGCGCTCTATAGACTGTATTGTACATTACATACCCCTGAGCTCTGCGCTCTATACACTGTACATTAAATACCCCAAAGCTCTGCGCTCTATACGCTGTACATTACATACTCCTAAGCTTGGCACTCTATAGACTGTACTGTACATTACATACCCCTGAGCTCTGCGCTCTATAGACTGTACTGTACATTACATAACCCCAAGCTCTGAGCTCTATACGCTGTACATTACATACTCCTGAGCTCTGCACTCTATACACTGTACTGTACATTACATACCCCCAAGCTCTGAGCTCTATATGCTGTACATTACATACTCCTGAACTCTGTGCTCTATAGACTGTACTGTACATTACATACCCCTGAGCTCTGTGCTCTATAGACTGTACATTACATACTCCTGAGCTCTGTGCTCTATACACTGTACTGCATATTACATATTCCTGAGCTCTGAGCTCTATAGACTGTTCTGTATATTATATACTCCTGAGCTCTGCACTCTATACACTGTACATTACATACTCCTGAGCTCTGCACTCTATACACTGTACTGTACATTACATACCCCCGAGCTCTGCGCAACATACGCTGTACATTACATACTCCTAAGCTCTGTGCTCTATAGACTGTACTGTACATTACATACCCCTGAGCTCTGCGCTCCATAGACTGTATATTACATACTCCTGAGCTCTGCGCTCTATACACTGTACTGCATATTACATATTCCTGAGCTCTGCGTTCTATACACTGTACTGTGTATTACATACTCCTGAGCTCTGCGCGCTATGCACTGTACTGTACATTACATACTCCTGAGCTCTGTACTCTATACACTGTACTGTACATTACATACCCCTGAGCTCTGCGCTCTATACACTGTACATTACATACTCCTGAGCTCTGTACTCTATACACTGTACTGTACATTAGATACTCCTGAGCTCTGCACTCTATACACTGTACAGTACATTACATACTCCTGAGCTCTGCACTCTATACACTGTACTGTAAATCACATACTCCTGAGCTCTGCACTCTATACACTGTACATTACATACCCCTGAGCTCTGCACTCTATCCACTGTACTGTACATTACATATTCCTGAGCTCTGCGCTCTATAAACTGTACTGTACATTACATACCCCTGAGCTCTGCACTCTATACACTGTACATTACATACTCCTGAGCTCTGCACTCTATACACTGTACATTACATACTCCTGAGCTCTGCACTCTATAGACTGTATTGTACATTACATACCCCTGAGCTCTGCACTCTATACACTGTACACTGTACATTACATACTCCTGAGCTCTGCACTCTATACACTGTACATTACATACTCCTGAGCTCTGCACTCTATAGACTGTATTGTACATTACATACCCCTGAGCTCTGCACTCTATACACTGTACACTGTACATTACATACTCCTGAGCTCTGCACTCTATACACTGTACATTACATACTCCTGAGCTCTGCACTCTATAGACTGTATTGTACATTACATACCCCTGAGCTCTGCACTCTATCCACTGTACTGTACATTACATATTCCTGAGCTCTGCACTCTATAGACTGTACTGTACATTACATACCCCTGAGCTCTGCACTCTATACACTGTACTGTACATTACATACTCCTGAGCTCTGCACTCTATACACTGTACTGTACATTACATACCCCTGAGCTCTGCACTCTATACACTGTACATTACATACTCCTGAGCTCTGCACTCTATAGACTGTACTGTACATTACATACTCCTGAGCTCTGCACTCTATACACTGTACTGTACATTACATACTCCTGAGCTCTGCACTCTATACACTGTACTGTACATAACATTTTCTGAAGTGCTCAGTGTTGTAGAGAAGACAGCACAGTAATCAGTATACAGTGTAAAGCAGAATGTGAGACAATGAAACGACTGAGAATAAATAAGAGGCGTCCTGAGTAATGTCCTACCTGGGTGACAGAGCCCTTTACAGGAAACCAATATCTGCAATGAGGGATATCGGAACATAAGCTCCTTCTCAGAGTTCCTGGGGGAAGGTTTATTGCAGCACACCCTAAAAGTGCAGCGTGTGAGGTTATGGGGTATATATCAAGTAAAGTGTGGTCTACAACAAAATGGAGGTGTGACACCAAGACTGTGGCAGTAAAACGAAGTGGACTCTTGTATCATTGCAATATGTCAGAATGCGGGGATGGAGCAGCTGCTCCTTCTGATTTCTCGGTTACAGCTGTAAAATAATTAATATAATTTAAACAGGCTAAGCCCTAGAGAGAGAAGACGGAGCACAGAGCGCGGATACTGATTGGAAGACAGCTGTCATGTGGTAGGACCCGGAAGTGTTAATTGACAGATGGTTAGAGGGGGAGTGGCCGGAAGTGTTTAATGAGAAGGCCGTTGTAGAGGAGGTAATGTATACTGAGTGGTCTATGTGATACTATACGGAGTTCTGAGAGGAGAGGAGGGGGTAGAGTTGAATATACAGGTCACACATCTTGTATCATTCATTGTCAGCTTGGCGTGTCACTGCAGCTATAGGCAGGAGGATAAGCGTGCACTGCACAAGGCTGCCATTGTGGGCCTGCACTTATAAACATACCAGTTTCCTGCCTGCAATGCTAATGTTGTGCCTTCAGTACTCTGCCCTGGAACATGTATACACACCGCGAGCTGTGAGCCCACAAATCAACCCAGAGACGGTCAGGAAATTCGTTTTTGTTAGAAGGAAGCAGGGTTGCCAACCGCCAGTAAATTTACTGACAGTTTGTAAAAATCAGTGATTTTTACAACTGTCTATAAATATCAGGGTCTGATAATTTGTCATGCTGTGCTGACTTTTTAAGAGTAAACCAGGCAAATTACTTGATAAGGGTATTGTCAGTGTTTCCATGTTGTGTTTAAATATCAATTGTCTTCGTTATTCATATGAGTTCTATTATTTTTTGAGTTGCCAGTAAAAAATGTGCTCCGCCAGTAAATTTTCCATGTTTTGCCAGTAAAAAACACTGCGGGAGGTTGGCAACACTGGAAGGAAGTTGGCAACAATGTGTCAGTGTTCTTGTCAGGACAGGTTCTCTTTAACCGCTTCAATACCAGGCATTTACCCCCCTTCCCACCCAGACCAATTTTTAGCGCTGTCACATTCTAAATGACAATTGCGCAGTCGTGCGACGCTGTACCCAAATGAAATTTTTATCTTTTTGTTCCCACAAATAGAACTTTCATTTGGTGATGTTTTGGGTTTTTTATTTTTTTGCATTACAAATAAAAAAATACTGCAAATTTTTTCTTTGTTTCTGTCACAAAGCTTTGTAAAAAAAAAAAAGTACATTTTCTCCATCACTGACGGGCACTGATGAAGCTGTACTGATTGGCACTGATGGTGAGGCACATATATGCAGCACTGATGTGCACTCATAGGCGCCACTGATGGGGGTCACTGATAGGCGGCAGTGCTATTTTTCCTTTTGTTTTTAGGCATCCCTGGTGGTCCTGGGTGGCATCAGAGATTGGCACTGAGTGCCATACCTGTTGGGCACTGTGCCGCTTACCTGGGTGGGCTCTTATTGGGGGTCCTGGGTGGCGATCCTAGGGGTGCTGCGCTGATAAACAATCAGCGCAGACCCCCCTGTCAGGAGAGCATCCAATTGGCTCTCCTCTCCTCACGTCTGCAGACGTGAGTAGAGGAAAAGCCAAAAGAAACGGCTTTTCCTGTTTACACTGTGACCAGCCATGATTGGTCACGGCTGATCACATGGTAGAGAGCTTCCGATGGAAGCTATTTACCAAGATCGGAAATGCCACCACCGATCGCCAAAATGCGTGCCCCCTGGGCACGCGATCGCGGGTTATCCTGAATCACATCATATGACATCCAGTCAGGATAACAAAACCACTCTGCTGCCATCATTTGTCTATAGGGCGGGCGGCAAGTGGTTAAGGGTGCAGCTTCTGTATCGTGATTGGTGCTCACATGATGGATTCGCCCCGATAGCTCCCGATCAGAGGTCTTGACTAAAGCCCGTTTCACCCTGAGGTACTTTTAAACTGCCATTAAAACACATCGCTTTTGAAGCGCTTTCCATTTATTTCAATGGAGAGGGGTGTTTTTTCCCCACCCCGCCAGCACACTGCCCCAGTGTGAAAGCATTCATTTATTTTAATGGAAATAGGTTTTCGTGAGCTTTTCAGGCGCTTTTTTTTTTTTTTTTTTTTTGCGTGAAAGCGCCTGAAAAGAGCCTCAGTGTGAAAGGGGTCTGTGACTGCTCCCTCACAGCACACAACATTAGGCTGCTGTGTACATGTGTGCCACTTTTCTGGCAACCACTTAATTTTTTGTATTATAGCTAACCAAGCATTAGATGTGGTGGCTGCATCCGTTTTTTTGTTTTTTTTTTTCTAGGCTTTTACCCCCCTGTTTTTAACTTGATGAGTTGGGCAGTAACGCACCACCTGTATTGTAATTACTCTCTCCAGCAATGTCCGTGAGTGTCTAAGCTGTCTGGGACACTCCTCCTGATTGGCTGAGACTCAGCAGCGCCGCCACTGGCTCCCGCGGCTGTTAATCAAAGTCAGTCAGCCAATCGGGTGGAGACAGATCTGAATGGATACACGGAGCTCTGACTCGGGTGCCCCCATAGATGCCTGCTGGCTGAGGGGGCACTCTATAGGAGGAAGGGGCCAGCAGCACAGAAGAGGGACCAGAAAAGAGGAGGATATGGGCTGCTCTGTGCAAAACCAACTGCACAGAGGAGATCAGTATAACATGTTTGTTATTTTTTTTAAAAAAAGGAGACTTTACAATCACTATAAAGTGGATGTAAACCCTCACGTATACCCAGTGAAGTGAACAGCCTCAGATGATACACAGAGATTAAACCAATCTCCCTACATAGGTTTTACATGCATATCTGCGGTCTTCAGCTTTATATACTGTTTAGGAAAGTGCACATCCTGTTAGAATTTTCGCTTCCTGATTCGCCTTTGGGTATGGAGTCTTGCCATACACTGGGAGACAGCTGATTGGAGGAATGGCACCACCACCACCTCCCCCACTCCCCCTCCACATAGGCAGAGACTTGCAGAGCTGTGCTGTGAATAGATCAGCTATACGCTAATCTATTTATAGCACCCACCCTGACACACATTTCAGGCTAGTTTTATCACAGTTGACGGAGAACTTGTCAGAAGTTATTATGCTGATAGCAGGAGAAAGCCACAGTGACAGGACTTAGGGCTTTGAAGAGAGATAAGAAAACACTACAGATATATGTGCCCAGCTAAAATTTCATGAATCAGGTTTACATTCACTTTAACTGCAAGAGATCTTTTTCTTTTGAAAAGCAGCAGACTTACTGGCCAGATCACCAGATGAAAATAGAAGAAAACAAGTGCAGCCATCACATCTAGGAATAGGTAAGCTGCCATATAATACATGTTTGCTTTTGAGTTTAATACTGCTTTAAGTGATCAGCAAGAGGTTAAAGTGTTAAAAAAAAAGCACGTAAAAATATTTTATTATATATTTCAGCTTACCTATCCTTACATGTGGGGGCTGCATCATTTGTCCCCCCATTCCCCCCCGTATTTTCACCTGATGATCTGGCCAGCAACACACTTTCTGTCTTAGGGTGCCCCCACTCTGCACAGAGGGGCAACAGAGCCACCTCTGGATAGCAGCATTGTTATTCTGGGGAGAGGGTAATGTTAGATGAACTAGCTGATTTTAACAAAGCTAAACTCCAACAATCACTGTATAAGCAGTTACTTCCTTTTAGGATTTTTTTCCTTTTGGGATAATGGTTTTACATAACTAAAAAGCTGATCATTTTAGGCACCCTGTCAGTGGTGAATGGTTTGTCTCAACCTTCTACCTGGCACTTTTGCTGGACAGTTTGATTTGTTAAACCAGAACTAAACCCATTGATTCAATGGTTTCCAAAACCAGACATAGTCCAGGCATGCTGTGAATGATAACTATCACAGTTGCTTGTGCTCTCAACTGAACTGCCAATTCTTCATATGACTAGTGTCATAGCTGATCACATATGCAGCACCATGGCAACTGCTGATCAAACAGAGGCTAAGTTGGCAGATTCCTTGGCTGCAAAGGACTGGAGAGTTTAGTTTAACGTTAAAGGAAGTTGAAAAATAACAAACTTGCTGGCAGGATCACCAGGTGAAAATGAAGGGGAACAAAATCATAAAAAACAAATGCAGCCATCACATCTAAAAATTGGTGAGCTTCAATATATTACATTTTTGTTTTAGTTCATTAATGCTTTAAAGTGTAACTAAACTCACAAACAGTTTTCTTAGTTTTGGACAGAGTGGAGGGATTCGAATACCTGTCAGTTTTTATTGCTGTCTATGCCTCCGCTAAGGAAATTCACCCTCTATAATTTGTCCATATGGTTATCATTGAGAGTAAAAGTAAAGGAAAATTCAAAATTTTGGGTTGTCGCCACACCAAGAATATTGCAGAAACATTCTCCCATGTGAAAGCTAGTTTTGGTGACAACCAGGGATTTCCTCACCTTTCCTGTTTTGGCTATGGGACAGGGAGTGAGGGGAAATCTCTCCAATGGCAAGCAGATGGCAAACAAACTGACAGAGGTTATAACCCTCCTTTGCTCTATCCAAAATATAAAAAAGGGAAGGGTGTAGGTTGTTGTTTATATCAGACAGTGCTTGGTGTACAAAGTTCTGAGAATCTATCACCAGTGAAACTAGTTTTGGAGAGGTACAGTGCATCCGAAAAGTATTCTGCTACACACAGAAGTTTTTTTTTTATCTTAATAAATAGAATGCATTAAGATAAAAAAAAAATCTTCTGCCTTTATAATTATTATTTATGACAAAAAGAACAAAAAGTGGGACTTTGAATGAGGCGCGCAATGGAGAATGAATAAGTGCTTGAATATGAAAATAGTGTTAATTAATTTTTAATATATATATATATTTTAATAGATTTGAGACCATGCTCTACAATAAAAGTATATAACACTGTACAGTTCATATTGCAGTAAAATATCATATGTATACACACATATTCACAAATTTCCCATGGCGCATAGCCAAATAAATAACCATAATCACTATTGAAATCTTGAATATACCAGCAGGTGTCTCATATCAAATAGTATTGATTATACCAGCAGGGGTCTCATATCAAAAAATATTTAGTCTTTGTACAGCACATGAGAGGATAGGGCTGTTCGTAGCTCGACCCACGTTTCGTGACTTAATGGTCACTCTTCAGGAGCAAGCCAATCTATGATAGAAAATATAAATATGTATAATTCAAAATTGTAGGACATGAGACAAGGATCTATAAGCAAATAAAAAAAATAAAAAACAATGTATAAAAACTTAGAGTCATCAAAGTGCTAGGAGTAGGATGCCCGTGCCTGGAAACGCATGTCAGCCGGTATCACCATTGCCGGGAGCTCTGAGGGCTACCAATGACGGCACCAAACCACAAAGGGCAGCATCCACAGTGGACAGGAATGGTGTAGTGTTGACCAGAGAAGGGTGTGTACTGCAATTATATGACGTGTCTGTGGAGTAAGCAAACATGTGAGATAATGAATGTGTGATGAAAGTGAAATGCAAAAAGTGTGGCTGTGAACAAAGAAAGACTAGAGGAAAAAATGAAAAAGGAAAGGAAAATGTGAGCTAGGAAGGGATGACAAACCTGAAATGAATGTGGTGTGGTGTCCATGAAGTGGGAGAGTGATTCCCATATGTCTGAACCACCGTGTGCTGGTGCCCTCAATGGAAGCGCCGCTACACGCCAGCCCCCAACGTCACAATAGCATGCAATGGGAGAAGGAGGGTCCAGTAACCGGGCGGTTGACGCCGCCCGGCGAAAGACGCCAAAAAAAAACCCCCATAAAGCACGCAGGAGTGGAAAAGATCCCGCCTGGTGGAACAGCGCCAAGAAGATACCGCACATCCGGCGTTCTGAGGGTGACGTCGACGCGCAGTGGAAGAGCAGCCGCCCCACCCACATGAAAATGGAGGAGGAGCAGGGGCCCCCAGTGCGTGTCGCAGCTCCCAGACCTGATGAACATCCAGCAACGCATGCAGTACCCCAGGCCACACAGCATAGAACAACCAACAAATGGATGAATGAATGTACATAATGCATTGGGAAAAAAAATTCCTTTCAAGATCATAGTGGTGGAATATTTTAGCTGAGTATGGAAAAAAGGCTAAGCTAGATAAACAAGCTGGGGAAAAAAAAAATTGAAATAAAGTTGATGCGCGCCTCCATCCCTGCAATGCGTTTATCAAAAAGGGCGGGGGGGGGACTTTAAATGAAACATTCATTTCAGGTTTGTCATCTTTTCCTTTCCTTTTCCATTCTTTCCTCCAGTCTTTCTTTGTTCACAGCCACACTTTTTGCATTTCACTCTCATCACACATTCATTATCTCACATGTCTGCTTGCTCCACAGACACTTCATATAATTGCAGTACACACCCTTCTCTGGTCAACACTACACCATCCCTGTCCACCGTGGATGCTGCCCTTTGTGGTTTGGTGCCGTCATTGGTAGCCCCCAGACCTCCTGGCAATGGTGATCCCGGCTGACATGTGTTTCCAGGCGCGGGCATCCTACTCCTAGCACTTTGATGACTCTAAGTTTTTATACATTGGTGGTATTTTTTTAATTTTTTATTTGCTTATAGATCCTTGTCTCATGTCCTACAATTTTGAATTCTACATATTTATATTTTCTATCATAGATAGGCTTGCTCCTGAAGAGTGACTATTAAGTCACTAAACGTGCGTCGAGCTACGAACAGTCCTATCCTCTCATGTGCTGTACAAAGACTAAATATTTTTTGATATGAGACCCCTGCTGGTATAATCAATACTATTTGATATGAGACTCCTGCTGGTATATTCAAAATTTCAATAGTGATTATGGTTATTTATGTGCCATGGGAAATTGTGAATATGTGTGTATACATATGATATTTTACTGCAATATGAATTGTACAGTGTTATATACTTTTATTGTAGCGCATGGTCTCAAATCTATTATTATATGAATTAAAAATTAATTAACACTATTTTCATATTCAAGCACCTATTCATTCTCCATTGCGCGCCTCATTTAAAGTGCCACTTTTTGTTCTTTTTATCATAACTGAAATCAGAGATGGAAGCATAGGATCCTGGCAAGCCATGCTTCATTTATAGTCCCAATTTTCCCCTCCCTCCCCCCCCCCCTTTCGATAAAAACTTTATAATTATTACTTTAAGGCTGTAATTGGTGCTAAAGGTGCTTCAACAAAGTATTGAGCAAAGGCTGTGAATACTTATGTACATGGGATTTTTTTTTTTTTTATATATTTGCAAAGATTTTAAATGAACTTCTTTCACGTTGTCATTATGGGGTATTGTTTGTATAATTTTGAGGACAATAATGAATTTACTCCATTTTGAAATGAGGCTGTAACATAAAAAAATGTGGAAAAAGTGAAGCGTTGTGAATACTTTCTGGATGCACTGTATGCAGAGTAGGGTTTTCTGGCTAACAAAGATAATAGCAGGAGTCTTGGGTGATTTATGTTACCTCTGGTAGTTTATAGTGGACCTGAACTGAATAGGGAGAATCACTGCACTTATCCAAAATTGTCAGCAGCTAGCGCTGCAATCCTACAAATTGTGCAAAACAGATATTCTATGAACTGTGCTGCGCTAAATACAGATTATAATCCCTCCTGAAAGTGCAATGTGCAAAGATTCAATATTATGATAAGAAAATTTTTAACAAATTTGTAAATATGATGAATAATTGTGATATGAAATAATAATAAACAATCTTAGAGTATATACGGTAACACCACAATAAAGTTCTATGTGCATACATTACAAAACATAATACATGTGAAAAAAGGTAATATTCCAACATAAAAATTCATAATCTGTGATGATTCCAGAGAAGAAAAAACATCCAATTGATTGACTATACCACCAGGAATAAGTGCATCCACCACCAGGGAAGGGGAAGGGATTATATACGCTTACCCTAAGGTGACTTTAAAACGGCCTGTAGTATATGACATCAGGATCGCAGTCATAGGGATGGTAACCAGACATGGACGACAATAATCTCTAGTAATCAGACCGCCTGCTATTCCGACTTCAACATCAGATTGATCACTTAGTAATTTAGATTCCAACGGCCGAAGAAAACAGAAAAACTCCACATAGTGTAAGGGCTTAGTGCACTTACTTAAATCGTAGAAAAGGAAGCATCCATAAAATCAGATATTGCAATAATCATCACCCAAGTGTAACAGGACAAGGCGCAATGGTGTGGAACGGACTCTAGCTACCCCAATATAGCTACCTTTCTCAAACAAACTTTAAAGGAGATCTGTAAACTACCTTGCAAAAAATCC
>BLSH010277625.1:3170665-3196485 GCA_018402905.1 Glandirana rugosa
CCGAACGCACTTTTCTTTTTTTTATCCCCTTGGCGTCAAGGGTCCTCCCTTGGTCCAGATTGAGGAACGTGATCCGTCTTCTTTTGACTATACGATACGTCCCGACTCCCCAATATACGACTCACTCCTGCCGGGGGACCCTCCCCGGTCGAAACGAAAAGACTTGGGGGGACGTGAGGGGGGTGAGTGGTAGTACTTGTCGTGACACTGACGTCACCTCAGTAACCCTCTGTAGTCTTCTGAGGTCAGATTTAGAAGCTGAGCTGAACCAGACAGTTACTGAAGTACAAAGGATGGATTAGATGATGGTGGAGTAGAACTGTTTCAGCAGCTCCTTTGGCAGGTTAAACTTCCTCAGCTGGCGAAGGAAGTACAACCTCTGTTGGGCCTTTTTCACAATGGAGTCAATGTGAATGTCCCACTTCAGGTCCTGAGAGATAGTGGTGCCCCGGAACCTGAATGACTCCACTGCAGTCACAGTGCTGTTCATGATGGTGAGTGGGGGGAGTGCAGGGGGGTTCAGAAAAGCAAAGCTGGCCCCTCCCAGGGGGCCGTCCTCACTCAGCATATAACCCCTCAGCCCTGCATAGCATATCAGTTTTCTTCTGCCTAGTGCAAGGAGTTAGACCTGGTTCCCTCCTGGGAACTGCGGTTCCCCTATTTTTTTTCTTTTCACGCAAGCCTTCTGATGAAGACTGCAATCAAGTAGCCGGCTGGGGACCACGCGGATATTCCTTGTCCTGCCATCTCCCCAGCACGGCTGTCAGGATGCGAGTCACCCTTAGCTATGGCGGGTCCGCCGCATCGTGCCTGTTCCGTGCGGGTGGCCGGTGGGTTAAACGCCCCACCTGCGTACCCAGCGACCGGGCTGTAGCCCGCTCCAGGGGTCGCTTGGCCAGCAGCATCCCTCCCCACCTGGGGGGAGGAAGGTCTGCACCGGGTGGCTACCCGCTACGCCCGTGTGGAAGGGTGAGTGACACCCCCCTGATGGCAGAGGGGGGGCGACTAGCTGTGCCGCGTCGGTGGGGGTGATCCCTCCCCCCTCCACGCCTGCCCGCCCAGCGGACCCGCCGCTCGTCCGTTCACTGCTGTGGGCCCCCCCCCCCCCCCCCGGTCGCCGCCATGCGGTGACCGTCGCCATTTTCCCGGAGTCGCGGCCGCTGGAATTTTGAAAGTAATTTGGCCTCTTGTGTCTGCTGACGGCCATCTTTGGTTGGTCTCCCTGCATGGGAGTTTCTCATGTGCGTTTGGCGCCATTTCTCCTTCCGGGATGGCAGCAGCAGATACATCAGCAGCGGTGGCATTGGCAGACAGGGCAGCCTCTTTCAAGCATCTGCGGGAAGGCAGTGTTCCGCAAGTATAGCTGGTCTCTCTCCCTGGGGTGTGGGACTGGTGGTGCTGGGTCCTTACTGGGCAGTCCTGAGGCTCTGCAGGGGGTGGCATTGTGGGGGCGTATGGCCGCTAGGCCTCATAAGTGTAAATATTGCAGTGGCGCAATGTCGGCTGAACCGGCAGCTGCTTCTCTGGAGGGGTCCGTGGAGGCACAGGTCGCGCTGGGACTTCTGGTTCCTCTGGAACAATTAACCTCAATTTTGGAAGAGTTTTTTTGCCCGGGGGGAAACAGGCCGAAGTAGGGGGGGCCCCCAAAAGCGTCCACCTCCTCCGCAGTCTTCAGAGGAGGACTCGGAGCCGGAAGGGGGCTCTGGGGTCACTGGGACCCCCCGTGGAGCCCTCGGACGAGGAGCTGGAGCCTTTGGATGGCGAGGAGGACCAGGGGGCCTCGGTAGCACCCGAAAGGGCGCTGTTGGGCGCTCTGGTTGCGGCCGTCCGTAAATTCTCTACACCTGGATCAGGCTGGAGAGTCACAGGCGTCTGCCTATACGTTTGGGTCCAAGAAACCCTCCCGTGCGCCCAAGGTGTTCCCCTACCTCCAACATTTTGACCAGTTTGTCTATAAAGAATGGCAGCGTCCGCTAAATTCCTTTACCCTGCCAAAATGGTTTTCTGTGCGCTCTCCCTTTGAGGACAGCCTAATGCAGAAATGGGTCTCCCCTGCGGTGGATCCGCCAGTGGCCCGCCTGAATAAGGCGACAACTATTCCCCCTCTTTTAGGGACCCGGCCGATAGGCGGATGGAAGCAGTGTCCAAAGCACTCTTTCTGGTGGCAGGGGCAGCCATGCGGCTGGCCTTGGCGTCGGTCATGGTAGCTCAGTCGCTCACGAAGTGTGCGATGGAGTGGAATGAGGCTCAGGGTGGCGTGGATTTGCCTGAATCCGTGCAACGCGCGGACCACCTGGTGCAGGGGCTTCGTTACCTCTGTGACGCAGCTCTGGACTTGGTGGCGATGTTGTCAAAAATGTCTGTTTTTGCAATCATTATTAGGCGCCTGCTGTGGCTGCGACGCTGGTCGGGTGACCACACGTCCAAGAAGGGCCTCACGGATCTACCGATCTACCTTTTCAGCGTGGTCAGCTCTTTGGGCCCCAATTGGATGAAATCATTAAGGATTTCACCAGAGAGGCAGAGTAAGTTTCTTCCGGAACCCAAGCCATGTGATCAGCGCCGCAAGCAGGGGCCTCAGCCCTCTGGGCAGAAGCGTTTTTTTCATGCGCCCGGTCCGACGGGCAGGAGCTCCCTGCCCGGCAAGTCTGCCTCCGGTAAGTGTCCCTGGCAGCGCAAGCCCGAAAAGTCGGAGGAAAAGTCCTCCGCATGATGGGTTGCCCCCGCCCGTCTCTCGGGTGGGGGGCCGACTTCTGGGGTTCGCGGACCGGTGGGCCGCTTGCATCTCCGACCGGTGGGTGCGGGAAGTGGTGTCCTCCGGGTACAAGATAGAGTTCAGCACTCGGCCCCAGACAGCTTCTTCCCGTCCAATTTAAGCCTCCCTCCGGAGCGTCGGCTAGCTCTGCTACAAGCTGTACAGACGCTGTCCGAACAGGGGGTAATTGTGCCAGTCCCTCCGGCGGATAGATTCTGCGGCTTCTACCCGAACCTCTTTGTGGTGCCAAAGAAGGGGGGGTCAGGCCGGTTCTGGACTTGAAAGCGCTCAATCACTTTGTGAAGGCGCACAAATTCAGGATGGAGTCACTCCGTTCGGTCGTGGCCGCCCTGCACCAGGGGGATTGGCTGGCGTCCCTGGACATCAGGGACGCATATCTTCACGTTCCCATTGTTTCCGGCACCAGCGCTTCTTGCGCTTTGCTGTAGGGGACCTTCATTTTCAGTTTGTGGCTCTTCCCTTCGGCCTAGCCTCGGCTCCGCGGGTCTTCACCAAGCTGTTGGCTCCGGTGCTGCCTCTGCTGAGACAGAGAGGCATTGCGGTGGTAGCCTACCTGGACGATCAGCCCCGGCTCTGGAGGACAATATTGCTATCACCCTCGTCTCACTGAGGGACTTCGGTTGGCTAATCAATCTACAAAAGTCTACTTTGACTCCGTCCTGTCGCCTGGATTATCTGGGTCTGATATTAGACACGGTGCAGGCGAAGGTATTCCTACCTCTGGACAAGTTGCTGACGCTGCAAGCAGCAGTGCGAACCCTGTTGTCACGATGGTGCGTTTCTGCATGCGGGTGTTGGGGCACATGGTCTCGACTTTCGAGGCAATACCGTACGCCCAGAGTCACACCCGGCTCCTGCAACGAGCGATACTACTGCAGTGGGACAAGTCTCCCTCGTCCCTGGATCGACCGACTGGTTGGATCATCAAACCAGGGGGTCGTTGACATGGTGGCTTCAGGCCCCGGCACTGACCGTGGGGAAGTCGTTCCTTCCCTTGGAATGGTCGATGGATGCCAGCCTCTCGGGCTGGGGAGGAGTCCTGGGGCAACTGTCGGCTCAGGGCCATTGGTCGGCGCTGGAGTCTCGTCTCCCGATCAATGTTTTGGAGCTGAGGGCGATCAGGCTCTGTCTCTCCCGCTGGTCGGCGAGGCTGCGCAGCCTCCCGGTTCGGGTTCAGTCGGACAACGCCACGGCGGTGGCGTACGTGAACCATCAAGGCAGAACAAGGGGCTCGGCAGCTGCGGCGGAGGCAGCCCACACTCTAAGGTGGGCAGAGCTTCACGTGCCAGCAATCTCTGCCATCTACATTCCGGGTGTAGAAAATTGGAAGGCGGACTTCCTCAGTCGCCAAACGCTAGACCAAGGGGAAGGGCCCCTGCATCCAGAGGTGTTTCGCCAGATTTGCGAAAGTGGGGCACGCCAGATGTGGATCTCCTGGCGTCCAGATTCAATCACAAGGTGAAGACCTTCATGTGCAGGTCAAGGGATCCGTTGGCGGCGGCCACGGACGCCCTGGTGGCCCCATGGTCTCGGTACAGGCTTCTGTACGCCTTTCCCCCTATCAAGCTTCTAACACGGTTACTGCGCAGGATAGAAGTGGAGGGAATCCCGACAATCCTGGTGGCTCCGGATTGGCCTCGGCGTCCTTGGTACGCCGACGTGGTGCGGATGGTAACATATTCCCTGGCGACTCCCGCTTCGCGCAGATCTACTGTCGCAGGGTCCCATCTTGCACCCTGCTTTACCCTCGCTGGCTTTGACGGCATGGCTATTGAGTCCCAGGTACTGAGGGACAGGGGGGTCTCTGAGTCAGTTATCCCCACCACGCTTAAGGCACGCAAATGTACTTCGCGCAAGATCTATCATCGCACCTGGAAAGCCTATATTGTCTGGTGCGAGGCAGGGGGTTGGAACCCCCGTTCTTTTGCGGTTTCTCGGGTGCTGGCTTTTCTTCAACAAGGCCTGGATCAAAAGTTGGCTTTGAGCACACTCAAAGGCCAGATTTCTGCTCTGGCGATTCTTTTTCAGCATCCTTTGGCGACACATTCTTTGATCCATACATTTGTACAGGGTGTGCGTCATGTGGCTCCTCAGGTACGGTCGCCCCTGGCACCGTGGGATCTGAACTTGGTGCTTTCTGTGCTGCAGAAACCACCGTATGAACAGATCAGGGATATTCCCTTGCAGTTGCTGTCCCAGAAGGTCGCCTTCTTGGCGGACATTACATCCGCTAGGTGGGTGTCTGAATTGGCAACTTTGTCGTGTAGGTCTCCTTATTTGGTCCTACAGAAGGACAAGGCGGTGTTGCGTCCGTCTCCTTCGTTCCTTCCGAAGGTGGTTTCCTCTTTTCACATTAATGAGGACATTGTCCTCCCTTCCTTGTGTCCGCGCCCGTCTCATCCTAAGGAGATTGCTCTGCATTCCTTGGATGTGGTGAGGGCCTTGCGGGTGTATTTTGGCAGCTATGGCTCCTTTTGGAAGGTCGGATGCGCTGTTTTTGCTTACGGAAGGGCCGCGCAAAGGTTTGGCGGCTTCGTCGGCCGCTGTATCCCGTTGGATCAGACAGACTGTGAGCCATGTGTATACTGTTCGGGGCCAAGTACCCCCTTTTACGGTCACGGCTCATTCCACCAGGGCGATTAGCACTTCCTGGGCTTTCAAACACCAAGCGTCGGTGTCTCAGGTGTGCAAGGCGGCTACTTGGGCCTCGGTGCACACTTTTGTTAAGTTTTACAAAGTTGATGTGTCAGCATCCGCGGATGCTGCTTTTGGCTGCAAAGTTTTACAGGCAGCGGTGTAGGCGCGGCTGGCGCCTCCCGAGATCTTTCTGTGGGTACAGTTGTTATTGTTTACCCACCCCTCTTGTTTGACACTGCTTTGGGACGTCCCCACGTGTCATGAATAGAGGCTGCGTCTGTCAATGAACAGAAGAGAAAATCTGATTTTATTAAGAACTTACCGTAAAATCCTTTTCTCTGAGTTCATTGACAGACGCGGCACACACCCCTTGTTGTTGTGTTTGTACGGCTTGTTACGAACTGATATGCTATGCAGGGCTGAGGGGTTATATGCTGAGTGAAGATGGCCCCCTGGGAGGGGCCAGCTTTGCTTTACTGAACTGTCGTTCTGCCTAGTTTACTCCTAGTAAAAGGTGCAAAAACCCATGTGTCATGAATAGAGGCTGCGTCTGTCAATGAACTCAGAGAAAAGGATTTTACGGTAAGTTCTTAATAAAATCCTATTTTTTGGCCTAAAAGCAAAACTCTGTGTGGCAGAAAACATCACCCTGAACACACCATCCCCACCGTGAAACATGGTGGTGGCAGAATCATGTTCTTTTCCCCAGCAGGGACAGGGAAGCTGGTCAGAGTTGATGGAAAGATGGATAGAGCCAAATACATGGCATTCTTAGAAGAAAACCTGTTAGATTCTGCAAAAGACTTGAGACTGGGGCAGAGATTCACCTTCCAACAGGACAACGACCCTAAACATACAGACAGACCTACAATGGAATGGTTTAGACCAAAGCATATTGTGTGTTAGAATGGCCCAAAGTCCAAACCTAAATCCGGTTGAGAATCTGTGGCAAGCTATTTTGCAAAGAAGAATGAGCAAAAATGTCCCCCTAGATGTGCAAAGCTGGCAGAGACATCCCCAAAAACACTTGCAGCTGTAATTGGAGTGAAAGGGGGTTCTATGGGTGGGGGGGGGGGGCTGAATACAAATGCACGCCACTTAGATATTTATTTGTAAAAAATGTTGAAAACCAGTCATCGTTTTCCTTCCACTTCGCAATTATGTGCCACTTTGTTGGTCTATCACATAAAATCCCAATAAAATACATTTATGTTTTTGGTTATAACATTACAAAAGGTGGAAAATTTCAAGGGGTATGATGTACTGTTGTTTTTTTCGCATTTTTAAAGGACCAGCGGTTTTTTCTTGTTTTGTTTTTTTTTTCCAATTGATCTAAAATGTACAAAAACGTTGGGGATCGACGTTTTTAAGCGTTTGGTTGTTTTTACAGCTGAAAAACGTCCAAAAGAACCCTCTGGTCTTGGGTTTTTTTTACAGCTCAAAAATGTCACTGCTAAAAACAGTTGATAACAGCCTGTGTGTGCATTAACATATAGGATAACATGATGGAGGATTTAATGACTGTAGAAAAAAATGTCTGCAGCTGAAAAACAGTCAAAAAACGTCCTGCGTGCGTGAGGCCTTAGAGTGGGGAGGGTTTAGAATCCCTTTTAAGACTTCACTGCTCTTTTTGTTCCTGCTGGGTAGATATGTCCTCCTCCTATATTTGTCCAGGTGACCAAAGTGATCGGAAATCCAACATTGTACAGCTGTCACAGTAACGGAAGAGGAGGGTAGATCTTTTTTATAAGGACAGTTAGTCTGGTGACAGTTGCCTAAGAGGGGATTTCTACTCACTTTGAAGAGATGTCTTTCTCTTCTTGATGCATGTTAATGACAGTAAATGAAGGGAAGTCTCCCCAGTGGTACACAGACAGCAAAAAAAAATAAACTGACAGGTGTTGTGATCTTTCTCTAATTTATACAAAACTAAACAGAACATGTTTGACAATATGTGAAAGCAGTGAAGTTGTTATTGGCTGTACTGATTAAACATAAGTGCATTTGTAAGATGTGATTGATATGTTGACTTGTGAACAATAAGCTCAACATGCCCCCATAAATAATATGCGTGAATGGTCATTTTAGAAGGCATAAATGGTAAGCACTTCACAGTGAACAAATTTGGATAAACAGCTAAGGTAACAGCAGAGGGCGCCACTCTCCTTAGAAATTCTATGCAAAGCATTCATTAGAAAAATACACGGGAACCATTTTTCTCTCTGCAAATAAGTGAACCTCTGAGAATAACAGGGATCTGTCATTGCTGACTCTTTTTTAATAGTACTGGTCATCCTGATCTACCTTTGCTTTTTTGTGAGTCACTAAAACACGTGTGTAGCCAGTGAAGCCCAAAAAACGCCTTTTTGCCCCGTGTATTTTTTCACATCAGTGATTTTATTTTTGTAAAGTTCCCTGAAGGTTGCAATACACTGCACTCTTTTCCTTTTGTTCTTTTCTGTTTTCCAAAAGTAATGGTATGTGTTTTTTATATATCACTAAGGAATACCTGTGTAAAAAAACAAAACCCTTTAGGCCTTGTAGTTTTACTGCCCCCTACCACAAACTTAAAGGAGAGGAAAATATGCTCAGGGTTGTACGTATGCCATGACTGCTATACTTTGCTTTGCAGTTGTGCATTTGGTGGGCAGTACCGCTGCTAAATGTGACCTATTTAAGTGAATGGGACTGTGCTGCATTTGCATGTAATGCACACAGTAGTGGTGCAGGCTGTTTGAGGTTCAAACAGGCTGTGAGGGGACGACATATTGCATCCCAGGCGCTTGTCAACTGCAGTGGATTGCTTTCAGAGGAGCAGCAAGGACTGCACCAAGTGTGAACGAGTTCTTACAGGTTTTGATCGTTTGTTTTAATTTTGTGTTCTACAGATTTTTCATTTTTGTAACCAATTCTGTACACTATGCTCACAAAATCTATTCTTTTTTCCTACTCAGTTGTTGCAAGTGTTACAGGAATCTCAATGGGGGTATTTAATTAAAGCTGCAGATATAAAAAGGTTGACAATTATTTGTATTTTCACTGAATGTAAGGTGCCCTGTGATTGGAGGAGAGGAGATCACAACCTTCATCTGCATCTCCTCTATTCACACAACACCTTGCATTCAGTGAAAAAAGTGCCAAGCTTTTTATGAATAGAAGAGGTACTGTGCGATCTCCTCAGATATCTGTACCACAATTGGAACTACAAGTCTCAGTGGCACATGTTAAACGCCAACACAGGAGTGCAGGCTGAAAATAGTTTTATCAAATGATGCAGCTGCCAGAGATGGGACACACTTCATTAGAGGTAAGTTATTTTCACTAGGCAAATATACAAAAAACGTTTTTAGTCATACTTCAGCTTTAAGCGATGTGAAACCAGTGGGCTCCGTTGTCACCACTGGATGCACACAGCCCAGCTCGGGAGCATGCCCATACGGTTGCCCTCATAGCACACGGTTTGCTATGGGGACTCACTCAGGAGAGGAAGAGCAGACATGTCCTGCAGGGTACCCCAGAAGAGGAGGTAAAGGGACGCTCTGTGCAACATCTGTGCATCTTTTTTCATTTTAGGTATTCCCAAAGACATGCTTGTAGGTTGGCTCCTGTCTATATTGGCCCCATTATGTGTACTGTATATATGAATGTGAGTTGGGGGCCTTAGATTGTACGCTCTTTGATTGAGGAAATTATGTGAATGTACAATATATATATATATATATATGTAAAGTGCTGTGTAAATTGACGGCACTATATGAGAGTACCTGTAATAAAAAATAATAGTAAAAATGGAGCCTTTATTATCACTTTTAAAATCATACCAAGCTTTGTAATGTTTAGGAGGGGGTTGGGGAACTGAGTTTGCGACAAACATCCCTGTCTGTGCTGTGCAGGCAGATCCCATTATCATTTGTGAACTAGATTTGAACGCAGTCTGTCCTAACAAAGGGTTAAAGGTTTAGAACCATTATATGTTAATGAGCGATAGCTCAGTGATTGTGCAGTCTGTGTCAAGACACAGGCATTGTCAGTAAAGGTTGGTAGGGTAGGCTGGGTGAATGGGAACACAACAAACATAGAGTAGAGTTTCTTTTCTCAAATTTGATTGCAAAAGTGGAATTAAGATACTAAACACACACTGTTTAATTTACATTGCCCCTTCTATTTCTGTATGTGGATGACGGCACTGTAATTTGTTTTAATAAAAAAAAAAGTCTAAGTTCCTTGTACCTTATCTATATACAGCTGTCACATGACCCAGATCTTTCCCAGCCTGTCTGCAGGGAAACATAAGCTGGAGGAGCTTCTAGTCTTCTGCTGCTAGTCATGTTCAAAATAAAAAAACAGCCTTTGGAAAGTAAGAGTAAAAATAAATATTGATAAACAGTTTTAAATTGTCATACAAATATATATGCATAATTATTCTGGTTGAAAAATGACATAAGTCCACCTAGTTCAACCAATAAAAGGGGAAAAAAGTCATACAATCGTATATACACAATCCTATAACCACAGTTGATCCAGAGAAAGGCAAAAAAGCCCCAACAAAGCATGATCCAATTTCCACCAGCGGGGATGCTCAGCATAGAAACTCACTGAAAACTGAGTTGCCACAACAGCTTCAAAATCCCAAGCTGAATTAGGGATATGAACAGAAGGTGGAGATAGAGAGCAGCAGGATCAACCAGGTTTTTCGTAGAATACAGAAAGCAAATCTCACAGTGACTGAGTATGAACAGCATGTAATACACCATTTGTTGATAGTTTTGATGTGGGGTTAGTGACACTAGATATCCATACATTATACAATTGTCTCATTCAATTTCCTTTAGATTTACCTTCAATTATGTTGTGCAAAGGTCTGCCTGATTGCATACAAATTGAAAGTGTTTAGGTTTGACCTCCTAATATATGGTTTTGGTAAAGAAAAATGTACAGTATAATGTATGACCAGCCTTACACTTTAGCTCTACTATTTATTCATCATCAAACTAGTCACAGATCAGTTGTTCTTTCAGACAATGCTGTATTGGACGTTTTCCTTTTTTTAATTTTGCAGATTTACATTCTGTAACCATTGTGTGTAAACATGTGCCTAAATAGATTTTGCATACTGTGGCATATTTTTTAAAGGTTTAGTTCCAGTGCAATCATTGTATCTGAATTTAGAATACATACTTAACTGTCCTCAGCAGGAATAGGTAAATTACTAATAAACTTGCCTCCCTGTTTCCCCTCACGTCGTCTTGTTCATCATTAATTTAGTTCCTCCCTTGTTGTGGTACTCCTATTACCGTACATCAGGGATATGCAATTAGCGGACCTCCAGCTGTTGCAGAACTACAAGTCCCATGAGGCATAGCAAGACTCTGACAGCCACAAGCATGACAGAGGCAGAGGCATGATGGGACTTGTAGTTTTGCAACATCTGGAGGTCCGCTAATTGCTTATCCCTGCCGTACATCCTTCTTGTTGATGTTTTGCACATCTGGCAGGTTTGAGCTTCCAAAATTTGAATTCCAGAAAGGCACAGGTTCCTCTGCTTCAGACCAAAGTTTTCTTGTAGAATCTTAAATTCTTATAATGTAAAGATTTTTGGTAGAGAAGTTTATAGTTCCTCCTCATGAATCTGGTCACATCCTAAATCAGGCAACTTATTTAAACTCCAAGCATACAGTAGTCTCACCTCTACCCATATTTTTGTAACGGGCATCATAAAATATCTCTGGTAGTTTATTTTTCCAGTGTAGGCTGTTGGCGTGTTCTTTGTGCCCACTGGCGCATTGTGCTTGCATTCATTTTGTTTACTTGTCCTTATGTTAATGTTGTGCCTGTACAAATGTTCAGCTGTGGACTATGGCTGCAAATTGTTGTCACTAAATAGCATGCCTAGTAGAAGAAGCTGGACCTTCTATACTGAAAACTGAAGATATTTGAACATATTTTCTCAACTAAAACATCTTGTTGGAAAGGGATATTGCTCCTAAATTTTATGACTGCACTGTTTTTCTTTGCAGATGGCTCGGAAAGATTCCTGTGCGAGTCAGTATTCAGCTATCAAGTTGCATCAACTTTAAAGCAGGTGAAGCATGGTAAGTAGATAACTAGAAACACATTTCTGCTCTGGAGCATGCCTTTTAAATTGGTTTAATTGAAGGACATGGCAACAGAATGTGCCATGCTTTAAAGCATGATTAATGCATGGATACTCTATATCAGACCAGGGGGAAAAAAACAATATCAAAGGCAATCCCTTTTTTTTTTTTTTTTTCTATAAAATTCTTTTTTTATTGACTTTAAAGCGTTTGTTAACCCCCAAAAAAATGCTGCTCCTGTCTCTTTAATGTGCAATTAGCAGCATGGTGCTTTTGCTTTTTAAATTACCCTTCTGTATCCCCCAAAATATCTGTTTGATAATGCCAGGTCATGACTCCCCACCCCGAGTGCTGACTCCCCTTGTATATAGCTTATCCTAAGAGCCCTGTGGTCTATGCAAGCTATGTCACCCCCAGCTCTCCTATCTCATGTGTGCCTGTCTTCAACTCCCCCCTCCTCCCTCTTCCTCTGGCAGATTCTCCTCTCTGCTCTCATAATTAACTCTAAGGCTTCATGCACTCAGGACTTTAAAAAAACGTCCAAAAAATGTCAGTAGCTTAGATTTTTTCAGCTTTTACCAGCGTTATATTACCGCTGTTTTTTTGCGTTTTTAACCACTTCCTTACTGGGCACTTAAACCCCCCTTCTGCCCAGACCAATTTCCAGCTTTCATCGTTGTCGCATTTCGAATGTCAATTGCGCAGGCGTGCGACGTTGTACCCAAACAAAATTTGCGTCCTTTTTTTCCCACAAATAGAGCTTTCTTTTGGTGGTATTTGATCACCTTTGCGTCATTTCTGATCGCTGCTATAAACAAAAAAGAGCGACAATTTTGCAAAAAAGAACAATATTTCTTACTTTTTGCTATAATACAAATCCAAAAAAAAATGATTAATCGGGTTTGGCCGATATATATTCTTCTACATATTTTTGGTAAAAAAAATCGCAATCGGCGTATATTGATTGGTTTGCGCAAACGTTATTGCGTCTACCAACTATGGGAATTGATTTATGGCGTTTTTCTTATTTTTATTTTTTTTACTGGTAATAGCAGTGATCTGCGATTTTTATCGGGACTGCGTTATTGCAGCAGTCGCGTCGGACATTTTTGACACTTTTTTTGGGACCAATGACATTTATACAGCGATCAGAAATTTAAATGTCCACTGATTACTGTATAAATGTCATTGGCAAGTTAACAATGTTCCCTGGGTGTGTTCTAACTGTGGGGGAGGGGCAGGCTGGCCGGGACATAACTGATCCCAGTGACAGGGATCAGTAGAGCCGTCATGTCTCCTGTCACAGAACGGAGAACCGCCGTGTTTACATTGGCGGTTCCCCATTCTGCAGCTCTGTCAGGCGATCGCAGGTCTCGAGCGGACATCGAGTCCGCCCAACCCACGGGCACGCCCGCGCCGGGAGCTTGCACAGGGGACGACATCCCGGCAATACAGATCCACACTGGAGCCGTACTTCGGCAATAGCGCGGATCTGGAGGGGTTAAAGGGCCAGGGTTTTTTTGGGGGGGGTTTTCCAATTGATCTAAAACGTCCAAAAAACGTTGGGGATCAACATTTTTGAGCGTTTTTGGACGTTTGAACGTTTTTACAGCTGAAAAACTTCCAAAAGAACCCCCTGGTCTTGGGGTTTTTTTTACAGCTCAAAGACGTCACTGCTAAAAACAGCTGATAACAGCCTATGTGTGCATGAACACATAGGATAACATGATGGAGGGTTTATTGACTGTAGAAAAAAACATCTGCAGCTGAAAACAGCTGCTAAAATACAGTCAAAAAACATCCTGTGTACATGAGGCCTAAAAGCTCCTATTTCCTCTGTATTAGAAGAATAAGTTCCCGGTGTCCGTGTTACAGCAGAAATATACTTATCTATATAGATAACACAGCAGGGCTATGTCTCTCCAGCTGACGTCAGCAGCAGTGCTCAGCCCCACCCTCAGTAATTCTGAGCTGAGAGAGAAAAGCTGAAAAACAACAACTAATCCTAGTAAGAAGGTGTGTTATCTATACAGAGAAGTCTATATATATAAAAACACAGACACGGCGCAACTTCTTGTTATAGTATAGAGCAGATGGGAACTTTTTATAAAGTGGCTTAACAAACACATTAAGTGGCATAGTTATACAAAACATAGCCTATTGGGCATACCCAAGCTTAAAAAAAACACAAAAGACAACTAAATACATACAAAACATAATTGGTATGGCAACCAATGGCCTAAGACGTATATGTTTATTCAACTGAAGGGTCAGTAAAGAACATGCTGATCAAAACCAAAGATTCAGTGCAAAAAGTACTAAGCAGACACCGCAACAGAAGCCACAGTCTCCTTAGATTCAGTCCAAATTTCCCAGACTCAAAATTTCAAGTCCTGAGCTACTAGCCAGGTCTTAAGAGTTACGCACCACCAGTTGCCCCACCCAAACCCTACCATGCCCCACCACTAATCCCACCCATAAACGTACACTCATAAATTATCTCATGAAATGACACTGTTAAACGTTTTATGCAGAATTAAGTTGAAAAAATAAATATTAACAACTTTAACAATATTAACATAAAGCATGTCAGTGCAGCCTCATCAGTTCAGCATTTTAGTGCCCATCAGTGCAGCATATCAGTGCAGCCCCATCAGTGCCAACATATCCGTGCAGGCCCATCAGTGTAGTTTGTGTGTGCAGCCTCATCAGAGCTTATTAGTGCCCATAAGTGCAGCCCCATCAGTGCCCATATGCAAGCAGTGTTTCATATACGCTGTGTCACAGCGGGAGATCCCTGCTCTGTGTGATCTGGCCGCCAATCCTCCTGACAGTTTCCTAGCTGATCACTTCAGGCAGAAGCGGTGCGGCCTTTTTTTTTTACAAGGCATCAGATGCCCTGTAAAAAAGGCTGCACCATTTCTGCCAGAAGCGATCAGCCAGGAAACTGCTGACCTAGTTCACCACTTCACTTGCCCTCAACTAATATCCACTCGCCGAATGCGAGCAAGCGAGTGGAAATTTTGAGGGCTGCTCTCATTGGGGCTCATTGGTAAATTTATACAGTGGCACCATTTTGTTAAATGAATTTCCAGAAATCTAGTGTGGGGGCCTGAGGGGATTACCATCTAAGGAGTATAGTCTTACGAGCATAGAACAGTAAATCCTAGCAGGGTTCTCATAGCCCTAGATGTGGCCAGCACATGGACAAGACTCAGCATCAGTGGCGGCTGGTGTTTTTTTGTTTGGGGTTTTGGCTGCGAACGATGACCGATGTGTTCTGATGGGGGAGCAGTCCCCCTGTCAAAACACAATAGCTCAGCGAGGAGATCGCTGTACTAACATTGGATAGTCAGTACAGCCAGCTCCTCAGTTTTTTGTTTTTTTTTTGTTCAGCCTGCTGGGTTGAACAAAAAAAAACTGGACATTCATAGACCGCTGTAAAAATTTCCCTGAATTTACTGACAGTTGGCAACCCTGCTTGCTGTGTTCTTCTGTGCACTACAGGGTCACAATATCACTTTCAAAGTGATTGTCCGATAGTCTGATCATTATTACACAGCTTTCATCCGAAATTATCTGAAGGGACAAACAAGAAAATTTTTCTCATATGATACCAGATCGTATGATTTTCGTTTAATCATCACAGTTTTCCAAAAATACAATACTTAGGAACAAGAATTTTTGTAACTTTAGTAACCTCTTCCTTTTTGAGATAGAGACTAGCATGCAAAAAAAAACGGTCGAGCATTCTTCCGATAATCTCATCGTGTGTACCAGGCTTTATTCATGTCTATAGTGCACTTTCTCTTCATTTTGCTTTTAATTTAAGGGCACTTGGAAAATGACTGCTTCCCTGCTGCTCTGATTTCTTTTTTTCCTTAAGGGCAGCATAATTTCACACTCCCACCCCTGAGAGGTTTAATTAAATGGGCAGAGCCTAGATTTTGTCTTTTAGCAGAGGCTTGTAAAGCTTTCTTCTTTAATACCTGAGGCAAAAAGATCTGAAGAACATAAGGCACAAATCTTGTTCCCACATTTAGTATGTCACAATTTGCTTTGTTTTAAAGTGTTACTAAACCCAGTAATATGAAAATAGTTCATCTGCCACCCCCCCCCCCCCCCCTTCATAGTGCCCACAGCTTATAAATCTTCTTTTTACATTAAAATACTGCCACTATATACCATTTTGGAGGATCTTTATACAGCATTTACACGATAGACTGCACAGTTTCTTCATGCTGAGAGTTCAGGTAGGAGAAGATTTCCACTATAGCCTGTATACATGCCCACATGTGTGATCTGGCTATCTCTGAGAACAAGTACATGTTCTCTCCAGCATAAGGCTCCATGCACACAGGACTTTAAAAAATTTCCAAAAAACATCAGTAGCTTATTAGTAATTTTTTTTTTCAGCTTTTACTAGCGTTATATTACCGCAGTTTTTTCACTTTTTTAGCGTTTTTAACCGGTTCCCGACCGCGCGACGTCTTTTCACGGCGGCAGTCGGGGAGCCCTGCGCGAATCGCCGTAAATAAGCAGCGATTCGCATTTGGCCACCAGGGGGGGCGCGCGCGCTGGCGGCGTGGGCGCGCGCACCCGCCGCACTCCTGGGGAGTGTGCCCGCGGCTCGGGCGGACCCGATGTCCGCCGGCGAGCCGCGATGAGCGGCTACAGGGAAAAGAACGGGGAACCGCCGATGTAAACACGGCGGTTCCCCGCCCTGTCAGTGGGGCATGAGAGATCTACTGATCCCTGTCACTGGGATCAGTTAGATCTCTCATGCCCATGTTAGCCCAACCCCCCCACAGTAAGAACACACCCAGGGAACACACTTAACCCCTAGCTCTCCCCCTGCAGGTTAACCCCTTCACTGCCAATGACATTTATACAGTAATCAGTGGACATTTAAATTTCTGATCGCTGAATAAATGTCATTGGTCCCAAAAAAGTGTCAAAATGTTCCGACATGTCCGCCCCAATATCGCATTACCGCTAAAAATCGCAGATCGCCGCCATTACTAGTGGAAAAAAAAAAAAACCCAGAAATGAATTCTCATCATCCGTAAACGCGGCCACTTTTGCGCAAACCAATCAATAAACGCCGATTGCGATTTTTTTTATCGCAAATATGAGGAATTATATAAATCGGCCAAAAACGGTGAAAAAAAATGTTTTTTTATATTTTTTTTTTGGATTTGAATTTTAGCAAAAAGTAAGAAATTTGGGTTTTTTTGCAAAATGGTCGCTCTTCTTTTGTTTATAGCGGCGATAAGAAATGACGCAGAGGCGATCAAATACCACCAAAAGAAAGCTCTATTTGTGGGAAAAAAAGGACGCAAATTTTGTTTGGGTACAACGTCGCACGACCGCGCAATTGTCTGTTAAAGCGACGCAGCGCCGAATCGCAAAAAGTGCTCTGGTCCTAAAGTGCAAAATTCTTCCGGGGCTGAAGTGGTTAAAGGGCCAGCAGGTTTTTGGGGTTTTTTTTCCAATTGATCTAAAACGTCCAAAAACATTGGGGGTCGCTGTTTTTTTTTTAGCGTTTTTGGCTGTTTTTGAGCATTTGAACGTTTTTACAGCTGAAAAAGGTCCAAAAGAACCCTCTGGTCTTGTGTTTTTTTTACATCTCAAAAACGTCACTGCTAAAAACAGTTGATAACAGGCTATGTGTGCATGAACACATAGGATAACATGATGGAGGGTTTATTGAATGTAGAAAAAAACATCTGCAGCTGAAAACAGCTGCTGTAAAACAGTCAAAAAACGTCCTGTGTGCATGAGGCCTAAAAGACACAACTGGGCATGTGCAGGAGGGCTATCCTGTCTGTGTTAGCTGGCCTTCCCCAGATGGACAGTGCAGGAGGGAAGAATCTATGCATACAAGATAAAACAGTCTTTTTACACAATGCAGAGGATTAACCCCTTAAGTTCCACAATGAGTATAACAAGCATGCTATGCTGCATATACGGATTGATTTTACTGTTGCGCGTTTAGTAACACTTTTAATGTAACCTTTTCCTTTTTAGTTGCTAGATTTCCTATTTGCACCATTCATTAAAAACAAAACTTTGTGTCATATTTTTCTGCTTCCATTTACTGTATTTTTTCCTGTATTTCCTGTAGTCTGTGTGCACTTTCTTTCCTTGCATTACCCCCCACCAGAACTTGTAGATAACTAAAGTCTATATGTTAACCAGAGGTATCTTGTTCCCTATCAAAGAGATGGACATAACTAGCTTGTTTGTGGTTTAGAAACTAGTTTAGCATGTTTCCCAAATATTTTACATAAAGTTAAAAAAAAACATAGGCTTAACACACGTCTGTTGTTGAATTGAATATGAACTCAGTCCACATCGGGTAGAGATGGCAATTGAATGCAAGTGCACATGGGTACAGTAGTCTCAAATAAGTGGAGTGGCAGCGAGTACAGAAGTGGGAGCCCATGTCTATGTCCTCTTTCACGCTTAGGCCTCATACACACGGGTGTATGTTAAAAAAAAAAAAAAAAAAAGCAAAATGTCGTGCCCGACGTCAGGGAAAAATCGGCATTAGTGAGCGTTATTTTTCAACCTAAAAATGCCGGTTAATGTCGGCGCTGCCTTAGTGAGCATTTTGCAGAGTCAAAAACGCCAAAACGTTACAACCTTGGAACGCACTGGCCGAGGGTTCTACTTTCAGCTCACTAAAGCCGACGCCATCTACAGCTCAAAAACATTAGCGTTTTTATGGGGCCATTGACTAACATGGAGAGCTGCAAAAAACGTGGCGTCAAAAAACGTCTGTGTGTATGAGGCCTCAAAGTGGAGTTCCACCCAAAAGTAGAACTTCCGCTGGTTGGATTCCCCCAACATTTTGTCACATTTTGGCACCTTTCATGGGGGGGAAGGGGGAAGAGGACACCAGTCTTTAGAGAGGTGTCCTTTTCCACACATCCGTGGGCCCAGAGCTGCGGCCGTCAGCAGCTGGGCTTCTTCTGCAGCCGCCAATGAGAAAGCGTAGGGGCGGCTCGCACATTCGAAGTAGGGGCCTGGCCATGAAGCCGAACGGCTACACGTCCGGGTTCCCTTAGTCTCCAATGGCAGCGGCTGCACTCGCTCATTGATCCAAAGATCGGTCGGAGGTGCCCACATCGCAGTACTCCAGGACAAGTAAGTGTCCTAAAGTTAAAAGTCAGCAGCCTTGTGTAGCTGCGGACTTTTAATTTTTAAAGGAGCGGCGGACCTCCTCTTTAAGGGTTTTTCTCCCTATGCCTGACTACACAGAATCCCATTCTTTCTAATAGTTGCTGTTCACACTTTTTTGCTCAGTCGCCCAACACTTTATGCTAAAAAAAAGTACTTGGCTTTATTTTTAGCATATTCCGGCATTTTTGGTCCCATAGTCTTCAATAGGGACATCTGTAAATGTGTGTTACAAGCTTTTTGCTTGTGTTTTCACACCTGAAGCATTCCTCTCCTCCTATAGAACTGCTCTCCTCCCTTTGCCCAGCCTAGGAAACAAGCACCTGAAGTTAAAACGTGCAAAAACACCTGTAATACGCCTGGAAAAAAGGCTTTAAAATCACCAGGAGCACACTGTGCTCAGGTGTGAATGCAAAGTGTAACTCAGAACCATGTAAACACCCACGCAAAGTGTCAAAATACAATCAGTATATAAATTTAGTTAAAAAAAAACACAAAGTAAATCCTGCAGGTAGCTGCTGCCTTACGTATATAATTATACAGTGGGATAGAAGTTAAAAGCACAAAAAAATGGGGCTGTGTTTACCCTAAATGTGAGCTGATTTTTAGCACTTTTAGAGAACCCATCACCAATTAAAACTAAATCAGTTTTAACACCTATAGGGTAAGTGCAGCCCCATATTTTGTGCTTGTAATTGAGGTCTTGCGCATTGCAGTGACACAGAGTAGTCCTGTGTGTCGGCGCAGTGGCGACAAAATTACTCCTGGGTGCACTGTCACTTTAAATAAGAAAACCGCTCTTAAAGTGTTGATTTTTTATTTAAAATACCTAGCTGATGAAATCCCTAACTAAGCCAGTTAACAATACTGCTTTTACAGTTCTCCATCCCTTTGCTGTGTCATGCTGACTGACTGCCCAGCTCCTGCTGATTCACTGCAAGGAAGATCCCTTTCACAATGTTTCCCTTCATCAGATTTGTTTTGCTGTGATGTACTGAGAGGTAGCCACACACAAACATTAAAATTCAGAATGGTGCTTATGACCTATATGATGACCCTCTGTTACGTATTTTGTGGCCCTTAGCTGTGGGAGTGTAAGCATTAATTTGTAAGTGATGTTACTGTAATGGTAGTGGTCTCTAGGAACCCCTTGTAACATATTCCTAGTTTCTTAGGCCCCTTTCACATGGATGTTCCGATCAGATCTGCCTGTCAGTTTTTCAAGCGGACCCGATCGAAACCTCCACTCTTCTCTGTGGAGCGGCCAGTGTCTGCTGACACCCGCCAGCATCCAGTTCGTCCCGCTGAAAACAGACAAGGATACGTTCCCCATGCATCCGGTGGATCGGTTACAGTCAGATGGAAATGGACAGGCGGTCCATTTCCATCCGACAGCCCCATAGAGAACAGTGGGACTGTGTCCACTCTGCATCAACAGCTCAGGGATCAGTGGAGAGATCCGCTGCTAGCGTCCGCCCAGTGTGAAAGGGCCCTTGCTGTCTTGCTGTTCCTTCAGTCCCCAATCAATTAGAAATTTTTGACCATTTCTTATGATACATTTGCAGTCTCTGAAGTGTTCTGTAGCCTTCTGGATGTTGTATGCATCCCCTCAGTGAAGTCAGGGTCTGCATTGGTGGCCCCCACACTGACAAACATGGCTCTAGCTACACCATGAATAGTTTTTATAGGTTTATAGAAAGCATGATCTTTTTTCTGAAATTGTTGTTTTATTTTCAAATTTTTAGATGTAATCCGTGCCGAATCAAGGCTTTATTCTTTTATAACAAAGATATGAAAATAAAAGATACAAAAAAGCTTACCTCCCCACTTTGCATTGCTGAACATATACCAAAAGGCAGTATCTGTTACCCCGCACTTGTAATAATTACACGTTAAATGAAATGCTAGATAAAGATGTTAGACAGGCTTATTGTGTGCTCTGGTTTTCTTCGCCCTCACAGGCTGTATGTGCAGAGGTTTATGGAGAAAAGCTCTATTCTGTTTTATGAGTGGGCACGTAACAGATAATCTCATATACATTTATTGGCCCTGTTACAGTAATTATTGCATGCCTTTCTTTGCTCCTGAATGTACTACATAAGCAATATAATAACACAAACGGTCCTTCAAATGGTGGTTTTGTTTTCCCTGTTCACTGCTGAATGCTTAGACCAGACATTTACACATATCAGAAAAGGTTCCAGCTACCTACTTTCCTTTTATTCCAGCTTTTATCAAACAATGATTCCTTCTGTTATTTTTGGTCTCCAAGGTTCAAATATTTGGGATTTTTTTAAATATATAGGTATATAAATATATATATTTTTTTTTTTTAATTTTGCAATCCATATACGTACCATCATACAATTACCCCTTGGAGACCAGCCAAGGTATATATAAGGGCAAGGAGTTATTTCTTAATCTAGGCGCACACCTGCCCACACACGCCATTTCTCACCTTGATTGGATTGCAGTGGTACAAAGTATGCATAAAGCAGACTTTCACTATTCACTATATTCACTATATTTTTCACGCCTTTCTTTTGAGAATGTTTACTTCCTTTTACTAAATACCTTTTCTAAGCTACCCACTCTCTACTTCCAGGTGAGAATTACGTCACTGGTACTCTCCACTGCCCATAGAGGTTTGGGATATGAACATTCTATATCCCAGATGTTTACAGGCAACTTTGAGAGTTCTGGGTGTAAATGTGGGCGATTGATGGCGCCTGTGCACTCGATTCTCTAGCCGGGGAATCATACTGTTGCCACTGCAATGGCAAAGTGTAAACAATGATTCCCTGGGTAGAGTGCTGGGTGCACATGCACAAGATTGGAGGCATTGCCCATTACATTTTCTGAACTTCCACACTGTATGCTGTACTGTATATTGTGCACTTCAAACCATTTCTTTTTGTACATAATAAAACTGACCATTCCACTATGTAATAGAGCTGCACGATTAATCGTAATAAAATCGCAATCTTGATTCACCCCCCTGCGATCTACATCATGCATTACTGCGATTTTCAGTGCAGTTAATGGAGACAGACTTGCGGGGTGACTCAGCGCGGCTTGACTGTAATATAGAAGTCAATGCAAGTCACCTTAAGTCTCCCCAGGAACCTTTTTCTAAGTTGGAGCGACTTGAGTCTCTCCTATCTGTGCAGACTGCCAAGTCTGAGAACATTGCTGATAAAAGAAACTAGAAGAGATACAATATAACTACTTCAAAGGAATGAACTCCATGGTGTATAGAAGAGTTTTGTTTAACCATTTAGAGACTAAATCTTTTCTGACATGTGTTGCTTACAAGTAAAAATCCAGTATTTTCTGCTAGAAAATTACTTAGAACCCCCAAACATTATATATTTTTTAGCAGAGACCTTAGAGAATAAAATGGCGATTGTTGCATTATTTTGTATCACACGCTGTTTGCGCAGCGGTCTTTCAAACACAATTTTTTTGTAAAAATGACACTTTCAAAAAAAAAACTAAACAGTGCTGTTAGCCCAATTTGTTTGTATATGTAAGATGTTACTCCGTGAGAATCGTGAGAGAATCCTGATGTTTATTCTAAGCAAAAAAATTGATTCTCATTTTGGCCAGAATCGTGCAGCTCTACTATATAAGCTTTGCTGTATGGACTTCTCTCTACTAGCCGTCCAAAATATATGAATGTTTTGAGACATGCCAACCTAAACGAAAAGGCACAATTTGTTGTGCATTAACGTAGAGCTGCACAAGTGAGAATCACAATTTTTTTGCTTAGAATAAAGATCCCGATTCTCGCGGCGTAACATCTTACATATACAAAAAAATTGGGCTAACAGCGCTGTTTATTTTTTGAAAGGGTAATTTTTCCAAAAAAATTGTATTTGAAAGTCCGCTGCACAAATACCGTGTGACATAAAATATTGCAACAACCACCATCTTATTCTCTAAAACAGAGCAAGAACCCCCTAAATGGGACTTTAAATTGGGACAACCAACTCATCAAGAGGAGAACAAATTATAAAAGATTATAAAATGGTTAAAAGACCACTGGTCTGCCCCACATAGGGGGTAGAGCAATACCCTTGCTCTACCCCCTATGTGGGGCAGACCAGTGGTCTTTTAACCATTTCACCATTTTGTCATTACATTTGTCACTTGCTATCGTCTTATCATGGGGACACACTCTTCCTGTTCCCTTGTGCACTTATGTCTTATGTTGCTTGATTATATGCGTTGTCTTACCATTTTTAATGTGTACAAATAAACTCCTCTTGATGAGTTGGTTGTCCCAATTTAAAGTCCCATTTAGGGGGTTCTTGCTCTGTTTTCCAAACACGAGGGATGGGGTCAGCCTAACTTTCATTAGGGTTACTTTGATAATCCGCCCAAGGAATTCCCCTCTTTTGTCATCTTATTCTCTAAGGTCTCTGCTAAAAAAAATATATAATGTTTGGGGGTTCTAAGTCATTTTCTAGCAAAAAATACTGTATTTTTATTTGTAAGCAGCAAATCAGAAAAGATTTGGTCTTTAAATGGTTAAACTAAACCTCTTCTATACACTGGAGTTCATTTATTTGAAGTAATTACATTATATCTTTCTAGATTCTTTTATCAGCAGTGACTTCAGAACTTGGCTTTCTGCCCAGAGACAAGTCGCTCAGACTTAAAAAGACTTCAGGTGACTTGCATCGACTTTTATTACAGTCAAGTTGCACTGAGTCGCCCTGCAAGTCGGACTCCATTAACTGCACTGAAAATCGCGGTAATGCCTGATTGAGGTCGCGGGGGGGGGGGGGGGGAATCGAGATCGTGATTTTATTATGAATAATTGTGCAGCTCTACATTAAGGGTATTAGTATGACGATTTCAAAGGAAAATAATTAGCTTCACCCTTTTCTAAGCACCTGAAATGCATGATCAGTGTTTTTTCTAGATTTGTCTATCATACATTCATCCACTAAGTATAGTTATTAGAATTAGAGAACCTCTAATAAAGCAAATGCCAGAACCAGCTGTGTATATAATGCAGATACTAGATTGATAAGTATTGGGTATTGTGTACCAGTTTCCACCCCCACATTTTGTGAGTTGTTAAGATTTCTTAGACTAAATTAGACCGTTATTCATTGAAATTGTGAAGACTTAGGCCGGGTACACACTATGTCTTTTTTTTTGCGGTTGCAAGAAAAACTGTCAGCTCCAGTTGGAGCCGCTGTACTAACCATGCAAGGTTAGTTCAGCAATCTCCACCACTGAGCTGTTGTCTTCTGACAGGGGGATGGACCCCCCACCAAAACACTCTCTGATCAGCGCTCTCTGACATTGGCTGAGAGCGCTGATTGGGAGTCAGTCAGCTGCTGGTTTTCCAGCATGCTCATCCGACAGAAGCCGGCTGAACAGACCAACATACACAAGGGCAGAATGTCGGCTGTTTTTGTTTTTTCAACCGGCAAATGTCTCCTGATATTCTGCCCGTGTGTACGGGGCTTTAGGCTGGCCATTGATGGATTGGGGCTTTTTTTCCTACATCCCTACAGTGCAGAATGATAGAATAATCCTCCCTGCTGAGTCATTGTATTTTGACAGCGGGGACTTTTTGCTGCCAGAATAAACTGATCAGCAGCTGCGGATCGAGAAATTTTTTCCCACAAGTTGATTGTTTGATTTCTGTTGAGCTGGAGTGGCCACACATGAATCCGTTATGGGAAAGCTGAAAGCCATGGTTCATCATGAACCACTGCAGAGAGGAGCTAGGATCATAGAGAGACATTGAAAGACAGGGTAAATACTGTTCTAATTGCAGTAACATTTGTTTAGGTCTAATCTTTTCAGATCAGCAAGTGAGTCGAATGGAGAAGCTGGCTGGGTTAGTAGAAGAACTGGAGGCAGATGAATGGAGATACACACCTATAGAGCAGCTCCTGGGCTTCACCCCATCTTCAGGAGGAAAGTGACTGACCATATGATGGAACTACTGAAACAACAAAGGGTGACAACTAAAACTAAGACCACTTTTGGAAAAGAGAAAACTTTTATTCTGTGCTGCTTTGACAAAGAGCTGCAGATGACATTTTTCCTGTAAGCAGTGTCTTTCCAGTCCCTTTTGAAATCTTTAACACGTTGGGTTGTGTTTGGCCAGTCCCATTTAACACAGTTGTACTGAGTATTCGGTTCTGTAGTAGAATGAGAATATCCATAACTCATGCTTATTTGTCTTCATCTTACTAAGACCATCCAGGACAAAGAATAGATGTCTTCTATAATTCCATATTTGAGTTCATGATGGAGATTTGATCAGACTTCAGATTTGGGTGGCATCTAATTTGGCAAAGTTTTTGACAGTGGCATAGTGTCATGTGGGTAGTTTAACTTTTATATATTGTTTAGCCCTCCTAGCTTATATATGTCGTCCATTTTGTTTTATTGTATGTTGTTTTTATAAAATAAAGTTTAATGCTATGAAAATTGGAATGTGTTTTTCTATAGACACTCATTTTAAGCATTTTCTCTGGAAAATCCCTTCTAAAAGACTACCTTCACACGGTAACTGAAAACATATTTTATATATATACATATTTATTCATTGGCCACTTTAATAGCTACATCTTGCTAGTACCGGGTAGGAGACACCCCCCCCCCCCCCCTTGCCTTCAGAACCACCTTAATTCTTTGTGGCATAGATTTAACAAGGTGTGTTGGAAACATTCCCCAGAGATTTTGGTCCATAGTGACATGATAGCATCACGCAATTGCTGCAGATTTGTTGGCTGCACATCCATGATGCAAATCTCCCGTTCCGCCACATCCCAAAGGTGCTCTATTGGATTAAAATCTGGTGACTGTGAAGGCCATTGGAGTTCAGTGACCTCATTGTCATGTTCAAATGAGATAATTTGAGCTTTGTGACATGGTGCATTATCCTGCTGGAAGGAGCCATCAAAAGATGTGTACACTGTAGTCATAAAGGGAAGGACATGGTCAGCAACAAAACTCAGGTAGGCCGTGGCATTTAAACAATGTTCAATTGGTACAAAGAAAATATCCCCCACACCATTATACCACCACCACCAGCCTGAACCGTTGATACAAGGCAGGATGGATCCATGCTTTCATGTTAACGCCAAATTCTG
>BLSH010277625.1:3206987-3231725 GCA_018402905.1 Glandirana rugosa
AATTCCGTCACGACCTTTTAATACCACCGGTGTGTTTTATAACTGTGAAACCCGAGTTAAACCTGTAAAAGTGAATCCCCACATGAGTCAAAACAACGGTCGCCAAATCTGTAATTACCCACACACAACTCAATAAAACTCCCCTGTCGTTTAAATGTGACAATATGTTCGACATGTGAGTGATGAAATGTAACATCGTTTCACAGTAAATAAGTCACAACAGTGTACTTTTCTATTTCATATATCTTTTTACACTCCCCACATGAGTGAAAACACTCTATGACATATATTTGTGTGTGTGTGTAATTTTTAACTCCTGGTAAGACGAACATAAAACCCCACAAAGTCATGAAGAGCTGCGTCTGTCAGTGAACTCGGAGAAAAGGATTTTACGGTAAGTTATAATAAAATCCCTTTTTTGAGTGCTGGCCCATGACAGAAGACAGCTACAGTATTTTAATGTGTGTGTGTGTTTATATACAGTATCTCACAAAAGTGAGTACACCCCTCACATTTTTCTATATACTTTATCTTTTCATGTGACAACACTGAATAAATGACACTTTGCTACAATGTAAAGTAGTGAGTGTACAGCTTGTATAACAGTGTAAATTTGCTGTCCCCTCAAAATAACTCAACACACACCCATTAATGTCTAAACCGCTGGCAACAAAACTGAGTACACCCCTAAGTGAAAATGTCCAAATTGAGCCCAAAGTGTCAATATTTTGTGTGGCCACCATAATTTTCCAGCACTGCCTTAACCCTCTTGGGCATGGAGTTCACCAGAGCTTCACAGGTTGCCACTGGAGTCCTCTTCCACTCCTCCATGACGACATCACAGAGCCGGTGGATGTTCGAGACCTTGTGTTCCTCCACCCTCCATTTGAGGATGCCCCACAGATGCTCAATAGGGTTTAGGTCTGGAGACACGCTTGGCCAGTCCATCAACTTTACCCTCTGCTTCTTTGCAAGGCAGTGGTCGTCTAGGAGGTGTGTTTGGGGTCACTATCATGTTGGAATACTGCCCTGCAGCCCAATCGCTGAAGGGAAGGAATCATGCTTTGCTTCAGTATGTCACAGTACGTGTTGGCATTCATGGTTCCCTCAGTGAACTGTAGCTCCCCAGTGCCGGCAGTACTCATACAGCCCCAGACCATGACACTCCCATCACCATACTTGACTGTAGGCAAGACACACTTGTCTTTGTACTGCTCACCTGGTTGCCGCCATACACGCTTGACACCATCTGAAGCAAATAAGTTTATCTTGGTTTCATCAGACCACAGGACATGGTTCCAGTAATCCATGTCCTTAGTCTGCTCGTCTTCAGCAAACTGTTTGCAGGCTTTCTTGTGCATCATCTTTAGAAGAGGCTTCCTTCTGGGATGACAGCCATGCAGACCAATTTGATGCAGTGTGCAGCGTATGGCCTGAGCACTGACAGGCTGACCCCCCACCCCTTCAACCTCTGCATCAATGCTGGCAGCACTCATACATCTATTTCCCAAAGACAACCTCTAGATATGATGCTGAGCATGTGCACTCAACTACTTTGGTCGACCATGGCGAGGCCTGTTCTGAGTGGAACCTGTCCTATTAAACCGCTGTCTTGGCCACCGTGCTGCAGCTTAGTTTCAGAGTCTTGCCAATCTTTTAATAGCCTAAGCCAGCTTTATGTAGAGAAACAATTCTTTTTTTCAGATCCTCAGAGAGTTCTTTGCCATGAGGTGCCATGTTGAACTTCCAGTGACCAGTATGAGAGAGTGAGAGCAATAACACCAAATTTAACACACCTGCTCCCCATTCACACATGAGAATTTGTAACGCTAATGAGTCATGTGACCCCGGGGAGGGAAAATGGCTAATTGTACCCAATTTGGACATTTTCACTTAGGGCTGTACTCCCTTCTGTTGCCAGCAGTTTAGACATTAATGGCTGATGTTGAGTTATTTTGAGGGGACAGAAAATTTACACTGTTATTCAAGTTGTACAATCACTACTTTACATTGTGACAAAGTGCAATTTGCTCAATGTTGTCACGTGAAAAGATAGAATAAAAATATCTACAAAATTATGAAGGGTGTACTCACTTTTGTGAGATACTGTATGTGCATGGTAGATTATAGGCATAGCTTTATCACATCTTGACACAAACAAACGGAGGCTGATTTCTAAATGTATTGAGAATTTTCAATCAATATATTAATGGAGCCAGAGGTTTTCATTTTCAATGGCAGCCCAGATTTAGATTGGTTGATGCAAACTTTGGGGTTGGCCATTAGGAAAATGACCTGACGCAATAGGCACTGATAAAGGGATCGAGCCACCAAAATCACAATCTGCTAATGTATGCAGACTTCTGAAATTGAGTTCCTTTGCCATACATTTGTTGACCTGTAAATGTCTGGGGTACCTCCCAGAATATGGAGAGAAGAGAAAAAGAATAAAGACAGCGGCCGCAGGAGAAACCCTTAGGCTCAATTCACAATATTGTGACCTGAAAGTCACCAGATGATTTCCTGGCGATTTGCTGGCAACTTGAGTACTACTTTGATGCGACTTTGAAGTGAGGGAGGGGCTACACCGCAGGTAATGCCTGGGTAATCTTCCTCTTACTAACTGTTCCCTTGCAATGTGACTGAAAGTGTGCATTACAGAGCATCTCAGGTTTCAGGAATTCCAGATTCTCTTCAGAGGACTAGTTCTGATATACAGACACCTAGCGAAGCCTACTATTTTGGGTAAGTTAGGCAGGACACCTATGGTTCGAATCTTGGCCGGTTCAGCAGGAACCGCCCAGGTTCAAACCGTGTATGGGCAGGTTGAATGTACCAAGTTGATCGATCGATCAACATGGATACAACCAGCATACCAGGTTTTTGCCTGGGATTATCGCTAGCGGCTGCTATAGCCGCTAGCAGAAATCACTGTCTTCTCCTGGCAGGGATGGCTTCCCCTGCCCTCCCTGCCAGGAGAAGACAATGGCCCAGCAGGACAGGCTGCACACCACCCTAAACTCGCTCATCCATCTTTTAAGAGACCCTGAAGGCATAAAGACCCTTTCTACTCTTTATACTACTCTGGCTGGTCTGGACACCTCTAGGGTCTCCCGGCTCTATGACAGGTGGCAAGCTGACATACCCACGCTGGCGACGACTGGGAGGAGGGGGTCCAACAATATATACCATTGATGATCTCAGCGCGAGATAGGTTTATCCAAATCAAGTTTTTACATAGAGTCAACTACACCCCCCAGCAACTGGCCGGGATATATCCGGGTATGAGTCCACTTTGCCACAGGTGTGGTACGAAGGTAGGCACCTTCTTCTATGTAGTCTGGACCTGCTCGCGAATCCAGACGTTCTGGAATGAGGTGCTTCACGATATTAATGAGACAAACGGCCTTCAGATTCCCTCCGACCCTCGCTGTTTGCTCCTGGGCATATGCAATGAGATTGACGCCCCCAGGCCAGGAAACTTTTTGTATTCTACGCGGCCTTCTATGCGAGGAAAGCGATCCTCCTACAGTGGAACAAGGCCCCACCTCTGACAGTGGGACAATGGAGAAATCGAATTAACACAGCCTTACCCCTATACAAATTGACCTATGCGGAACGTAACTGCCCCAAACAATTTGAGAAGGTGCGGGCGGCCTGGGTTCAGGAGAGGCGGCTGGCTCTGGAGTAGGGCTTGGTTGGTAGGTTTTCTTTCTGCTAAATATAAATGAGAAGGAAGTACAATGTATGAGTAAGGATGTAGTGAGTTTACGTATTTGTCCCCCCTCCGCCCTCCCTATCTAATCTCCCCCTTTCTTCCCCCCCCCCTTTATTTCTATTTTATTCTTCCCTCTCTATTAACCACTTAAGGACCGGAAGGATTTCCAGCTTTAGGACCGGAGCCCTTTTTGCGATTCGGCGCTGCGTCGCTTTAACTGACAATTGCGCGGTCGTGCGGCGTTGTACCCAAACGAAATTGGCGTCCTTTTTTTCCCACAAATAGAGCTTTCTTTTGGTGGTATTTGATCACCTCTGCGTCATTTCTGATCACCGCTATAAACAAAAGAAGAGCGACAATTTTGCAAAAAAACCCAAATTTCTTACTTTTTGCTAAAATACAAATCCAAAAAAAAAATATAAAAAAACATTTTTTTTCACCGTTTTTGGCCGATTTATATTCTTCATCATATTTGCGATAAAAAAAATCGCAATCGGCGTTTATTGATTGGTTTGCGCAAAAGTGGCCGCGTTTACGGATGATGAGAATTCATTTTTGGGGTTTTTATTTTTTTTTTATTTTTTACTAAAAATGGCGGCGATCTGCGATTTTTAGCGGTACTGCGATATTTCAGCGGACATGTCGGAACGTTTTGACACTTTTTTGGGACCATTGGCATTTATACAGCGATCAGTGCTATAAAAATGCACTGATTACTGTGTAAATGTCATTGGCAGTGAAGGGGTTAACCTGCAGGGGGCGCTCTAAGGGTTAACTGTGTTCCCTGGGCGTGTTCTTACTGTAGGGGGGCTTGCCTAGCTGGGGAAAGGAAGTTATCACAGCCTTCATGTACGAGAAGGCTGTGATCACTTCCCTTCCCCCTCACACAGAGCGGAGGTCCGTGTTTACATACACGGACCTCCGCTCATTCGCTCCGGGGGGGGCATCGCGGGTGGCCGGCGGCAATCGAAGCCGCCGCACCCGCTCCCTGGCCCCCCCGAACACAGTGAGCGCGCGCGCGCTCACAGTATCTCTGTATCGCAGCCGCCGTCGTATGACGGCGTTTTGCGTTACAGAGCCACTTTGCCGCCGTCAATCTCCGATCGGCGGTCGGCAAGTGGTTAAGTTACAACTCTGATGCAACGGCTCCCATAATCCGTGTATGATTGTATACTGACCCTGATTGGACACCGTGACTCATCTGTACCTATTGTGATTGTACCACTGCCACTTTTTGTAATATGTTAAAGTTGAATAAACTTTATGTTAAAAAAAAAAACTTGCTCATCCATGTCTTTATGGACCTTGCTTTGTGCACGGGTGCGCAGTCATGTTGGAACAGGAAGGCACCATCCCCAAACTGTTTCCACAAAGTTGGGAGCATTAAATTGTCTTGGTATACTGACACCTTAAGGCCTCATACAGACGAACGTTTTTCGACGCTGGCGTTTTTTGCAGCTCTCCAAGTTAGTCAATGGCCCCATAAAACGCAGACGTTTTTCAGCTGTAGATGGCATCGGCGTTAGTGAGCTGAAACTAGAACCCACGGCCAGCGCATTCTGAGGCTGTAACGTTTTGCCGTTTTTTGACGCCGCAAAACGCTCGCTAACGCCGTACCGGCTTTAACCAGCGTTTTTTGACGCCGATGTTTTTAGGTTCAAAAATAGCAGAGGGATGTTTTTTTTAAATAAACGCCTATTGACGCTGACGCTCACTAACGCCGATGCATAACGCCAAAAAACGCAGATTTTTATACTTGACGTCGGGCCCGACGTTTTGTTTATTTTTTAAGAAACGTCTGTTCTGTTCACTGGAACTAAGAGGCCAAACCCAACCCCACGACATAATCCCCCCTCCACCAAATGATACGGAGGGGTGGCCCAACACTTCTGGCAATATAGTGTGGAGGAACTTGACTGTCCTGCACAGAGTCCTGACCTCAAACTGATAGAACACCTTTGGGATGAATTAGAGGGGTGACTGCGAGCCAGGCCTTCTCATCCAACATCAGTGACTGACCTCACAAATGCGCTTCTGAAAGAATGGTCAAACATTAAAGTTCATGTGTGTGTAAAGGCAGGCGTCCCAATACTTTTGACAAGTATAGATAATGTTTTGCAGGACCTAAGTAACTTAGTAAAAATGACTGATTTAAACTTGTAAACAAAAGGTGCCAGAAAAGGCCTGGTCTTCAAGTGGATAATATTAATTAAATTAAAAAAAATCCAATGGAAAATGGGACCCCTTGACTTTGGCTGCAGCAAATACCATCAGTCTTGAATAATCAAACAAATAGAAGATTTTTGAATTGGTTACTGTGGGTTCCTGAACATCTCTGACATTTGCACCAACCTACAATAAAAGCAAGAGTGTCAGATTATTAATCAGTATTTTATTTTCTGAATTTGCTCACCTACATTTACTACAGCTGTTATCAGTTTTCCTGTAATGAGTTCTGTCAGAGAATTGTGAGCATGTGGTATGGAGATAGCAAGTACAATACGCTGTAACAATACCATTCAAATCTTCTCTAGGCATAGGACGTGACCGGAATGAATGCCTCAGTACAGAATGAACTGCGCTAATGATGTTTGAATAACTGCGTGCATTCAATGTGATGAAAGTGAGGAACTTCCTCTATTTTTACAGTGTTATCCCACCCTCCTTCCATGCAGCTAAAGTCACGAAATGTTGGAAAAGCCATACATGCCATTTGTGATTTTGGAAAATGCTCATTCATCAGTCCTTACATTGTTACCTGTTCCTATTGTGTTGCTGGCAACCATCTGTATTGTTGCTAAAGGGGATGTGGATTCTGTTGATATAACAGTTCCTTACATTGCAGCTAAACGGTATGTAGAGTTCCATCCAACCATACACCATGCAGTTTTAACAAGCAATGCATGGGACTCAAACTTAATTTTAGAATAATTATTTACTGCCTGAGTTAGGCAATAAGTCTTACAAAAATCAGTAGGTTTAGGCACAATTTTTTTAGCATGCAGGACATTTCTGTATGCTTTTTGCAGCAAAGCTGCATGCAAGAACTAACCATGCAAAACATGTCTTTTTTTTTATTTGATGAAGGCTCTGATAATGTGTAGTTAAAGTGGATGTGAAGTTAACAGCTTTAGATGATAAAAAGAGATGAAACAAATCTCAATACATAAGTTTTACATGTGTATCTGCTGTCTTCAGCTTTCTACATTCTTTAGAAAGTGCACATTGTGTTAGAAATTTTTCTTCCTATTTCAGCAGAGGGTGTGACGTCTCATCATACACTGTGTGAGAGGTGATTGGAGGAAAGGCACACCCCTCCCCTCTTCCACATAGGCAGAGGAATGAAGAAACTTGCAGAGCTGTGCTGTAAATAGACAAGCTCTCTGCTAATCTGTTTCTAAGTTACCTCCCCGACACAAATTTCCAGCTGCTGTTATCGCATGTGTCTGAGAGCTTGTCAGAAATTATCATGCCAATAAGAGGAACGGAGCAGCAGAAAGACACGGGACTTAAGGCTTTGGAAAGAGCTAAGTAAACAATGCAGATATATGTGCCCAGATCAGACTTCATGAATGGGGTTTACATCCACTTTAAGCCTGTCGAGCCAGTGTGGATTCCACGTACAGTATATTTGAAAACCTTGTGCAGGTTTTACTCTGTTTTAGTTGCATATTGCTAAACAGTGTATTTTTTTTTTTAGTTTATTTGCAGGGAAATTGTAGTATGTGGTTTGCCTGGTGCAAAGCCCTTCAATGTGCATCTTATATTTTAAAAACGAGTTTTAGGCCCCTTTCACACTTGTGCTACTTGGGACTGCAAAGTCGCATGACAAGGCATACCCCATGATTTCCAATGAGTACCATTCATATCTGTGCAACTTCAAAGTAGTCCCTGTACTACTTTGGTCTGACTTTGATGCAAGTTGAGATCTATAGACCAGTTTACACAGGCATTCCCTGAAATTGCGTCACAATCGCGCGACTTTCAAGTCATGGCCGTGTGAAAAGGGCCTTAAAGACACACTTGTCTCTACTTGGCAGAATGAAAACTCACACTCAATCCCAGTTCATAAAAGCATGAATGTACAAAGTAACATTTTTCTGTATATTGTTACTGTTTCTTTTTTTACCTGTGATTTTTAAAGCTCACCATAGACGGTTATTTTAATTTTTTTGTTGTTGTTCAGCCAACACAGGGGTCTCCAAACTTTCTGAATAAAGGCCAGGACGTAAGTACAGCGATCTTCCCTGCTGAGCTGCCTGAGAGCGTTAATCGAAAGCAAGTCGGCCGCTGGTTTTCCAGCATGCACGTCCAACAGAAGCCATTCAAACGGTGGCTGCCATACACACGGGCCGGATGTCAGCCGGTTTTTATTGAACTGGCTGATGTCGTCCTATATACTAGGCTTTACTGTCCTTGAGGCTTTAGAGGGGCCAGACTGTGGTCAGTGAGATTAGAAAATGCCATGGTGTTGGTGAGAGACAACCATGCCCCGTCATTGGTTTTAGTGGAAGAAATAGTGTTTTATTGTTGGCATCAGTGGATGGAATGGTACCCCATTATTGGTATTCAAGGTATGAATGGTGCCCCATTATTGGTGTCTGTGGGAGGAATAGTGCCCCATCATTGTGGTGTCTGATGGCATGGTGCCCCAAGGGCCAGATAAAGACGGGCCATTTGGAGAACACTGAGTCAGCAGGACAAGAACAGATACCTTGAATCACACAAACAAGGTGAATGGAGAAATCCCCCACTGGAACATTGTTTTCTGACAGCATGACCTGCCACTGTCAGAATACACTGATTATAATCACTGATCAAGAAAAGTTTTCCAGCTTGTCCCTCCAACAAAGGGGACAGCCACACTCTGATCTAAATTTGTCCGGTCTCTCCTAACATAAAAACCATGTAAGGTTTCCCCCACCCTGCTTCATCTGAGGTCTTTATAGGGACATCATCTCACATCTTCCAGAATTCTGTATCATTCCACTGTTGGATGTTCGTAGAGAAGGCAAATAATGGATATACAGTCAGGTCCATAGATATTGGGACATTGACACAATTCTAATCTTTTTGGCTCTATACACCACCACAATGGATTTGAAATGAAACAAACAAGATGTGCTTTAACTGCAGACTTTCAGTTTTAATTTGAGGGTATTTACATACAAATCAGGTGAACGGTGTAGGAATTACAACAGTTTGTATATGTGCCTCCCATTTTTTGAGGGACCAATAGTAATGGGACAATTAACTGCTCAGCTGTTCCATGGCCAGGTGTGTGTTATTCCCTCACTATCCCATTTACAAGGAGCAGATAAAAGGTCCAGAGTTAATTTCAAGTGTGCTATTTGCATTTGGAATCTGTTGCTGTCAACTCTCAATATGTGATCCAAAGAGCTGTCACTATCAGTGAAGCAAGCCATCATTAGGCTGAAAAAACAAAACAAACCCATCAGAGAGATAGCAAAAACAATAGGTGTGGCCAAATCAACTGTTTGGGACATCCTTAAAAAGAAAGAACACACAGGTGAGCTCAGCAACACCAAAAGACCCGGAAGACCACGGAAAACAACTGTGGTGGATGACCGAAGAATTCTTTCCCTGGTGAAGAAAACACCCTTCACAACAGTTGGTCAGATCAAGAATACTCTCCAGGAGGTAGGTGTATGTGTGTCAAAGTCAACAATCAAGAGAAGACTTCACCAGAGTGAATACAGAGGGTTCACCACAAGATGTAAACCATTGGTGAGCCTCAAAAACAGGAAGGCCAGATTAAAGTTTGCCAAACAACATCTAAAAAAGCCTTCACAGTTCTGGAACAACATCCTATGGACAGATGAGACCAAGATCAACTTGTACCAGAGTGATGGCAAGAGAAGAGTATGGACAAGGAAAGGAACTGCTCAAGATCCAAAGCATACCACCTCATCATTGAAGCATTGTGGTGGTAGTGTCATGGCATGGGCATGTAAGGCTGCCAATGGAACTGGTTCCCTTGTATTTATTGATGATGTGACTGCTGACAAAAGCAGCAGGATGAATTCTGAAATGTTTCGGGCAATATTATCTGCTCATATTCATCCAAATGCTTCAGAACTCATTGGACGGCGCCTCATAGTGCAGCTGGACAATGACCCGAAGCATACTGCAAAAGCAACCACAGAGTTTTTTTAAGGGAAAGAAGTGGAATGTTATGCAATGGCCAAGTTAATCACCTGACCTAAATCCGATTGAGCATGCATTTCACTTGCTGAAGACAAAACTGAAGGGAAAATGCCCCAAGAACAAGCAGGAACTGAAGACAGTTGCAGTAGAGGCCTGGCAGAGCACCACCAGGGATGAAACCTAGTGTCTGGTGATGTCTATGCGTCCCAGACTTCAGGCTGTAATTGACTGCAAAGGATTTGCAACCAAGTATTAAAAAGTGAAAGCTTGATTTATGATTGTTAATCTGTCCCATTACTTTTGGTCCCTTAAAAAGTTGGAGGCACATATACAATTTGTTGTAATTCCTACACCGTTCACCTGATTTGGATGTAAATACCCTCAAATTAAAGCTGAAAGTCTGCAGTTAAAGCACATCTTGTTTGTTTCATTTCAAATCCATTGTGGTGGTGTAAAGAGCCAAAAAGATTAGAATTGTCGATGTCCCAATATTTATGGACCTGACTGTATGTTACTAACTGTTCCCTTGCAACATGACTGTGAAAGTGTGCATTACAGAGCATTCCAGGTTTCGGGAATTCCAGACTTCCTTCAGAGGACTAATTCTGACATACAGGCACCTAGCGAAGCCTACTAGTCGGATAAGTAAGGCTTTATAACTTTAGTTTACTTACAGATCTACTTTAGGTGGCCACAGACATCAGAGAGCGTTAGGTATCTATGCACAATTTGTCAATGCTTGCAGACATACGTCCCCCCCCCCCCCTCCCCCAGGCCTACAATCATTTTAGGCACTGGAGAAGGGGTGGCGACACTCTCGGCACCAGCTTATCTCTGAAGAAACCATAATAACGGGAGAAGGTTTTCTGTCTTGGCCTAAAGTGGTGCTAAACTCTAGTTTAAGAAAAGTATGTATTCTTAACCCAAAAAAGTACATTCCTTTGCTCTCAGCCTCCTCCAAATCTCATTGCTGGTGATCTGACTTCCTGTTAGAGGATGACTACGTTCGTTCTCCTTGGTCCCACTGTATGTAGGACATAGGCCCCCTCTCTTCCTTGCTTCTGCGATGGACTAGGGACTGTGTACTATGGCATTTGTAGGTTGAATTCTACTTTAAAGGCATCCTTACACAGAGTGTACATTAAAGATAAAACCCCCAAAAAGTTACAACCAGAACCCACAGCAGCAGAGTTATCCACTGTATAAATGACCATGACCTCAGAAGAGTGAGTATATTGTCACACAGAGAATACGCTCAGTAATGGAAATGCTGGCATGCATTGGCTAAAGCTTGATGTTTTTGGGGGGAGGGGGATGCTTAAAGGAGCAGTATAGCCAAAGCTTTTTTGGCTATACTTCTATGGATCACAGGAGTGCAGTTCATTCTGCACTCCTGTGACCTGTTTTCAGCCAACAGTGGGCTAACATCACTCAGCAGGTCCAAGCTTGAGATCCGCCCAGTTGCCTGGATCAGCAGCTGCTAAAAGCCTGAGCCAACCCCTCCCATCCCCTACACTGCTCAGCACTCCAGTGAGCACTGGTGGGGCAGAGCAGAGAGCCAGTGACTGACAGTCATGGCTCTCTGCTCAGAGTAGAAGGGAGAACTGAGCGATCAGTGGTGTTTGATCTCTCTGTGACCTGTGCTGCAGCCATGTAGGTAAGTATGATTTTTTTCCCAAATGTCTTATTTAAACAAGGGGATTATCAAAAATGTCCACTATGGCTGACTTTGATCTATATCCATATCTATAACCTGTACACTTGTAGAAATACCTTGTGGTTCTGCATAATCTATTATCCCTGATAAAGACTGTAATTTTATCCATGTTGAAACGTGTTGGCTTTTTTGGCCTGTCCTTCACTTCTGGAACAGCCAAAGAATAGGTTATTCAGAATCATCATCCATTTTAGTCATAATGGATATGTCCTTGTTTTAATGTCATTCATTTTATTTATGTCTCAATAAACTTTGTACTTTTCATACAAATTGTATTCTGGTCCGTTAAAGTCCCCCTGTGAGAAAATTGGTTCTGTTCTACACTCTATAGACATGCTGGTAGATTAATTGGCTCTTGTCTAAATTGGCCCTAGTGTGTGTATACAAATGTACAAATTGGCAATGCACATAGGTTATCATAGACCAGTGGTGGCTGGTGTTTTTTTTTTTCTGGGGAGGGGCGGCAAACAAAACCCCCCTGGGTGCACCCCCTGTGCAAGCTGCTGTGCATCTCCTCTCTCCTCCTAGGTGCTTGGCGTCCAATACCTAACCTTTTGGCCAATCGCGAAACAGGTCTCACGACCCTCTTCCTGATTGGCGGGGAGGAAATTTAGTGTGAAAATAGCGAATATTCATTCGCTATTGTCACACAACTGGGTGGGATCATTTCACCCCGAGCCCACCCTTTTTTTGAAGCTTATGGCTCTAATCACATGTTTCAAAAAACATACCCCCCAGTGGAATCCATAGCCCAGCGCCCTGTATGTAGATCAGGGGGCCGGACACATGGATGGGGGGGTGGCGCCCGTGCACCCCTAATGGATGAGCCGCCATAGACCGCAGGCAGATGTGACTGGTCTCCACAACAAGAAATACTGCAGATGTCTGTTTTCTCTTGCTTGGTCACATTTGCAATCATTTGTAAAGGGGATGAGCAGGGAAAAATGATCAGCAATTAGGAGCAAGCTTCGTTGGCTACTGGAGAAATATAAACACTTGAGCTCTGAGAAGATTTTACCCCATTCGTGACAATGCCATTTTTTGCTATTTAGCACTACGCTACTTTAACTGGTAATTGTGCGGTCATGCAACACTGTACCAAGGGAAATTTATTTCATTTTTTTTTCAGACACAAAATCCTTCTTTTGGAGGTATTTGATCACCACTGATTTTTTTATTTTTGCAATATAAACGGAAACCGAAAATTATGAAAAAACCCAATATTTTTTACTTCAATAAAACATATCCAATAAAATTTTGGCCAAAATATATTCTGCTACATGTCTTTGGTAAAAAGAAAATCCCAGTAAGTGCATATTGATTGGTTTGCTTGAAAGTTTTAGTGTCTACAAACTATGGTGTTTATATATTGGATTTTTTTTTTTATACTAGTAATGGCGGTGATCAGCGATAGTGAGGCGGACAATCTAACGCTAACTGACGCTGGGTGGGAACTAACTGACATAGACATCTCCAGTGACACTAATACAGTAATAAGTGTTAATAATATACACTGTCACTGTACTAATGTCACTGGCTGGGAAGAGGTTAACATTTAGGGACAATCAAAAGATAGCTGTGTGCCTAACAATGTTTACTGTGTGGTATTTTCACTAAGCAATGTGCTGGTTTTTACTCCCTGCTGTGCAGGGAGAAAAAGAGTGGCACATCACCATTGTCTGTAGAGAGCCATGTATTGTTTACCAACACAGGGCTCTCTTCTTTTATTTCCACCTGCCGATCAGCGGGTCTCGGGCATAAATCAATGGCCAGGACCCACTGATCGGCATATGTGCTGGAGCGAATTGCAGCATAGCCAGGATGGCGGGCACACGTGCCCCCTACCTGGGAGGGCCGGATTACATACATATATGTGATCTAGCGCAGTGGGGCTGCTCTGCCGCCATATATCTGCAGTAGGCTACTGGTTAAATAAAGACTTGTTTACAATGATGCCACCCCCTACAGAGCAGATCACAATTGCATTTCAGAGAGCATTTGACAGGTGGGAGGGAAGCGTTATAACCCAGAAAAAGCCTACACTGCAACCGCATACATTGCAGGCACTTGCAGTGCTGCCATATTCACTGGTACTGGCGTTTGAATGTAACAGGTGGGATCATTTTTGCCGCACCACCATACAAAGCATCCGTCGTGGCTGTGGCATGTGTACCCCCTCCTCCACTGCATTTACAGCTTAAGGGGTGAAGTTGGGAGTGAGTAGAAAAACACAGCTCGGTGTTTTTACCGCTCCCCCAGCCACAAGTGTAAACAAGGCCTTAATGGGTTTTTTTTACTCGGGGTTTCAGCATTCAGCAGATATTGTTGCACAACAGCAGGGTTTGCAGATATGACTGGGTTAACTGATTATCTCTTCCTGTGGTATCTCAGCTGACCTCCACAGAACAACTTTTTGTTATCATTAAAATGTGGAGAACATTTTATACAACTGCTCACAAGATCTCCATTACTTAATACTCGCATCTTTTAAATCTTACACAAGGCAATCAGCGGGTCGCTGCTGTTTCTGATATGCTTGGCCTGCAAGCTGCTGAGTGTCATGTGCTGCGCTCTAACAGATATATGTTAATAGATGTGTTAATATTGGCATGGGTGCTCTAGATATTCAGCGGATGATTTCATTCTCTGCCTCCTCCACTGCCAGTGTAATTCTGTCTCCCTATTTGTGTGAGAACAGATGTTACTGATTGCACTACAGCTCTGGATCAGGAGCAAGTGACGTACTACGTTATCCCAGATTCCCAAGCTGCTTAATAAGAATTATATGACACACAAATGCATCGAGAACTTGGTCTCATTCTTTAAAAACTCTAGAAATTAATCTTCTAGTAGGATGTACCCAGTGGCACTTTTTTTTATTTTTCCACATCTCATGCAAATATATAAGCTGCTCTTGGTTATTTCCTGAAAATGCTGGTTACTTGGTTGTCTCCAGCTTCAATACATTCTCAGTCTAACTTAGTATCAGGGCCGGTGCTATCAGTAGGCAAACTAGGCAGGCGCCTAGGACGCACTGCTGCCTAGGGGCGTCTGGCCTCTGGTTTCCCTCTGTGTCTGCTTGCTCTGCAGGCAGCAGCATGTAACTAAATCAGTCTCAAGCAGCTGCTCCGTCCGACCGGTAGTGTAATTAGAGGCACAGCGCAGCACTGGAGCCAGCACTAGAGGAAGCAGAGCCTGTATAGTGCTGCCACCTGTATCATGGGCAGGGAAAAGGGGGTGGGATCAGTGTTGGAGCCAATGGGGGCGGCAAAATTAGGTTTTGCCTAGGGTGTCAAAAATCCTTGCACCGGCCTTGCTTAGTATAAGCATGCGGTAAGTCATAGCAAAGTCAGTACTCCCGATATACCTGTACTAGGTCAGTAACTCAGAAAATATTCATATGTGTGTGCAGGCGTCCCAATACTTTTGACAATATAGTGTATGTCTGCATGAACACATAGACTAACATAGAGTGGGTTTTTTAAAAGCAACATTTTTGACACCCAGTGTGCATGAGTCCTAAATAGTAGATTGCAAGAACTAAAAATGCATGTGTTTTACTGCAGGAAAACAGACAAGTGTGAATGGCCCCATACAATGTGCTTGCATTCACCACAGAGGTAAATGCAGGGGTATGCAAGCACTGACAAGCAATTACTGCAGCTGGTCACATTGCTTCACAATAAGCGGCTGGTAAAAGCTACATATGTTCATTCTTTCTGCTGCACATTGTTACACAGATCAAAAAAGCCATCTTTATATAGTGAGAATTTTCACTTCCGAAAATGTTCTTCAGGCACTATGACTTGGTAAATGCAGCCCTTCTACCAATAAAAAGTAGTTCAATTAATGTCACTGAAACTGGTCTTAGTATTGGAAACTGTCATCTGATGTCTATCGTCTCTTTTAAAATATGCATATATGGCTGGATTTTCACTCATTCAGGCTTTGGGCTGAATGAGAGCCAATCAGTATTGTACAGTATTGTATTCAAATCTGCTAATACATTTGACACTCCCGTCTTCAGGGCCGGATCAACATTGGGGCTATTGGAGCTGCAGCTCCAGGCCCTATACCTCAAGATAGGCCCATGCCAGTGAGTCATTAATGCTGTTTATGTTATGTAAATTGCGGGCGACAGGCGTTATTGTTATGTAAATCACGGACGGCAGGCGCTATGGTTATGTAAATCACGGACGGCAGGCGCTATTGTTATGTAAAGCACGGACGGCAGGCGCTATTGTTATGTAAAGCACGGACGGCAGGCGCTATTGTTATGTAAAGCACGGACGGCAGGCGCTATTGTTATGTAAATCACGGACGGCAGGTGATATTGTTATGTAAATCACGGAGGGCAGGCGCTATTGTTATGTAAATCATGGACGGCAGGTGATATTGTTATGTAAATCATGGACGGCAGGCGCTATTGTTATGTAAATCACGGACGGCAGGCGCTATTGTTATGTAAAGCAGGGACGGCAGGCGCTATTGTTATGTAAATCATGGACGGCAGGCGCTATTGTTATGTAAATCACGGACGGCAGGCGCTATTGTTATGTAAAGCAGGGACGGCAGGCGCTATTGTTATGTAAATCATGGACGGCAGGCGCTATTGTTATGTAAAGCACGGACGGCAGCCGCTATTGTTATGTAAAGCACGGACGGCAGGCGCTATTGTTATGTAAAGCACGGACGGCAGGCGCTATTGTTATGTAAATCACGGACGGCAGGTGATATTGTTATGTAAATCACGGACGGCAGGCGCTATTGTTATGTAAAGCACGGGCGGCCGGCAGGTGCTATTGCTATGTAAATCGCGGGAGGCAGACGCTATCGTCATGACAATTGCGGGCGGCCGGCAGGCACTTTTACAGCACACTGCAAAGTTTGTGTTTTGTGCAAACATCTTCTAGCTGAGAAGATGACAGCAGCAAGAATGATCACCATAGTAAAGATATGAGGAAAAAAAATCATGACATTTGAACATATACTGTAGCTAACCAAAGCAGAGGGGAGCCAAAGGGCAATGAGCTGAGGGGGCCCTGTCATTCTGTATGGGGTCCCATGACTACTGTAGGCCGCCTGCTGCAATATCAGTCCCTGCACTGTGCAGCTAAATTGTGGAAGGAGGAGAACAATGTACCCAAAATCATTTTGTTGATGGTGTCTACTGATAGCAAGCTCCCTGACCAAAGTGTGCTGACAGCAGTTATGTCATCAGTTTAGACAGCTGTCAGCACAGTGTCACTGGCTCTCCAGAAATGAAACCGCTACAAACACCGATTGAACCCTTTCCTGCACTTTAGCCACAGTGCAGGTAGTGATATCACAGCAGGTGGGAAAACAGCAAGCTCTACCACCAGTCCAGGCTGACCAGAAGTACAAATTACTGCAGGAGAGAGTAGTGGATTTGCTGGCAATCTCTGTGAAAAGTGGGATCAGCAGCCCTGGATCTGAAGGAGGAGCTCCTTGAGTGAGGAGTCAGCTGAGCAAAATATACCTCTGCGGGAAGCTGGTGGTAACATTGTAAAATATACCTCTGGAGGAGGCTAGTGGTAACATTGTAAAATATACTTCTGGAGGAAGCTGGTGGTAACATTGTAAAATATACCTCCGGAGGAAGCTGGTGGTAACATTGTAAAATATACCTCTGGAGGAAGCTAGTGGTAACATTGTAAAATATACCTCTGAAGGAAGCTGGTGGTAACATTGTAAAATATACCTCTGGAGGAAGCTGGTGGTAACATTGTAAAATATACCTCTGGAGGAAGCTGGTGGTAACATTGTATAATATACCTCTGGAGGAAGTTGGTGGTAACATTGTAAAATATACCTCTGGAGGAAGCTGGTGATAACATTGTAAAATATACCTCTGGAGGAAGCTGGTGGTAACATTGTAAAATATACCTCTGGAGGAAGCTGGTGCTAACATTGTAAAATATACCTCTGGAGGAAGCTGGTGCTAACATTGTAAAATATACCTCTGGAGGAAGCTGGTGGTAACATTGTAAAATATACCTCTGGAGGAAGCTGGTGGTAACATTGTAAAATATACCTCTGGAGGAAGCTGGTGGTAACATTGTAAAATATACCTCTGGAGGAAGCTGGTGATAACATTAACAAGGTCCCATAACTCCCTCCAACCTCATTTTCATTACAGTCCACCCCCTATCCTAGTCAGTGATTCTCTGCCACTATAAATCCCCCCCCCCCCCCCATACCAACTCACCTTCTCTACACAGTTACAGCATCTCCCACCCACCTCTCGATGGTCACTGTGCCTCTCTACCAACTACTCTACAGATCACAGCACCTCTGAATGCAAACCTCTCCTCCTCCTTATGCTACCTCCAGTCTACCCATCTTTTACCTTTTCCAGAACTTCCCTCCTATCCATCTCCCCCCACCCTGTTTCATTACACTGTGCCATGCACCTCTCACCCTCCAGGTCACATCACCTACCTTGCACCTCATACACCCCACCTTACCCACCCCAACACCCACTTGCCAACCCTTCTCCTTTCTCTATGGTGTGTGTGTGTGTAGGGGGGTGCAGCTTGGTATCTTTGCCTTGGGCACTGGATGGCCTTGTCCCAGCACTGGTGGCAGGCGGCATTGATATGTAAATCATGGGGCATATTCATAGGTATATCAGCAACAAACATGCCCTGCCTGCCACTGTCACTGAGCCTGCCATCAGTCTGGACTGCAAAGGTGAGCAGATGGGGGAAAGGGATGTCCAGAGGTAACAGAAAGGATTACAGTATGGAGTTTTAGTTCTCTATTTTCAGTGTACATAAAATCATAAGTAATGGCAGTGTTTCATTTTTTAAAATAATGATTGTGCTGAGGTTTGAATATGTCCCTGAGACTCTGGCTTGCAAGATGGCAATTTCAGTATATTTTATATACTGAGTACAAGAAGTACTTTGTTTTGTTTAACTATGCCCCTTTAAGCCCCTCCTACTCTTACCCTATTGTGGATGCACCCACAGTTTGCCATGGCAGGCTACAAAAGCCACTACTTTACTTAAGCTACCCAGAGGCACCCTCTCTCTCCCCCCATCTCTTAACCTCCTCTCTGTTCTCTGTCTCTTTCAGCCCCCCTCTCTTCCATCCACCCTTACCCCCATCTCTATTTAATTTAATTTGTTTCAATAATTTATTTATTTTAACAAAAATTGTTTGTGTTTTAATTTTATTTATTCCCAAAAAGGCCCCCCAAAATCCTCAGCGCCAGGCCCATAATGCTCTTAATCTGACCTTGCCCGTCTCCCCAGACTGACAATGCTGCTGTCTGCTGTGACCCCTGTGCTCATTCCTCCAGAATGGTGTCTCACTCATACAGAAGGTGTGTTACTGGTTAGATCACCAGATGAAAACGGGGAAAAAGCCAAAGTAAAGAAAACTGATACAGCCTTCGCATCTAATGATTGGTAAGCTGCAATATAATACATTTTTGGTTTTGGATGTAATACTGCTTTAAAGGGTAAGTTCCCCTTTACAGAAAAATCTGTAAGGTGAACTTACACAGGACCCCCTCCTCACCAACCCCACTCCGCCCCCTGTCCCGCTGACCTGTAGCGTGGCGATCTACCGTTCTTAGCCCTGCTATAGCCGTGTCACGGGTCCAGCTTAATCTCCAAAACGTACCCCGTCAGGCGGTACATCTAGGAGCATTCTAATTGGTCAGCGGCGCCAACCAATCAGAACCCGCGTAGCCCGTCCTGTCAGCAGGAAAGAAGAGGAGTGAAAGCAGAGAGGATTTCTAAGTCCTGGACCCGTGATGCCGCTATAGCGGGGCTCAGAACGGGAGATCGCCGCACTCCAGGGCAGCGGAACAGGGGGTGAGGAGGGGGTCCTGTGTAAGTTCATCTCACTAATTTTTCTTTAAAGGTGAACTTACACTTTTCAGCAATGTTTTTTGTGAATCTGTTGGAAAATGACTTAAGCCTGGTACACACTACTAGTTTTTTCTTTCGTTCAACCCAGCAGGTCCGACGTTAGTACAGTGATCTCCTCCCCTGAGCTGATGTGTTCTGACAGGGGGATGACCCCCCACCAGAACACTCTATTCAGTGCTCTCAATCATTGGTTGAGAGTGCCGATCGGGAACCAGTCGGCTGCTGGTTTTTCAGTCCAGTTCCTCGTCTGACAGAAGCCGGCTTCTGACGGGCCGGCTGGCATACACACGGGCCAAATGTCAGCCAGTTTTTATTGAACCAGCCAATGGCTCTCAACATTTGGGGTACAGGGCTTAACTTGGATATCCTGTTAGTAACAGCACTTCCTGTTTCTGGCTGACAACTCTAAGCCAATACCTAGGACAATTAGCAGAAGTGTTGTCAGCCTACCATGTGCTCTCCTTTATTTGGTTTTTGGGCTGCTTATCAGGTCTATCAGAGAGGCAAACCAATGGTAGGCTGATCACACTGCTGCTATTGAAAGGCAGTCATTTAAGCTGCCCAATACATGGATCAAAATTCAGCTGGTAAAGCAGAAACCGGGGAAATTTCAATCCATGTATGGGCAAACTGGTTGTACACAAGTCGATCTATTGATTGACTTGTGTACAGCCAGCCTGTGAGATTTTTTCCAAACAGTGCTGCCGGCTATAGCCTGCAACACCGAACATTGTATTCTTCATTGGAACGCTCCCAGCCAGCAGAATACAATAGCTCAGCCGGAGGGATTCAATGTGGATGGGGGAATCAACTCAGCTGCCTGTGACAGCTGCTATCCAGCCCACTAGCTCCCCTAGAGACCCGTGACGCCTGACCATCGCATTGCCGCCCACCTGTCTGGAGCCCTGGAAACCACCGGTGCGACCGGACATCAGTGTTGGCGGGATCCCCAGCACTTGGATCACCCCTACGTGGAAGCTTAGACATTCTACATGCCTGTTTTCACTTAACTTTATAAGTGCATTTTTAATAAATGGTTTGATTTTAACCCTATACTACACTTAGAGGGGCGCCGCTTGTTTCTCTTTTTGAATCAACTCAAAAACTGTTACTAGTAGGGTCTTCAGAAGCTTTGCAATGGTTTGACAAAAAAGTATTATTTTAAGAAAACTATAGTTAGACATGAAGCTATACTAAAGATTTTGGGTTTACATATCTTTAAAGTCCTATATTTTATTGGCTAAATCATTTGATATCAGGACTAGAAATAAGCTTAGGCATCCCCCAAACTCATCTCTAATCCAGACTCCCAACTCCTGCTTTGGGCTGCCAATAAGCTGCAGGCTGGGTCATTCCACACCAGGCGGCTCACATCAGCTGTAATGTGGGCAATGACTCAGCCCGTAGCTCATTGGAGTGCCAAAACTCAGGATTTTGGAGTTCAGGTTAGAGGTGAGTTCTGAGGATGCCCAAGCTCATCTCTAATCAGGTCAAGTGTCTATCTCAAGCATAGCATTCCACAGACATACGTAGACCTGTTATATGCCTATAAATGTGATTATCCAATGTGAATTTACATGCAATAATGTTCATGAAAACTCTGCCATATTTGAAATGCCTACCTACAAACACAGGTGGTAGATATTGTATGCACTAAAGGGCATTCAAAGAATTGCAATTATTACATTTTAATAAATTCCAAGAACAACCCATTCTAAAGTGTGACTGTTCATGGCAATCCAAGGAATTTGGCAGATAAGTCAATAACTTTCATGCACCAATGCTGCCCTTGTTTACCAAGCACTGCGAACATGTTGGAGAGACATGGAGGTGCAGCCATTACAATATCACTTCCACCTGCTGAATGGGGCCAGGAGCCGCGTTTCCTGTTAGAGACATGAAGGCTTTTGTTCAATCCGCAACTGAAAACACATCCTCTTGTTACAGGCTTTATTCTTTTCAAAACCTAATGCTTTCTTTTTTCCCTCTTCCTGTTCAGTCCAATATAAACCCTCTTAAAAATGGGAAAACCTGTAAGAAAACAATTAGGTACCGTTACGTCTGAATTAACATCTTCCTGTTTTTTTTTAATTAAGCTAAAATGATCAGTTTAATGGTATGAAAAGTGTTTTTTTTTTCAGTTTAACTAATGAATAAGTAAAAATACAAAAGATAAAAAACCTGACTGCGACTCAGCTAATCACAATATATCAAGTGTCAGAAATACACCAAAAAAAGAACAGGAAAACTGCACACATACAGAAGTATATACATAGAGACTTGGCCATGTATATACCCTTGTATGTGCAATAAAGTGCATATAGACAGTGCTACAAGCAGTTTTCACATTTATTGATGGTGTATTTTTAAAAAATTGATATATAAAACCTGATTGGGACTCAACTAACCACTATATTATATTGGTTTTTCATGATTTAGAGTGGTTGTAAACCTCAGATATGAAATATGAACAAAGCATATCCGTCTATAGTGTGTACTTGTGTCAATTAAGAGCACTACGTGTCATTTCTGTCTTCTGGTTTGTTCCTCTGCTATCAGCATGAAACACTTCTGACACCAAGAGAAAAAAGGTGAGGGGAGGGAGCTTCAGCTGATTGACAGCCTCATCTCTGTTCCTGTGTGCTGTGTGGAGGGGGTGTGTCTCTTCCCATCCAATCAGCTCACCTCATTGAGCTCTGCAGAGTGTAATTTCAGCCCCCCCTTTTTTCTGACAGCTCAGACAAGCGTTATAAATTTTGTACTTTGAACACATGTAGTGAAGACTGCAGATATGCAGCTACAATTTAAGTAGGAGGATTTGTTTAATCTCTGTATTACCTCACTGGGTATATATAAGGGTTTACGTGTAGTATTTTAAAAGTGGTTGTGGCCCTGCTTATATCAATATATACCTCGCGTGCAAAAAATGTATATATACAATAATATTAACCCCTTAACAACCGGCCCATAATCAAATGACGGCTACAGGGCGGTTGCTTAATTCTGGGACTGCGTCTACTGACGTCTTCCCAGAATCGCGCTTCCCGCGTGCCCCCCAGGGCGCGCACATGGGAACATCCGTGACCGCATCATGGATCGCGGTGAATGGCTGCTGTGAGCTTCCGCTGGCTTTTCTCTCTCCTCTCCGCACTGATCAGTGCAGTGGGGGAGAGAGGACGTGTGCAGCGCTGTGGGCGATGTGTAATGCCCACAGCACTGCAAAGTGACAGTGGGGGACAGGCTGCACCCCCACCATCCATCTACACCCACCAGCCATCCTCACCCCATCCAGCCATCCTCACCCCTTACAGCCATCCTCACCCCATCCATGCTCACCCACCCAGCCATCCTCACCCCATCCATGCTCAGCCACCCATCCATCCATCCATGCTCACCCATCCAGCAATCCTCACCCAGCCATGCTCTCCCACCCAGTCATCCTCACCCCATCCATGCTCATCCATTCATGCTCAGCCACCCATCCATACATCCATCCATGCTCACCCATCCAGCCATCCTCACCCAGCCATGCTCACCCACCCAGCCATGCTCAGCCATCCCCATACATGCTCAGTCATCCCCATCCGTGCTCACCCATCCCCATCCATGCTCAGTCATCCCCATCCGTGCTCATCCATCCTCATTCGTGCTCAGTCATCCCATCCATGCTCATCCATCCCCATCCATGCTCATCCATCCCCATCCCTGCTCAGTCATCCCCATCCGTGCTCATCCATCCCCATCCGTGCTCATCCATCCCCATCCGTGCTCAGTCATCCCCATCCATGCTCATCCATCCCCATCCGTGCTCAGTCATCCCCATCCGTACTCATCCATCCTCATTCGTGCTCAGTCTCCCCATCCGTGCTCATCCATCCCCATCCATGTTCATCCATCCCCATCTGTGATCAGTCATCCCCATGCATGCTTAGTCATCCCCACCCATGCTCAGTCATCCCCATCCGTGCTCATCTATCCCCATCCAAGGCTCATCCATCCCCATCCATGGCTCATTTGTGCCTCATTCATGCTCATCCATACCACATCAGTTCCCATCCGTGACACTACACTGCCCATCCGTGCCATTACAGTGCCCATCCGTGCCACTACACTGCTCATCCATGCCACTACACTGCCTATCCATGCCAGCACACTGCCTCACAATAGTGTAAAAGGTAGTCAAATTAGATTTGAAATGTATACCCCTAGAACACCTGACGGTGTTCCCTGTATGTTGGGCCTCTGTATGTGGTCAGGCTGTGTAAAAGTGTCACACATGTGGTATCGCCATACTCGGGAGGAGTGGCAGAATATTTTGTGGAGTGTCACTTTTGCTAGGTACATGCTGTGTGTTAGAAATATTGTATAAATGGACAACCTTGTGTAAAAAAAAAAAGTTCAAACCACACATGTGAGATATCGCTGCGATTGTTGGAACGAGAGAAATAATTCTATCCCAAGACCTCCTCTGTAACTCAAAACTGGTAACCTGTAGAATTTCTTAAACGTCGCCGATGGAGATTTTTAAGTGCCAAAGTTTGTCGCCATTCCACGAGCGGGCGCAATTTTGAAGCATGACATGCTGGGTATAAGTTTACTCAGCATAGCATTATCTTTCACAATTTAGAAAAAAATGGGCCAATTTAACTGTGTTCTTATTTTTTAGTTCAAAAAAGTGTATTTTCTCTTACGTTCACTGACAGACGCAGCTCTTCTTAAATGACACATGGGTTTTATGTCGTCCTATCAGGAGTGACTAGGCAAAACAGATGCAAAAGCATCAGGGATAGGCTGGCCCCTCCCATGGGGGCCGTCCTCACCTGAGCCTATAAAACCCCCTGCTGGCCAATAGCATTCAGTTTTGTTTGCCTAGTGCAAAGGAGTTGACTGGGTTCCCTTATGGGACCTGCGTTTTTATGCATGTAATTTTTCTCTACGAAAAAGATAAAGACTTCTATCAAGTAGCCGGCCTTGGCATAGAGCGGATATCACGAATCCAAAGCTTTGCCCTGCCCGGCCACCTCCTGGCGACCTACCCTAAAATGACAGGGCTGCCACTTGTGCCCAGAGTCTGGCTTTTGCCTTTCCAGTGGCCTTGGCCAGCAGCAATCCTTCCCGGGACAAGCCCAAAATATCCGAGTCCACTCCTGCCGGGGGTACCCTCCCCGGTCGGATAGGGACTACGAAAACGTAGACAAAACGGATCAGTGAGGACTATCCTGCTGTATTTT
>BLSH010277625.1:3241523-3271313 GCA_018402905.1 Glandirana rugosa
TATTCTCTTCTCCGGTAACCGAGGACGACGACAGGTAGTGTCGGTCACTCCTCCCTCGCCCCAAGTCCTAGCTCGTACGTTTTCACGAAGGTATCATTCGCCGAGCGATACCCACGTGAACCGTTCCCCCTCCCAGGTCGTCCTATGGGTTCTTCCTAGCCTCGATGAGACACGTTTTGGTAATGTGTCTCATCCATTCATACTGTAAAAACAATAAAAATTTTTTCTTTTTAGACACGGAAATGTTAGGGAAATTGTAGTGAAAAGACCGCCGTCAAAGGTAATCTTGATGGACGTGGATTTAAGTCCTTTCGTAAAAGGGGTCAAAACCATTGTAATGACTGTATCTTTGTATCTGACAGCAAGGTTAATGTAACAAAAAAAAATAAATAAATAAAAAGGGGCAGACTCGATGGACTACTCAGTCTTTTTCTGCCGTCACTTTTCTATGTTTCTATGTTTCTATGTCAGTAATGTTACCAAAACTGGGGAAAATGCTTTCCTGAATTTAGGTGCAGGTAGTTCTAATGGAAACTGCCGCCAGAAAAGTGATGTTAAAGGGATTGTAAAGGCACAGATTTTTCTTTTTTAAAAATAACAAAAATGTCATACTTACCTACTCTGTGTAATGGTTTTGCACAGAGTAGCTCCGATCCTTCTTGGGTATCCTGCTGGACCCTCCCCCTTGCCAAGTGCACCCATAGCGAGCCGCTTACTATGGAAGCACTTTTGCATGCTCGATCCTGAACCCCGCTCCCTCCTCACTGGCTGTGATGGACAGCAGCAGGAGCCAATGGCCTCTTCTCTTATGCACATTGCTGGATCGAGATCGGGCTCAGGTAATTATTTAGGTGGGGGGCTAGGGGGAGCTGCTTGCAGAATTTTTTTATACTTTAATGCATAGAATTAAAGTCTTTAGAAGGACTTTAATGCTTTATTGCAGGGGGCTCCAAACTTTCTAAACAAAGGGCAAGTTTACTGTCCTTCAGACTGTGAGGGGGCCGGACTGTGGCCAGTGTAAGTAGAAAATGCACTGGCATCAATGGGAGTAAACAATGCCCCATCATTCGCATTGGAGGGAAGAATAATGTCCCATCGTTGGAGTTAGTGGAAGGAATAGTACACCATCATTGTTATCAGTGGAAGGAATAGTACACCATCATTGGTGTCAGTGGAAGGAATAGTGCCCCATCATTGGTGTCAGTGGAAGGAATAGTGCTCCATCGTAGGTGCCAGTAAGAGGAATAGTGCCCCAAGGGCCAGATAAAAGCAAGCAAAGGGCCACAGTTTGGAGACAACTGCTTTATTGAGTTCCCCTGATGGAAAAGCATCCATAGCTCAAGAGCTCCGAGAACAGGAGGCAACACTACACCACAAACAAGAAGAAGATACAGGGAAACAACTACATGATGTCACAAATTATACTGCTTTCCATTCGACCAAACAAAAATGGCTGAGCTTACATAAACGTGCCAAAATCTTTGCAAAACATACAATTATGTGTCCAAAAATGCACAAAACCATGTAGAAAAAAAACACTTCAAAAACTCCTGAAAAACACCCAGCTCAGGTGTGAATGGGAGAAAGGGTGCACTGACCTAGTGCATTATCCTAAAACCATAATTTTATTGTTAAAAGGTAGTAAGTATTATGCTCACAAAATCACAATGGAGTTAAAGCTCATCGCATGGTACAGCATCAAAATGGTATAGCATTGTTCAGTCCATAGTGCATCAAAATCTCGGGCAAGAGGTGCAGACCCAATAGGCTAACGCGTTTCGAGGTCAAACCTCTTCCTCAGAGCCAAGAAGACCTTTACTCTCACCCCTCCTAAATAGCGAAATTATATTACACATTCTCCAATGTGGACGTCTCCCAATTATATCTCTATATGTTTACCCCTATACACCATTATGAATTAAGCATGTAATTAAAATGTTTGTCAGGTGATAGACAAATGAGCTTACCCTGCCTAGGGGGCATGTGGCAGATGCCCACATTGGAGAATGTGTCATGTCATTTTCCTATTTAAGAGGAGTGAGAGTAATGGTCTTCTTGGCTCTGAGGAAGAGGTTTAACCTTGAAATGCGTTAGCCTATTGGGTCTTCACCTCCTATCCAAGATTTTGATGCACTATGGACTGAACAATGTGTACCATGTGACAAATTGTGATGCTGTACCATGTGATGAGCTTTAACTCAATTGTGATTTTGTGAGAATAATACTCAATACTTTTTAATAATGCAATTATGGTTTTAGGATAATGCACTAGGTCTGTGCGCCCTTTCTTTCTTTTTCTTCTAGAATATCAGACTACCCCAGTCTTTAGAGGGCAGCAAGACGTGGCTTCTTGTTGAACCAAGATGGAGATTTAGTATATTCACCCTGAGCCGGCTCCCTCCCAAGCGCAGGAGAACTTGTGCTTGTGACCAGGTGTGAATGGGGGCTTATACTGGATTTTGGATTTGATGTCACAGTGACGTATGTTTTCCTTCTTTACTATAACGATAACAGTTTTCTGCATGATAAAACATTAACCCGAGCAATGACATAATACCTGTTCAGATGTAGCTAGTCTAAATAAGTATTTGTGACAATCGTTAACTGGCCCATGGCACAGGGAGGGGCGCTGCTCCGCCGCCTACAAGTGATCTGTGTACATGCAGATACCAGGGCTCTTGAAATTACTAGAAAGTCCTGTCTGTTTCTTTTTCTGTCTGTTTTGTTCTTCATTCCTCTGGAACACTCTGTTCCCATTTGTTCAGGATTAAAGAACTTCATTTAGCAGCGCTCAGTCCTCCCCCAGGTCAGGCCCTCCCTCTTACTGCACTCCTCTGTAAACACATGTAGGTCTAGCAGGAAACTTCAGGAAACTGCTGGCTTTCTCTGTTATAATTCTATGTGTTGTACCTTATTTGTTTTTTAATATCTCATACATTTTATGGCTCATATAATATACTAGCAATGATAGAGGAGATCACACTGTACACAACATTTTCCAGCTCTAGGGGTTCATTTACACAAGCATTGTCCTCTAAAGGGTCATTTGCTGAGGACTGCTTTTCAGAGGGCGATATTTCACCTCCACGCCACATGCTTTAACCCCTAAAAGCCTGCACCACCCCGCTGCACATGGTTACAGTGCAACCCCATTCGTTTGAATGGGTGGCCTTCAGCAGGCAGTACTGCCCACCAAACCCCGCAGCATGTGTATACTCTTCTACCAAACGCCGCAGCATGTGTATACTCTTCTACCAAACGCCGCAGCATGTGTATACTCTTCTACCAAACGCCGCAGCATGTGTATACTCTTCTACCAAACACTGCAGCATGTGTATACTCTTCTACCAAACCCCGCAGCATGTGTATACTCTTCTACCAAACACCGCAGCATGTGTATATTCTTCTACCAAACCCCGCAGCATGTGTATACTCTTCTACCAAACCCCGCAGCATGTGTATACTCTTCTACCAAACCCCGCAGCATGTGTATACTCTTCTACCAAACACTGCAGGATGTGTATATTCTTCTACCAAACGCCGCAGCATGTGTATACTCTTCTACCAAACACATGTGTATACTCTTCTACCAAACACTGCAGCATGTGTATACTCTTCTACCAAACCCCGCAGCATGTGTATACTCTTCTACCAAACACTGCAGCATGTGTATACTCTTCTACCAAACGCTGCAGCATGTGTATACTCTTCTACCAAACGCCGCAGCATGTGTATACTCTTCTACCAAACGCCGCACCATGTGTATACTCTTCTACCAAACGCCGCAGCATGTGTATACTCTTCTACCAAACGCTGCAGCATGTGTATACTCTTCTACCAAACGCTGCAGCATGTGTATACTCTTCTACCAAACGCTGCAGCATGTGTATACTCTTCTACCAAACGCTGCAGCATGTGTATAGTCTTCTACCAAACGCTGCAGCATGTGTATACTCTTCTACCAAACCCCGCAGCATGTGTATACTCTTCTACCAAACCCCGCAGCATGTGTATGCTCTTCTACCAAACCCCGCAGGATGTGTATACTCTTCTACCAAACCCCGCAGGATGTGTATACTCTTCTACCAAACACCGCAGCATGTGTATATTCTTCTACCAAACGCCGCAGCATGTGTATACTCTTCTACCAAACGCCGCAGCATGTGTATACTCTTCTACCAAACACTGCAGCATGTGTATATTCTTCTACCAAACGCCGCAGCATGTGTATACTCTTCTACCAAACACTGCAGCATGTGTATACTCTTCTACCAAACGCTGCAGCATGTGTATACTCTTCTACCAAACGCTGCAGCATGTGTATACTCTTCTACCAAACGCCGCAGCATGTGTATACTCTTCTACCAAACGCCGCAGCATGTGTATACTCTTCTACCAAATGCTGCAGCATGTGTATACTCTTCTACCAAACGCTGCAGCATGTGTATACTCTTCTAGCAAACGCCGCAGCATGTGCATACTCTTGTACCAAACGCCGCAGCATGTGTATACTCTTGTACCAAACGCCGCAGCATGTGTATACTCTTCTACCAAACGCTGCAGCATGTGTATACTCTTCTACCAAACGCTGCAACATGTGTATACTCTTCTACCAAATGCTGCAGCATGTGTATACTCTTCTACTAAACGCTGCAGCATGTGTATACTCTTCTACCAAATTCTGCAGCATGTGTATACTCTTTTACCAAATGCTGCAGCATGTGTATACTCTTCTACCAAACGCTGCAGCATGTGTATACTCTTCTACCAAACGCCGCAGCATGTGTATACTCTTCTACCAAACGCCGCAGCATGTGTATACTCTTCTACCAAATGCTGCAGCATGTGTATACTCTTCTACCAAACGCTGCAGCATGTGTATACTCTTGTACCAAACGCCGCAGCATGTGTATACTCTTGTACCAAACGCCGCAGCATGTGTATACTCTTGTACCATACGCCGCAGTATGTGTATACTCTTTTACCAAACGCTGCAGCATGTGTATACTCTTCTACCAAACCCCGCAGCATGTGTATACTCTTCTACCAAACGCTGCAGCATGTGTATACTCTTCTACCAAACGCTGCAGCATGTGTATACTCTTCTACCAAACGCCGCAGCATGTGTATACTCTTCTACCAAACGCCGCAGCATGTGTATACTCTTCTACCAAACGCCGCAGCATGTGTATACTCTTCTACCAAACACTGCAGGATGTGTATACTCTTCTACCATACGCTGCAGCATGTGTATACTCTTCTACCAAACGCTGCAGCATGTGTATACTCTTCTACCAAACGCTGCAGCATGTGTATACTCTTCTACCAAACGCTGCAGCATGTGTATACTCTTCTACCAAACACTGAAGCATGTGTATACTCTTCTACCAAACACTGCAGGATGTGTATATTCTTCTACCAAACGCCGCAGCATGTGTATACTCTTCTACCAAACACTGCAGCATGTGTATACTCTTCTACCAAACCCCGCAGCATGTGTATACTCTTCTACCAAACACCGCAGCATGTGTATACTCTTCTACCAAACCCTGCAGCATGTGTATACTCTTCTACCAAACACTGCAGCATGTGTATACTCTTCTACCAAACCCAGCAGCATGTGTATACTCTTCTACCAAACACCGCAGCATGTGTATATTCTTCTACCAAACGCCGCAGCATGTGTATATTTTTCTACCAAACGCCGCAGCATGTGTATACTCTTCTACCAAACACTGCAGCATGTGTATACTCTTCTACCAAACCCCGCAGCATGTGTATACTCTTCTACCAAACCCCGCAGCATGTGTATACTCTTCTACCAAACACTGCAGGATGTGTATATTCTTCTACCAAACGCCGCAGCATGTGTATATTATTCTACCAAACGCCGCAGCATGTGTATACTCTTCTACCAAACCCCGCAACATGTGTATACTCTTCTACCAAACACTGCAGGATGTGTATATTCTTCTACCAAACGCCGCAGCATGTGTATACTCTTCTACAAAACACATGTGTATACTCTTCTACCAAACACTGCAGCATGTGTATACTCTTCTACCAAACCCCGCAGCATGTGTATACTCTTCTACCAAACGCTGCAGCATGTGTATACTCTTCTACCAAACACTGCAGCATGTGTATACTCTTCTACCAAACCCCGCAGCATGTGTATACTCTTCTACCAAACACTGCAGCATGTGTATATTCTTCTACCAAACGCCGCAGCATGTGTATACTCTTCTACCAAACGCCGCAGCATGTGTATACTCTTCTACCAAACACTGCAGCATGTGTATACTCTTCTACCAAACCCCGCAGCATGTGTATACTCTTCTACCAAACGCTGCAGCATGTGTATACTCTTCTACCAAACACTGCAGCATGTGTATACTCTTCTACCAAACACTGCAGGATGTGTATATTCTTCTACCAAACGCTGCAGCATGTGTATACTCTTCTACCAAACACCGCAACATGTGTATACTCTTGTGCCAAACACCACAGCATGTGTATACTCTTGTACCAAACACCGCAGCATGTGTATACTCTTGTACCAAACCCCGCGGCATGTGTATACTCTTGTACCAAACACCACAGCATGTGTATACTCTTGTACCAAACCTCGCAGCATGTGTATACTCTTGTACCAAACACCGCAGCATGTGTATACTCTTCTACCAAATGCCGCAGCATGTGTATACTCTTCTACCAAACGCCGCAGGATGTGTATACTCTTCTACCAAACACCACAGCATGTGTATACTCTTGTACCAAACACCACAGCATGTGTATACTCTTGTACCAAACCTCCCAGCATGTGTATACTCTTGTACCAAACACCGCAGCATGTGTATACTCTTCCACCAAACCTCGCAGCATGTGTATACTCTTGTACCAAACCCCGCAGCATGTGTATACTCTTGTACGAAGCACCACAGCATGTGTATACTCTTCTACCAAACACCGAAGCATATACTCTTGTATGGCTGCCTTGCAGCTTGAGGGGGATGTTTGAGCCACAATACTAAGGCAGCTCAATGATGAGTCAGGTTTTTCATTTAGCCAATGAGTTGAATGTGAAAAACTGACTTGACTCCTCCTTCCACATGCTCAATGGGGATGGAGGATTCCTCCACACTGTGCTATTGTATTCTGACAGAGTAGAGACTCCCTTAACTCCCCAGAATACACTGATCAGTTTTGCCAGCATTAGCCTGCAGCGCTGATCTATAGTGCTTCACTTTTTCCACATTTTGTTATGTTACAGTCTTATGCCAAAATGGATCAAATTCATTATTTTCTTCAAAATTCTACAAACAATACTCCATAATAACAATATGAAAGAAGTTTGTTTGAAATCTTTGCAAATTTATAAAAAAAAAAAAAAAAAAAATTCCATGTACATAAGTATTCACAGCATTTGCCATGAGACACAAAATTGAGCTCAGGTGAATCTTCTTTCCACTGATCATCCTTGAGATGTTTCTACAACTTAATTAGAGTCCACCTGTGTTGAATTCAGTTGATTGGACATAATTTGGAAAGGCACATACCTGTCTATATAAGGATCCTCAGTTGACAGTGCATGTCAGAGCACAAACCAAGCCTTGAAGTTCAAGGAATTGTCTGTAGACCTCCGAAACAGGATTGCATCAAGGCACAGATCTGGGGAAGGGTACAGAAAATGTCTGCGATATGGAAGGTCCCAATGAGCATAGTTGCCTCCATCATCCGTGAGTGGAAGACGTTTGGAACCATCAGGACTCTTCCTACAGCGGGCCGCCCTGCCAAACTAAGTGGAGAAGGGCCTTAGTCAGGGAGGTGACCAAGAACCCTATGGTCACTGTGACAAAGCTCCAGTATTTCCCTGTGGAGAGAGGAGAACCTTCCAGAAGAATAACCATCTCTGCAGCACTCCACCAATCAGACCTGTATGGTAGAGTGACCAGACAGAAACCACTCCTCAGTAAAGGGCACATGACAGCCCACCTGGAGTTTGCCAAAAGGCACCTGAAGGACTCTCAAACCATGAGAAACAATATGATCTGGTCTGATGAAACAAAGATTGAACTTTGAAGGAAACCAGGCACTGCTCATCACATGGCCACTACCATCCCTACAGTTAAGCATGGTGGTGGCACAATCATGCAGTGGGGATGTTTTTCAGCAGCAGGAACTGGTAGACTAGTCAGGATGGAGGGAAAGATGAATACAGCAATGTACAGAGACATCCTTGATGAAAACCTGCTCCAGAGCACTCTGGACCTCAGACTGGGGTGAAGGTTCATCTTTCAACAGGACAAGGAACCTAAGCACACAGCCAAGGTAACAAAAGAGTGGCTACGGGACAACTCTGTGAATGTCCTTGAATGGCCCAGCCAGAGCCCAGACTTGAACCTGATTGAACATCTCTGGAGAGATCTGAAATTGGCTGTGCACCGACGCTCCCCATCCAACCTGATGGAGCTTGAGAGGTCCTGCAAAGAAGAATGGGGGAAACTGCCCACAAATAGATGTGCTAAGCTTGTAGCATAATACTCAAAAAGACTTGAGGCAGTAATAGGTGCCAGAGGCGCTTCAACAAAGTATTGAGCAAAGGCTGTGAATACTTATGTACATGGGATTTTTTCCTCTTTTTTTATTTTTAATATATTTGCAAAGATTTCAAACAAACTTCTTTCACATTGTTATTACGGGGTATTGTTTGTAGAATTTTGAGGAAATTAATTAATTTAATGTAGCATATCAAAATGTGGAAAAAGTGAAGCGCTGTGAATACTTTCCGGGTGCACTGTAATGGAAAACATCCAACAGGGTGGTTGTACATAAGTCAATGGGTGGATCGACTTCTGTAAAAGTAGCACAGAAGTCAATCAGAAGACAAACATTTGTACAACCTTACTACCTATAGATAGATAGAAATTTGGCTGGCTCAGCACGGACTGGCTGAATTTAGATCCATGTATTTCCAGCTTAAGCCTAAAGATATATGCATGTAATTTTATGATGTCAGAAAAATATTGCTTTTCCTAAAGGTTTTTATTGTACAGTATATAGTTATGTAGCTAGGTTGAAAAAAGACACATCTAGTTCAACCAATAGGAGAAAAAAATATAAAACCTCAATATCCTATACACAATCCTATACCCACAGCTGATCCACAGAAAGGCAAAAAAAACCATAAAGCATGATCCAGTTTATTTGATCTTGAACTAAAAATATAGGCAAAAGTAGTTATGCAGCGCTAAAAACGAAAAAAAAGTCCATATACAGCATGCCAGAATACATTTCAAATGTGTGAATCCATATGCCATTAACTGGCAGGAATCTCACAATGGAATACAAACCATCCGAGCTTGAACTAACTTTATCAATAAATGGATCCCAAAACCAATCAATTAAAAATTTAAATATCTTAAACACCAGATCCAGTTTACTCCAGCGGGGTAAAAAAACCTTCCTGATCCCCCAGGCGGCAATTGGATATTCCCTGGATCAACTACCCCTGGTGGTTTAGATCTTTTCTAAATCTTCCCCAACCATCTCCATTTGCTTTAAAGGCTAACTCCACCTTTAAGAGTGTTACATGTAACACCCATATTTAGGGCCCTTCTCCCCTGCAGCAGCCGTCCGATTTGAAATCGGTGGAGCTGCGGGGGGATTTGCGGCAGACATATTGGTAGTTCTTAATGGAACACAAGTACGGTGATCACTGAACTCCTAGTCCATTGACACTTCCTCCAGCTCTCTAACTAATAGAGAGATTTATTTATTTCAGGTACTTATATAGCACCGTCAATTTATGCAGCACTTTGTACATTCACATCAGTCCCTACCCTCAAGGGGCTTACAATCTAGGGTCCCTATCCCTATCTCACATTCATACATATACTAGGGCCAATTTATACAGGATCTAATTTACCTACCAGCATGTCTTTGGAGTGTGGGAGGAAACCAGAGTACCCAAAGGAAACCCACGCAGGCACAGGGAGAACATGCAAACTCCAGGCAGGTAGTGTCATGGTTGGGATTCGAACCAGCGACCCTTTTGCTGCTAGGCGAAAATGCTATCCACTCTTACACCACTGTGAGAGATGTGGAAGAAGAGTCTGCAGGAGCCTGTATATTGTACCCCGCGTTCTACTGATCATGGCTGCAATGCTTTGCAGACTCATTTGTAAAAAAAAAAAAAATGCACGATTTGTTCTGCAAATATATGTGCATTTATTTATTTACTTTGCTAAAGGTGGACTTTAAAGTAAAATTCCAGGCTTTATATCACTTTAGTATGCTTAGGCCAAGCTGGCCCAAAGCAACTATTTTGATTACATAACGATTCGCATGCGGTGTGCGCTGTAACATAGTGTAGTAACATTAGTTACATACAATGATGGGTGTTGTGTTCCAGCAGCAGTACGGCAGACTTAACGTCTGATGCTGGGAATAAAAGGATTTGGCCTGAATGCTTCTTGGGCTGAGAAAAATCCCTGTTATAAAAGAGTTTGTAGATTTTTCTACATTTTTGTGCATATAAAGAAACTGCATTTTACAGACTGCTGTATTGTATGAGCGGCATAAAAAACCGCACATATACCATACTTCATATAGCAGCACTGAGTGTTATTGTGAACTTGTAGATACATTTTGCTAGGAATGTTTGCTTTGTAAACTCTGCAAGCCGTTTACTTCTTTACTGTCTAAGGATTCTATTATTATTCTAGTACATTCTGTACTTCCTCTATTTCATGAGCCTATAGAAAGCGCTGTGTATATTACTGATACTATGTAAACACATACTGACTCTGAATGCCAGAAATGTACTGAAACCACTTAACTGCTTGTGTCCTATGGAGGGGTTTTCATATAGTCGTTATGTATCATTAAACTAAAACCAGCATGTAGCTCGCTGTTATCTGCTCTTCATTTTAAATAGATTTTCTTTCAGATTAGGTTTTATTAAGTTGGCAAAACCAAATGGACATTTTTTAAAAAATGTATCTTTTTCACGTAAGGCATATACAAATATTCAAGAGATGGAAGTAGCTCTTGGGCCGGCCATAGATGGTTCGAATCCCAGCAGGTTCAGCAGAGATTCGGCAGGCTGAACGTGCCAAGTTGATCGATCACCTTGGGTACAACCAGCCTGCCCGATTCGCTTGCAATTATCATTAGCCGCTAGCGATAATCATAGTCTTCTCCAGGCAGAGGCGGCTTCCCCACACCTGCCCCCCGCCAGGAGAAGACAATGGCTCCGTAGGAGGGATTCCCCTGTCAGCACTGTCTGTATTGATGGGGTAATCGTGCAAGTTTCTTTCCTGCAACCTGTGGTTGCAGGAAAGAAATTTGCACTGTCTATGGCCTGCCTTTCTGTTGTATCTCAACTTTAATGAGCTAGTGTCAGTCTTGTGGAGTTGGAGGTCACTAAAGCCAGTCATAGACGGTTCAAATTGATCATCTTGGGTACAACCAGCCTGTGGAATTTTTCATGTGATTATTGCCAGTGGCTATAGCCGCTAGCAGTAATCACAGTGTGTTCTCCTGGTCCAGACGGCTCCCCCGCCAAGAGAACACAATGGCTCCACGGGAGGGATTCCCTAATCAACACGGTTCGAATCAAGTGATTTTCAGAACCTTACCACCAGTGTGAAAGAAGCCTAAGGCTCGATTCACATCTATGCATGTTGCTGTTGTTAAGAAGTGGGTTGGGAAGCCTGCTGCCATGTTCTTAACAACCAATGAGTCATGAGCTGTCAGCGGGTTTCCCGCTGACAGCTGAATGTAGAAAAAGAAGATTTGCCAGATAAAAAAAATCACAAAAAAAACGACTTAGGGTCCCCCCCCCAAAACCATACCAGACCCTTCAGTCTGTTATGGATTTGGAGGGGGACACCCCCACGCCAAAATTGAAAGAAAATGGCGTGGGTCCCCCCCAAAATCCATAACAGACCCTTATTCCGAGCATGCAGCCCGGCAGGTCAGGAAAGGGAGGGGACGAGCGAGCACCCCCTCTCCTGAACCATACCAGGCCACATGCCCTCAACATGGGGAGGGGGGTTTGGGGCATCCGCTGCTCCATAGGGCTGCATGGAGTGTCCGTTCTGGTCTTGCGGATGAGTGGCTCTGAATTCAGACAGTCTGCAGGAAATCACTGCATGCGCAGTTACATGCAAATGACTGCAGGCGGTGTCAAGGCTCCCATTGCTTTGAACCGGGGTGCCCATCACATGCAATCTCTGAGCAATGCGAGTTCAGTCATACACTTATATGGCTGAGCTTGCATTAGACTCGCACAAAAAAGGTACACGTACCTTTTTTTCCCGCACTAGAATCGCATTGCATGGGTGTTCTCACGCATGTGATCCGATTCATGTGCACTCATTCACACTGCGATCTTTGAAGAAAACTGGGGGTGTCATTAACTTTGTAATGACACCCGCCAGTGGTTCACAGAAGGCAGTGTGATCGGACTGCGAGAGAGGAGCGATGCGGAAACCAGCTCTATAATTGCTCTGTTTCCTGCATCTCTCCTATGTGAACCAGGGCTAAGGTTGGATTCACACCAGTCCGGTGCGAATGCCAGCTCCATTATCCCTGCCAAGAGAAACAGCTGCTGTTCAGTGGTTCCTCTCCGTTCTAGTAGGAAATCAGCTGAACTGGGCGGGGGAGGGGGTGTAGTGATGAGGGGGAGAGATCCCTGTTCACAACGGAACATATCTGCAAATCAAATGCGATCCCATTAAACAGAATGTGCCTGGAATTCACACCGCACTGCTTAGAAAACGCACACGTTTTCTGTGCAATGCGGAGTGTGAATGCAACGCACATATGTGAACCAAACCCATTGAAAACAACATTTTTTCAAATGGTCTGCCAATTGGATGCGGTGCAATCTGCATCCGATTCGCAAAGGTGTGAACCCAGCCTAAGGGGGCAGGAGGGGTTCCCCCTGCACCTATTTACATGGATATTGTTTATTTAGTTGCTAGTTTTATTAGTGGCTGTAATAGATTTGGTTGAGGCAGTACAGATTTGTGCTGCTTTTGCTTCCTTCATATAACATTATCGGTGCACCACTGACAAATTCACAGCAGTATTCTTGTTCATTATCTCAATCGTTCCGCTAATATCGTTGGTGCTACATTCTCGTTACATTTTTTTCCTTTTCAGAAGTAAAACAGGTGGTGAGGAGGTAGCATATTAACTACTCACCCCCCTGTCAAATGCCCTCTAACAAGTGATCCACTGTTGAACGCTTTTCAGAGTGGGGACAAGAGCTGAAGCATGTAAAAATGATTCCGAAGAGGTGGTAAGTCATTGCTGCACCACTCAGCATGTCCAATAATTTTCCATTTGGCTCCTTCAATTTTTTAGTTGAAGGATGTTTGGCGGGAAGGTGGCGACAAGGCCACCTATGGAGTGAATTTCAGATAATAAATCAGGATTTGGATAAAATGTGAATAGTGTATGGCAGCTTTACTTTCAAATATCTCTTTTCGCTGGAGTTCAGCTTTAATGTAGTTGATTGCTGGAGCCTGACTGCCAGAGGCGTAACTAGAACCTTCAGGGCCCCGGTGCAAGAAATTATGAAGGGCCCCCTGACCCCTGGCCAGGGCCCTTCCCTCTTCCCACTGATCCTGGGGCCCTTTACCCCTATCATGGGTCCCTTTATTAAGGTACCTCAGCGGGGCCCTTTCACAAGTTCTGCAGTAGTTATTAATTTTTATTTTAATTTTACTAATTTTTTTACTATTTAGTTTTATTTCTTTTACAATTTTATTTTTACAATTTTGTTTAGGAGCTCTGTTGGGGGGCTTTGATGAGATATCGGGGTCTAAACAAACCTCAGCCCTCAATCTCTATCTGTGTAGCCTCAGCTGCACAGAATGAATGGACAGGAATAGCTGTGCACCGAGCCTCTCATTCATTCAGAAACGGAAGTATAGTAAAAACAGTTTACTATGCTTCAGTTATGAATGAACCAATTGGTACCAATCAGTGACTCTGTTCATTCAGAAAAGGAAGAAGCTGGTAAATGACAAATTTACCAACCTGTTCCCATCTCTCCATCATGACACATCTTCTACAGCAGCTGGCAGGAGAGAGGAGGGGGGAAGACAGCAGCTCTGGGGGCGGGGGGGGGGGGGGGGAGCACACAGGGACCCTGGGAACAGCAGAAGACAAGTAAATTGGATAGAGGAAAATGGAGGAGATTGGTTCCTCTAAATGCCACCCCCGCCATCCCTCCTATTCAGGTGTACTAGGGAGGCACGCAGGCCCCCTGGACCATGGGACCCAGTTGCAAATGCAACCCTTATCATTACACCCCTGCTGACTGCTTTGTTCAGTCTCTTCTGGTCATACACGCATGATGTCAATCAATATATGAGTTTCTGTCATACAGACAACTAAACGATTAGCTGTACTCTGTACACAGAGAATACTAGGAAAGCTCATGATGCCAGGCTGCATGCCAGATCCCAGAGAGTTCCCATCCCAGCTATATGTGTTCTTAGAAGGATCTCAGAAACAACACTCCCCACTCCAGGCTCTTCCCTGTTTACTTGGAGCTGCCAGTGTTCAGGTATTGAGCAAGAGAATAAAGGATGAAACAATAAAAACTGCTGAAAAGAGAAGAACTGAAGGGACTTCCCCTGCAACCTCACTATATCCAACATACCAGCTAAAGTTCTTATTCACTGCAGGAATGCCTGCACTAGCTGGTGAGAAGAGACTGGCAGAGAGCAAGAGGGAATGACAGCTGATTCAGGCCCCATTCACACTTGCAAATGGGGCAGTTTGTGATTATCCTCAGGAGATTCAGTGGGAATCCATGTAAATAGGCGCAGGGGGAAACCTTCCTGCCCCCTTAGGCTGGGTTCACACCTAGTCGTAGCTACCGTAGTTTAAAACCGATATGGCAATATATATATATACCTAGACAGACTCCACCTTTAACCACTGGCCGACCAGGTCGGCCCCATTGCGCAATTCGCCGTAGCTGTACGGCGGCACTTTAAGAGAATGTAGGGGGCTCGCTGCACGTCTCTGGATGTGCATGGCCGGCAGGCGCGATGCCCGCCGGATACCCGCGATCGCTTCTCGCAGAGCCAGAACAGAGATCTGTTCATGTTAACAAACGGATGTCCTTTCTGACGGGGGGTGGAGAGAGATCTGCTGCTCCCAGTGATCAATCAAATTCTATGACGGGAGCGAGGGGCGTGGCTGAGTCAATGGACACAGACAAGGCAGCTCGGGAGTGAGCCCGCACACATGCTACATCCAATTAGATGCAGCCACTGTTGGGGATATTTGAGAGCTGGCGGGGCTTTTTTGATTTGCAGGCTGAACAAAACTATGAGTGTATGGCCAACTTTACTCTAAGCGCAGGTTTCCTAACATCTACTTTGGAGACCACTACAGTATATGGTGTTACTAATAGCAGAATTGTTTGCTAAAAATTTAGGAATGGATGTAAAGGCGGCCATACATGGATCGAAATCCGTCTGGTTCAGCAGGGATTGGCCAAATTTCGATCCGTGTCGTTTTTTTCCCGAATAATCAGTATCGCCAGCTATAGCCAACAGCACTGATCATCATATTGTGAAAGCCAGGAAGGCTCCCAAACATCAGAATACAATGGCACAGTGGGAGTGATCCACATCGAACGTGTGAATGGGGGAATCGGACCTTTTTTTTTTTTTTTCTTTCGACCTGCAGGTTGAAAATAAAATGATTAATGTATGGGCTGCCTAAGTGGCTTGTGTTAAATTAACACTACTTTTTTTTTATTGTTTTCAATTTTGTATTGGAATATATAGATGCAGTGTGATTGGTTTTTATTTTAAGAATAAGTTAGGGTTTTTTAACAGTGGCAATGACATGGACATGTGTAAACACATATAAATGCATGTAATGATTATAAGGCCCCTTGCACATGGGACTGTCTATCTGCAGTGTGTCCCTCTCAATGTTTCAGTGCGCCTTGGAGGGACTGGTGCAGCGGCCAGCCCTGCTGCAGGCAGCCTGTCAAAGTCTATGGCAGGTTACAGCTGGATGGAGCTGAATGATGTACCAAGTGGTACCAAGGTTTCGGACCCTGTGCGTTCACGTACAAGGTTCCAGAACTCAGAAAACCTTTGACAGTCTGTATTGGGGCTGGACTCTGCACTAAGGCCGTCTTAATAGCACCATGGGCCCCTGGACAAAGTAATGCACTGGGGCCCCTAGCAGCCTGCCTCCATTTACGCATGTACTCTCAAGAATTAAAGTATAAAGAGTTGATAGAATTAAACATATAGTTAGTACTTTCCAGAAAATTGATTTTAAACAATATGGCTTCATACACACAGGCGTCTGAGAAAAAATAAGCAAAACATCAGGTCCGACGTTTTGGAAAAATCTGCGTTTTTTTCAAAGTTTTGCATCGGTGTTAGTGAGTGTCGGCGTCAATAGGCGTTTTTTTTAAAAAAAATCAGTCCTCTGCTATTTTTCAACCTAAAAACGTCAGCGTCAAAAAACGCCGGTCAATGCCGGTACGGCGTTAGTGAGCATTTTGCAGATTCGCGTCAAAAAGCGCCAAAACGCTACTGGTCCCACGTTCTAGAAACAGCTCACTAACGCCGACGCCCTCTACTGCTCAAAAACATTGGCGTTTTTATAACCCCATTGAATACATGGAGAGCTGCAAAAAACGCCCAAAAACGCTGGCGTCAAAAAACGCCCGTGTGTATTAGGCCTAAGAAAACATGCCATAAATCAAGACTAACCAACACAAAAAGCACAGTACGGGGGAGGCAAAAGGGCACAATATGGGGGGTGGGGGTCAGGAGGGCACAATACTGGATTCAGGAGGGCACAAAAAGGAGGAGTCAGGAGGGCACAATACTGGGATCAGGAGGGCACAGTACAGGTCCCGGGACTCTGCCTGTGACATGGCCATCCTGGGACAGCTTAGTTAAAAGAATGACTGTCCTGTCAAATCTGGGACAGCTGGCAAGTATGATGTAATGCAAACCTATCATGGGCCCCCCCTGCACCTGGGGCACCTGGGCACTGCCCAGGGGTGCCCATGCATTTAGTCATCCCTGCTCTGCACCTCTCTCCTATGGGCACTATAGCGCTGGGAGGGATGCACTGTGGATAGATGGCCCTGTGCACAATGGCCCCAAATGGCATCATTCGGAATGTGTGGTTACCTGCATTTAGGTGCATTCTGTTTGGCTGCATTTAAAGAAAATAGAATTGTGTGCATCCAGGAGCAGATTAAATACTCTGAATGCCTGAAAGTGCAAGTACATTTATATGTAGGAAAACTAGATCTGGGAGACATAAAGTTCATTTATACGTTTGCGATAATTTCTCCTTAGAATAAATAACCTAAACACAGGAGGCTTGTGTGGGGGCCCATTTACACTGTTGCGTTCTAACACCCTCATTCTGATGCACTAAAGTGTATGTATCATGGTTCCCCATAATAAAGATTGTATCTGTTTTTATCTCAGTGCTGCAGTGTGCTGTGTTTTGAAAAATACATGTCCGTTTTTTTTCTCTACCTTTTATTGTATTGGGAGGCCCATAAAAGTCAAAGGCAGTGCATCAAAACACATATAACATGTCTTGATCAATGTGAACCCTAAACCACTTGGGATTGTAAATCCCAAAATGTATTGAAAACATGTAAAAATGCATATCAACGCACATCATCACATGACAATGCATCTGCCTGATGCTACAAAAAGAAGCACTTCTACTCATGTGTATAGCTTTAACGGAGCACTGAATGTAGTCTTAAAGGGGTTGTAAGGGCCGGTTCACATCTAGGCCATCCGACTTCAGAGGCGGCGTTGCTAGGCAATTTGAACGTGACTTCAGCGCAGCTTTGAGCGACTTACAATGCGACCTGAAGCGACCTCCATGCCAGGCGACTTTGCCTGTGGCCGATCAGAGAAGAGAGGGAGGGGGGTTGCCTTCAAAAATTATTTTCTTTTTTTTCTTTTTCCTGTAAAGTCACTTCAATATAGATGGGGATCTGACTTGGAGGTTACTTCCATTGAATTCTATGGGCACAAGTCGGATAGAAGTCGCCTTGAAGTAGTACAGGAAACTTTTCTGAAGTCGCCTTGAAGTCGGAGCGACTTCAGTAGTGTACAGGGTGGGCCATTTATATGGATACACCTTAATAAAATGGGAATGGTTGGTGATATTAACTTCCTGTTTGTGGCACATTAGTATATGTGAGGGGGGAAACTTTTCAAAATGGGTGGTGACAATGGCGGCCATTTTGAAGTCGGCCATTTTGAATCCAACTTTTGTTTTTTCAATAGGAAGAGGGTCATGTGACACATCAAACTTATTGGGAATTTCACAAGAAAAACAATGGTGTGCTTGGTTTTAACGTAACTTTATTCTTTCGTGAGTTATTTACAAGTTTCTGACCACTTATAAAATGTGTTCAATGTGCTGCTCATTGTGTTGGATTGTCAATGCAACCCTCTTCTCCCACTCTTCACACACTGATAGCAACACCGCAGGAGAAATGCTAGCACAGGCTTCCAGTATCCGTAGTTTCAGGTGCTGCACATCTCGTATCTTCACAGCATATGGTTTTTTTATGGGTTTTATGGTCAATAAAAACCAATACCGGGTGAGCTGCTCCTTCCAGGAGGTACCGCCATTCCTCCAAAGCCGACTTGATAGCCAGCAATTCCCTATCACCGACATCATAGTTCCAGCAAGATGGTGCACCACCACATTATGGGTGTCAGGTCCGAGTATTCCTAGATGAACAGTTTCCTGGAAAGTGGATTGGTCGTCATGGGCCAGTTGAATGGCCCCCAAGGTCTCCCGATCTGACCCCCTTAGACTTTTATCTTTGGGGTCATCTGAAGGCAATTGTCTATGCTGTGAAGATACGAGATGTGCAGCACCTGAAACTAGTAGTAGGCCTCAGGTTCACCCCCCCCAGACAGGGGGATCCCCTACCGGGCGAGGCCTGATCCACAGCTCCAGACTACATCCTCACTCTTCCACCCAAACTCTCCTGACACCTGCTGGAAGATTGCTGTATTTAAGGAGACCTGCCTCCTGCCAATCCAGCTGCTGGATTGGTCAGAGCTCCTTGTCATACATCAGGAAGTGACACCTCCTCATCCATCCCCCTTCTAGCGCTTTCTCAGCTCAAGGGGAGGGATCTCCAAGGAGTGTACCTTCCCTCCATCTCCAGCCCCACCCCTGAGCCACTCCCAGCCCAGATCAAAACATTCAGGCCTGCACGTGCAGTCAGGCCTGACTAGAGTTTTCCTTTCCTACCACAAATCTACAAAAGTAGAGCTGGTCATAGATTATGCAGGAAAGAAAATCGCTCGATTCCCCCCATCACCACAATCAGCGTTGATGGGGGAATCCCACCCACAGAGCTATTGTGATATCCCGGCAGGGGGGCCATCCCTGCCGGAAGAGCACAATGATTTCTGCTAGTGGCTATAGCCGCTGGCAACAATCGCATGATAAAAATCCCACATGCTGGTTGTACCCAAGTTGATCAGTGGATCGACTTGGGTACATTCAGCCTGCCCAATGCCCATAGATGGATCAAATCTCCACCGGTCCCTGCTTAACCAGCCAAGATTGGATCCATCTATGGCTGGCTTTAGTTGTATCTCTAGCATAATATAATCCACATATTATATATAGAGGAACAATCTGCTGCACTCAGTGCATGCTTTGTGTAATACATTCTGACATTGTAAGAGGTTTCCTTTTGTTTCTGCCCATTAGCAGCTATGTCCTGTGGCGTGAGTTGGAAAGGAAACCTTGCCATAACATGTCCATCTTATAAGTTCCTAGAAGGACTGCGGCCCTGAATACAGTGTGTGTGTTTTTCTGCAGCTTAGAACACTCTGTTCCCGTATGACATCGTTCAGCTCATGCGTCAGCATGTCAATCAACACCCACCCTGCACTCCCACAGGCCTGCCCTCTCCTTAGCATACATTCTGCTGTAAACAGCAGCAGGCCAGTGGATCAGCCTAGTGTGCAAAATGGCCTATATTGTTAACAAAGCTGTTAATTAATCCAGCACAAGTAGGTGGAATTTAAAGTGCTTTTACATAAGTAATCATTAGCACTATAAGCGTATTATATTGTCCAGTGACACAGTTAGTGCAGGCTTTTTTTTCATCAGTCTTGGTGCCAGAATGCATTATGGCTGTAGAACCATCTTTGTGTCCATGTAGGTCTATGTATGTCTACATGTATGTCTATGTATGTTTACATGTATGTCCATGTATGTCTATGTATGTTTACATGTATGTCTATGTATGTCTACACATGTCTACCTGTATGTCCATGTATGTCTATGTATGTCTACATGTATGTCTATGTATGTCTACACATGTCTACCTGTATGTCCATGTATGTCTATGTATGTCTACATGTATGTCTATGTATGTCTACACATGTCTACATGTATGTCTATGTATGTTTACATGTAGGTCTATGTATGTCTACATGTATGTCTATGTATGTCTACATGTATGTCCATGTATGTCTACATGTATGTCTATGTATGTCTACATGTATGTCCATGTATGTCTATGTATGTCTACATGTATGTCTATGTATGTCTACATGTATGTCCATGTATGTCTACATGTATGTCTATGTATGTCTACATATGTCTACATGTATGTCTATGTATGTCTACATGTATGTCCATGTATGTCTACATATGTCTACATGTATGTCTATGTATGTCTACATGTGCAGCACATAATTAGGGTTGCCCTGTTTTCATTTTTTTTAACCACTTCAGCCCGGAAAGATTTACCCCCTTAAAGCGTAGTTCCGCACTTTTTTTTGTTTATTAATAGTCAGCAGCTACAAAAAGTGTAGCTGCTGACTTTTAATAAACAGTAACTTACCTGTCTCCCGGTCCAGCGATGGCTGCTCCCGAGGCCTCGCTCGTCTCCTCCCGACGGCCCCGCCATTCCTAGTGTGGGCACCCGGCCCGGCTTCACGGCCGGGCACCCACTGTGCATGCGCGAGTCGCACTGCGCATTCCTAGTGGCCAGGCAATCTTCTGGGACCTGTGACGTGTCCCAGAAGATTGCCAGGAGGGAGGGGCCATCTAGGAGGAGAGGAGGAGTCGCCTAGGCGGCCCCAAGGCGGAAGGTGGAAGAGGGACAGGAAGTCCCTCTGAAACCTGGGGACACACCCCCCCCCCAAAAAAAAATGACATGCCAAATATGGCATGTAAGGGGACGAGGAGTGCTTAAAGCGGAAGTTCCATTTTGGGTGGAACTCCGCTTTAATGACCAGAGCACTTTTTGCGATTCGGCACTGCGTCGCTTTAACTGACAATTACGTGGTCGTGCGACATTATAACCAAACAAAATTGATGTCCTTTTTTTCCCACAAATAGAGCTTTCTTTTGGAGGTATTTGATCACCACTGCGTTTTTTATTTTTTGCGCTACAAACAAAAAAAGACCGCCAATTTTGAAAAAGAAAATTTTTTACTTTTTGCTATAATACATATCCAAAAAAAATATGAAAAAACTAATTTCTTCCTCTGTTTAGGGCAATATGTATTTTTCTACACCTTTTTTGGTAAAAAAAAAATCGCAATAAGCATATATTGATTGGTTTGCGCAAAAGTTATAGCGTCTACAAAATAGGGGATTGATTTATGGCCTTTTTTTATAACTATTTTATTTTTACTAGTACTACTCTGTGATTTTTAGCAGGATTGCGACATTGCAGCAGAATGACTGGACACCTAACTGACATTTTTGACACTTTTTTGGGAACCAGTGACATTATTACAGTAATCGGTGCTAAAAATATGCACTGTTATTGTACTAATGACACTGCCAGGGAAGGGGTTAACACTAGGGGTGATCAAGGGGTTAAATGTGTTCCCTGTTTGTGATTATTAACTGTACAGGGGGCTGTGTGACTGGGGAAACACACAGATCCATCTTCCTGCTTAGCAGGAAGACAGATCTCAGTGTCAACCCCTGACAGAATGGAGATCTGCCTTGTTTATGTCGGCAGATCCCGTTCTGTCACTGCAGGGAACGATCAAGGGCGGCTGGTGGACATTGACACAAATGCTAGTGCACGAACTGCCATACCGGTACGGCGGTTTGCGCAGCTGAGCCACCTTGCCGGGTGGTCAGCAACACGTTAAAAACACCTTACTTTAAGTCCCAGAATATTTGTTTACTAAGATTTTCTTCTGTCCACACAGACATTATAATCATCTGTTCTTAACGGAATTAACAGGATCAGGTGATCATTTAATATGGCTGTGACTGCGTTTTCTCTATTGCAGTTACACAACACAGCATGGTCACCTATCTGCCCCAGTCTGTAATTGGACAGGAAAAGGGTAGCAGCAGACTGAGACGATCATCTCTCTCTCCTGTCTGCATATCCCTTGTAAGCAGATTGCATGCATCCAAGTGGTGAGGCTGATACCAAGTCAAATTCAGGTAGTTACTCTAGTTGCATTTAAAAATGTTTCAATGAATACATACAGTGCCTTGAAAAGGTATGCATACCCCTTCACTTTTTCCACATTTTGTCATGCTACAACCAAAAACGTGATTGTATTATATTGCGATTTTATGTAATAGAACACAAAGTGGCACATAATTGTGGAGTGGAAGGAAAATGATAAATGTTTTTTTTATAAATAAATATGTGAAAAGTGTGGTGTGCATTTTTATTCAGCCCCCCTTTACTCTGTTACCCCTAACTAAAATCTAGTGGAACCAATTGCCTTCAGAAGTCCCATAATTAGTAAATAGAGAGTTTAATATTAGTATATATACAGCTGTTCTGTGAAGCTCTCAGAGGTTTGTTAGAGAACCTTAGTGAACAAACAGCATCATGAAGGCCAAGGAATAAAACAGACAGGTCAGGGATACAGCTGTGGAGAACTTTAAAAGGGTTGTAAAGTCAGAAGTTTTTTTATCTTAATGCATTCTATGCATTAAGATAAAAAGCCTTCTGTGTGCAACAGCCCTCCTCAGCCCCCCTAATACTTACCGGAGCCCCATCACTGGCCAGCAATTTCCACAAGTGTATCGGCCGTCTGTGACTCTCCCTCCTGATTAGCTGAGGCACAGCGCCTTTGGCTCCAGATTCTGTCAATCAAAGTCAGTTAGCCAATCAGGAAAGAGTGGGGGTGGGGCCAAGCAGCTGCTCCGTGTCTGAATGGACACACGGAGCTACAGCTCGGCTTGGGTGCCCCCATAGCAAGCTGCTTGCTGTGGGGGCACTCAACAGGAGGGAGGGGCCAGGAGCAGAGAAGAGGCATCCTAGAAGAGGAGGATCTGAGCTGCTCTGTGCAAATCCACTTTACAGGGCAAGTAAGTATAACATGCTTGTTATTTTTATAGAAATAAAACAAGACATTACAATCACTTTAAAGCAGGGTTAGGTTATAAGAAAATATCCCAAGCTTTGAACATCTCACGGAGCTCTGTTCAATCCATTATCTGAAAATGGAAAGAGTATGGTACAGCTGCAAACCTACCAAGACATGGCTGTCCACCTAAACTGACAGGCCGAGCAAGGAGGGCATTAATCAGAGAAGCAGCCAAGAAGCCCATGGTAACTCTGGAGGAGCTGCAGAGAACCACAGCCCTGGTAGGAGAATCTGTCCACGGGACAACTATTAGTCGTGTACTCCAAAAATCTGGCCTTTATGGAAGAGTGGCAGGAAGAAAGCCATTGGTGATAGAAAGCCATAAGAAGTCCCATTTGCAAATTGCAGGAAGCCACGTGGGGGACACAGCAAACATGTGGAAGGAGGTGCTCTGGTCAGATGAGACCACAATTTAACCTTTTGGCCTAAAAGCAAAATGCTATGTGTGGTGGAAAACTAACATCCAGAAAACACCATCCCCACTGTGAAACATGGTGGTGGCAGCATCATGTTGTGGGGATGCCTTTCTTCAGCAGGGACAGGGAAGTTGGTCAGAGTTGATGGGAAGATGGATGGAGCCAAATACAGGAAATCTTAGAAGAAAACCTGTTAAAGCGGAGTTCCACCCTAAAGTGGAACTTCCGCTGGTTGGATTCCTCCCCCCCTCAGGTGTCACATTTGGCACCTTTCGGGGGGGAGGGGGAAGAGGACACCTGTCTTTAGACAGGTGTCCTTTTCCACACTTCCGGGAGTTCTGGCCGGCGGACGCGGCCGCTGACGTCAGAAGCCGGCTCCCTCCTCCCTGCTCGCTCTGCTACTGGCCGCCTGGCCAGTAGCAGAGCGTGGCAGAGCTCGCGCATGCGCGGTAAGGTGCCCGGCGTGAAGCTGTACTGCTTACACGTCCGGGTTCCCTTACCCGCGATGGAGGCGGCTGCACCCGTCCCCCGATCCGAAGATCGGCGGCGGGTGCCGACATCGCTGGAGTCCAGGACAGGTAAGTGTCCTAATATTAAAAGTCAGCAGCTACTGTATGTGTAGCTGCTGACTTTTAATTTTTTTTTTTAGCCCGGACCTCCGCTTTAAAGTCTGCAAAAGACTTGAGACTGGGGCAGAGGTTCACCTTCCAGCAGGACAACGACCCTAAACATACAGCCAGAGCTACAATGGAATGGATTAGATCAAAGGATATTCATGTATTAGAATGGCCCAGTCAAAGTCCAGACCTAAATCCAATCAAGAATCTGTGGCAAGACTTGAAAATTGCTGTTCACAGACACTCCATCCAATCTGACAGAGCTTGAGCTATTTTTCAAGGAAGAATGGGCAAAAATGTCATTCTCTAGATGTGCAAAGCTGGTAGAGACATCCCCAAAAAGACTTGCAGCTGTAATTGCAGTGAAAGGTGGTTCTACAAGGGGGGGGGGTCCTGAATACAAATGCACTCCACACTTTTCAGATATTTATTTGTAAAAAATTTTGAAAACCATTTATCATTTTCTTTCCACTTCACAATTATGTGACACTTTGTGTTGGTCTATCACATAAAATCCCAGTAACATACATTTACATTTTTGGTTGTAACATGGGAAAATGTGGAAACTTTCAAGGGGTATGAATATGTTTTCAAAGCACTGTAACTGAATTAACATGACTGTAGCAGCTACAGCTTTCCGTTCCAGTGATGCATTTCCTAGAGCTCATAACCGTGCCCCCTTCATGATTTTACGCTTGGTGTCGCAGCTGCAGCCAATCATTTGTGTCCGTGTCACATGACCCCAGTCTTAAAGGACCTTTGCCACATTTGTGTACATGTTGTGGATCTTCTCACTTGCTTACCTGGCCTCTACTGATTTTCCTCTCCTGTCCTATGCTGCTGGTGCCACTGCCCAGGCTATGCTGTCTGTAGCTACTACTCCATGTTTGTTCCACCTGTTACTCCTGACCACTGGCTCTACTCCAAGTAAAACAAACTCGTGGCTTCTGGCCAGTAGCACTACTTCTGCTGCGCTTTGTTTGTTGCTCCTGGCCACTGGCACTACCTCTGGTGCACTCTGTCTCTCTACTGGCCACTGGTACTATTCCTAGCTCCCCCTGACCCTTGCAGCCAAACAGGTATGCTCCGCTGCTAACTCTGCTACTTCAGGCCCTCACTGCTGGGCAAAATTACTCTAGGTTTGCTCCATTTGCCAAACTACTCCTCTGAGTCCTCACAGCTAGGTAAATTCAACCATCTCTCCATGTCGTTCTTGCCAGATCTTTGATTTCCTTACTAACTGCTTGGCCATTTCATGGTCCTATCTTATCTTCCTGCTGTCCCATTAGGGGGTCCCTTGTTTGTCCTTTAGACTCTGCTCTTTAGCGACCCCAGTCATAGTCAGGGTACGTCCTGGCTCACTCTACTTCATTGGTTTGTGGCTTTTTGTACAGGCTAGATACATCATGATACTTACTGATGCAGCCCTACCCCAAGAGGACCCATTGCAGAAATTGGCCTGAAGACTTGGCTCCCAAGTGTTGAACTAGATCAGGGATATGCAATTAGCGGACCTCCAGCTGTTGCAGAACTACAAGTCCCATGAGGCATAGCAAGACTCTGACAGCCACAAGCATGACAACCAGAGGCAGAGGCATGATGGCACTTGTAGTTTTTCAACAGCTGGAGGTCCGCTAATTGCATATCCCTGAACTAGATAGTGACATTTCTCAATGACCTGTCCTCTCGCCTCAAATAGCTACTGCAGTCTTTTGGTAGCATCCCCACCTTTGGCTCCTCTGGCTTCTGCACCACACCTGCCAATTATGTCTGCCACTTCCACTCTCCACATGCCGCCTCTATCACGTTACGCTGCATTTTGCTGGGAAAAAAGTCCCCGACCCTTTCCAAAAATGCAGAGGCACAAAGATGCATTGATGTGAACATGTTCCATAGGAACCCATGTTAAAAAAAATTCCCTGCATTTCTGCAAAATGCATCAAAATAACGCATTAGTGTGAATGGAGCCTAATTCGGGATTCTGTTTGGCATGCATTAGAAAGTTAGAACTCCGGATGGGTAGGAGCCTGCGTATTCTATCAGTAAGGATCTCCATGACCATTCAGTATGTGTAAAAACTGTGCTATAGAATGTGAATTGTTCTCAGTGTGGGTGAGAAAACATACAATATTTACTAACAGTCATACTAGTGAGAAATGATTTCTACTAAATATTCAAATGACTTCACATTCTACCAGAATGGTTTTCTGTTTGTAAGTTTTACTGATACCATTGATCATCTTCATAAAGTGTCATTCATATGTGTTTTTGCTGCATTTCGCACTCAGTTTAGTCCTGCAGGCAGGAGGTAGAGGTGGATCATAGAGCTCACTTTACTTTGTGCGCAAACATCGCCTGAAGTGAGAAACAGATGTTATTTGTGTAATATAAGCCGACCTTCAGTGAACATCAATATGTAGGACTTTGGAAATCTTCAGAAACATACTTTCCTAGAAATGCTGTTTTTCCCTGGAGCTCTTCTACTGGTTGGAGCTGCTGAAGTTTAGATTAGGCTGAATAAATATTACTGATATTTGGGATATAGGCATAAAAAACATTCCCTGTATGGTCAGCCTTATACTGGCAGTATTATCATAAGACACAACTAAATTCTATTACAGTTCGTCTATTTTTACATGATTTTCAGGGCTGGTAGTTCAGCTTGCAGTCTAGATGATTTCTGGCAACTTACCTGGTAAGGTGTTCCAAGCTTTCATCTGCAAATTCAAAGTAAAATTGTTTATCCATCAGAACACTTATTATGTTTTAGTACAGTGTGTAAAGCTAACTATACACTATGTAATCTCATTGTATAATTGCCTTTAGATCTCCCAATGTAGTGTACATTGCCTGATTAGATGCATCATGGAAAAGGAGTACATATGTTTTTCCTCATATTACATACAGCAGTTTTGGGACATCTGAAGAAGATTGCACAGTCGGTTTTTGCAGTGTATGGCCAGCTTAAGGCCCCTTTCACACGGGCGATCCGATCAGGTTCCTCCAGTCTCTTTTTGGAGCGGTGGATGTCAGCGGACCAGCCACTATCCAATCCGATCCGATCCTGTCTGCCAAAAACAGACGCATGGGGGATCTATCCCATCTGTCTGGCAGATCTATTCCCCATCCGTCTTGCAGATCTATTCCCCATCTGTCTGGCAGATCTATTCCCCATCTGTCTGGTGGATCTATTCCCCATCTGTCTGGCAGATCTATTCCCCATCCGTCTTGCAGATCTATTCCCCATCTGTCTGGCAGATCTATTCCTCATCTGTCTGGTGGATCTATTCCCCATCTGTCTGGCAGATCTATTCCCCATCCGTCTTGCAGATCTATTCCCCATCTGTCTGGCAGATCTATTCCCCATCTGTCTGGTGGATCTATTCCCCATCTGTCTGGCAGATCTATTCCCCATCTGTCTGGTGGATCTATTCCCCATCTGTCTTGCAGATCTATTCCCCATCTGTCTGGCAGATCTATTCCCCATCCATCTGGCAGATCTATTCCCCATCCGTCTTGCAGATCTATTCCCCATCCGTCTTGCAGATCTATTCCCCCACGTCTGGCAGATCTATTCCCCCTCCGTCTGGCAGATCTATTCCCCATCCGTCTGGCGGATCTATTCCCCATCTGTCTGGCAGATCTATTCCCCATCCGTCTGGCGGATCTATTCCCCATCCGTCTGGGACGGTCTGCCTACCCCTTATCTAGACGGTCTGCCTACCCCTTATCTAGGCGGTCTGCCTACCCCTTATCTAGACGGTCTGCCTACCTCCCATCCGTCTGGCAGATCTATTCCCCATCCGTCTGGCGGATCTATTCCCCATCCGTCTGGCGGATCTATTCCCCATCCGTCTGGCAGATCTATTCCCCATCCGTCTGGCAGATCTATTCCCCATCCGTCTGGCGGATCTATTCCCCATCCGTCTGGCCGATCTATTCCCCATTCTTCTGGCCGATCTATTCCCCATCCGTCTGGCAGATCTATTTCCCATCCGTCTGGCAGATCTATTCCCCATCCGTCTGGCGGATCTATTCCCCATCCGTCTGGCGGATCTATTCCCCATCCGTCTGGCAGATCTATTCCCCATCCGTCTGGCGGATCTATTCCCCATCCGTCTGGCGGATCTATTCCCCATCCGTCTGGCCGATCTATTCCCCATTCATCTGGCCGATCTATTCCCCATCCGTCTGGCGGATCTATTTCCCATCCGTCTGGCAGATCTATTCCCCATCCGTCTGGCGGATCTATTCCCCATCCGTCTGGCGGATCTATTCCCCATCCGTCTGGCAGATTTATTCCCCATCCATCTGGTGGATCAGATGGAAACAGACAGGTGGTCCATTTCCATCCGTTTGTCCCATAAACGAGAGTGGGCTACATAGCAAAGTGAACAGGGACCTGTCATCCTCCTGCTCAGCAGGAATCAGTGGAGAGATCCCCCCACTGAGCAAGCAGATCTTATGAACCTACCAGACACTTAAAGCTGAAACAAGGATCAGCCAAATTGATAGTTTCCCAATCTGGCTATGCATGGATATATCAGATGACAATCTAAGGCCAACCATACACGGAGCAAATTTATTTCTTGCAACCCAGGTTGCAGGAAAGAAATTTGCTGGATTCCCTCATAAACACAGACAGTGTTAATGTGGGAATCCCTCCTGCCGGGCCATTGTCTTCTCTCCCCCATCCACACAGGCAGTGCTGACAGGGGAATCAGCAATTGTCTTCTCCCGGTGAGGGAAGCCGTCCCTGCTGGGAGAAGACAGTGATTGTGATTAGTGGTCATATCAGCCACTGGTGATAATCACAAGACAATCCGACAGCCTGGTTGTACCAAAGTTCCCCAAAATACACCCCTTCCTAACCAATGTCACCACAAAGCTTCTAATCCACTCCCTGGTCATCTCTCGCCTTGACTACTGCAACTCCCTCCTCACTGGCTTACCTCTACATAGTCTATCCCCCTCCAGTCCATCATGAACGCTGCTGCCAGTCTCATCCACCTAAAAAACCGCTTGGCGTCTGCTATACCCCTATGTCAATCCCTCCATTGGCTGCCGCTCAACCAATGAATGAAATACAAGATACTAATAATAACTTATAAAGCCTTCCACAATTTGGCCCCCAGCTACATCACTAACCTGGTCTCAAAATGCCAACCAAAATGTTCTCTTCTCTCCTCCCAAGACCTCCTGCTCTCTAACTCCCTTGTCACCTCATCCCATGCTCGCCTCCAGGACTTCTCCAGAGCCTCTCCCATCCTCTGGAATGCTACCTGACCTCCCCCTATCTGATACATCTCCATTCGG
>BLSH010277625.1:3298307-3311342 GCA_018402905.1 Glandirana rugosa
TTATAATGTATTGTTACTATCAACCGTTTCTTCCCACATGTTTTACAGAAGTGATAGCTTATTTTTACAAAACAACAATTGGATACAAGACTTTTTTTGAAAAAAACTTGTGTATTACTTAAAAAAATAACGTTCAATGTGATAGAGAGAAGGCTAAAACTGTTTTTATTCAGTACTGCTTGGACCTTGAAGAAGAGGAGATACCCCAAAAGCTTGTCCTGAAAAAACGTTGTTAGTGCAAATAAATAAAGTATCACGGACAGTACTCAATTTTCTCTGTCCTAAAGTGTGTAATCCTTCTGGGCCTGAAGTGGTTAAACTGCTATAGGGTGGTCAGCAAGCATCAATAGTATAGCAACACTTAGTTCATTCACACTAAACAAATAGCTTCACAAAACGCTAGTGTAAGATTTTAGGTCTTTATAAGCAATGCACAAGAAAGAGAGATAGTGTAACTTGCAATAAAAAAATTCATTATGTGTTCAAAAAAAGTTTTTTTCAGAACATAGGTTAACAACAAAACATTTTTATTCGATAGTGAAGACATTTTGTACACCCTTCTTTGCCAACTATCATTGTTATGTAATATTACGGCAATTTACAAAAATATTCAGTGTGCAAAACCTTTTTACAACTCACTGATAAGAATATGGTTGCATTGCCCAATCAGTATAGTGGACATGCCCACCGTTGTAATCCCTTAAATCTATGAAACTTTTACCAGGATAGATGAGCTATAGCATAACATGGGAGGGTTATTGTTCTCTATCTAATCTTTTGTCGATTTGACTAGAGAGGCAGTAAAAACCAGATCCAGCAGGGAACAGCCAGTCCTGCCATTCCACTAGCCAAGTAAACAACCTCGGCCTGTCAGTCACACCTAATTGTGTCCTGAACACAATGGCTCATCTGTGCTTATACAGCCAAAACGCCTATCTTTTATCTCATTTCGTATTGCATCGTACATCTAACATCATATTATTATTATTATATAGGATTTATATAGCGCCGACAGTTTGCGCAGCGCTTTACAACATTAGGGCAGACAGTACAATTACAATACAATTCAATACAGGAGGAATCAGAGGGCCCTGCTCGTTAGAGCTTACAATCTAATCTTAGCTTTACGTATTGCTGTCAACGTGTATTTGCAAAAAATTCTTATTAAAGAATACATGTTTTACCTTATTAAATATGTAAGCTTACTGCATCTGACATTTTATAGACAAATATTTAAGTGATATATTATTTTTAAAATCACTTTTCTATTATGAACATCCTTTAAATAAAATGCTAAATGCAAACAGAAATTATAACCTTGTAAGCAATTAAAATACATTTTTTTATTAACATTCTACTCAAGGATATTTTTATTATATGCATCACTATACTTTAACATTTAAATTGTTACATTTATACATTGAGGTTTTGTTATATTAAAAAAAAAAAGCTAAACAAGTTTTTGAACAATGGTGAAAATACCCAAGGAAAGTATCCAATTTATTTAATGCGATAGAACTTGCAACATTTGAGTAGATATTGAATGAATACACAGTCTGTTCTATTATCTATCTTATCTATGATCTCCCTCTGTATCCTATGTATGATGAGATATCAGTCACAGATGAGGTTATACAGTTATTGTATCTGTTGTCTATCATCAGATGATTGCTTCCATTGTCCATAGACATTTGGCTTGGATATGTGTTTATGGCCAAACCTTAAGATCTAGCCCAAGGCACCTAAACTATACAAACAACTCAGCACATTATTTACCGGCCAATCCTGCATGGTAAGTGTGGAAGCTATACATCTTTAGGATAGCCATACACACAAAGATTTCTCTCTTTCAGATTCCTAGATTGTAAGCTCTAGCGAGCAGGGCCCTCTGATTCCTCCTGTATTGCATTGTATTGTAATTGTACTGTCTGCCCTAATATTGTAAAGCGCTGCGCAAACTGTCGGCGCTATATAAATCCTGAGTAATAATAATATAATAATTAAATTTGGCAGGAAGTCATTAAAAATTGAGCCATCTATTGCAGCCATTAAAGTGCTTGTCAACTCATGAAAACCACTTTAACTTACAGGTAAGCCTATAATAAAGCTTACCTGTAGGTTCCCTGCATATCTCCCAAACCTGCACAGTTTAGGAGATATGCAGTGTACTTCCATGTGCCGACATCAACGGGCACATGTGCAGTGAAGAAACGGCCTCCGTACCATTTATTCACTGAGATTGTGCAGCAATTGGCGCGGGAGTGATGTCACGCAGCTCCGGCCAATCACAGAGCCGGAGTCCATGGCCCCGAATGGACGCAGCCTAGAGCGGGGACAGCATGGGCTTCTAATGCAGGTAAGTGATGCATACTAGCCTATTATACTGTTACATTGCAGGGTAATGCAGAGCAACGAAGAGGAAGTAAAACCCATCAGGGTTTACTTCCTCTTTAATATGTACATTATATTACAAAAAGAATTGGGGAGCCTGCCTTTACACGCACATGAACTTTAATGGCATCCCAGTCTTAGTCCGTAGGGTTCAATATTGAGTTGACCCACCCTTTGCAGATATAACAGCTTCAACTCTTCTGGGAAGGCTGTTCACAAGGTTTAGGAGTGTCTATGGGAATGTTTGACCATTCTTCCAGAAGTGCATTGGTGAGTTCAGGCACTGGACAAAAAGGCCTGGCTCACAGACTCCGCTCTAATTCATCCCAAAGGTGTTCTATCGATTGAGGTCAGGACTCTGTGCAGGTCAGTCAAGTTCCTCCACCCCAAACTCGCTCACCCATGTCCTTATGGACTTTGTTATGTGCACTGGTCAAAATCGTTTGGTGGAGGGGGATTATGGTGTGGGGTTGTTTTTCAGGGATTGGGTTTGGCCCCTTAGTTCCAGTGAAGGGAACTCTTAAGGCATCAGCATACCAAGACATTTGGACAAATTCATGCTCCCAACTTTGTGGGAACAGTTTGGGAATGGCCATTTCCTGTTCCAACATGGCTGCGCATCAGTGCACAAGACATGGATGAGCGGGTTTGGGGTGGAGGAACTTGATTGGCCTGCACAGGGTCCTGACCTCAACCCGATAGAACACCTTTGGGATGAATTAGAGCAGAGACTGCGAGCCAGGCCTTCTCATCTAACATCAGTGCCTGACCTCACAAATGCACTTCTGGAAGAATGGTCAAACATTCCCATAGACACACTCCTAAACCTTATGGACCGCCTTCCCAGGAGAGTTGAAGCTGTTATAGCTGCAAAGGGTGGGCCAACTCAATATTGAACCCTACGGACCAAGACTGGGAAGTCATTAAAGTTCATGTGCGTGTAAAGGCAGGCGTCCCAATTCCTTTGGTAATATAGTGTACTTTTATTATTACTGCATGTGCCACAAACCTCTGACTCTTGTCTTGCGTGTTAGCCATAGATAATCCAACCAAAAATGAAGATAGCTTTTTGTAGTAGACATTCTGGTGTAGATTTCTGAGATCAATAGAAACTATGTTTAATGTTGTTTGGCAGATGGCTTGGAACGTGACTTCTGAAAATATCATGCTCTGCGGTGCTTGAATTTATAGACGAAAACTAGAGGAAAGGATTGGGAGGGTAAAGTATTTCCCAATGCTGAACTTCAAATAGATCTAAAATTAAATCCAACGCAGATTTGCATGCCTTAAAAAAATCACCATGTAAACGGCCCTTGAAGTGGCTTCTCTTTAGCACTCCATCATTCAGTAGGACTCTGATATTTTCAATTACAATGCAATTATTAATGCAAACCTGCATTATAAGTAAGGACGCCTATGTGCCCACCCTCAACACAGAGCATCGGAGGCAAAAGGAGAATCCTGACTGCCCAGGGAGCTCGGGATAGGGGAAATAAATGTCTTTTTTTAAGATACTTTAGGGAAAAAAAGCATTTAACCATTGCACTGTGGGGGGAGTTTTGATGCAAGGGTAGTTGTTTTTTTTTAAGTTCAGTTTTAATTAGCCAATACATTAAATTAAAAGCAGTAATTATATTATTAATATTTAATATTTTAAATATATTATTATTATTAAATTAAAACATTCAATTTAATTTTACGTGTGGACCCTTTGACCGAGGGGATAGTATTACATAATCTCAGAAAAAAAACTGAATAAAAAAAGATTATCACTCAACAACTGCAGGTACACTATAAGACATTGTGAATGATGGACGTGACAAATGGTAGATTGTAAGCCCACACACAGCATAATATTTCCATAGCTGTAGACAGATGAATTTAGTTACAAATAGATTTCGCTATTTGTTCTGATGAGTTTCCTTTACACTCTTCCCGTGCAGTCGCCTTTCACCCTCCCTGCAAACAATGGTGAGAAACGGCTGCATACACAAGACAGAAAATAGAAGGAAGCACGAAAATACTAGCAGTGAAATAATGGCAATTATACTCATCTACCTTATACAAATAAGCAAACATACTTTTACATACAGTTTAGTGGCCTCTAAATGTTCATTAGCTTTGGGTTAGTGCTATTATATATTTCAGGGCTTAAAAAATCCAAAAGTTCCATCTTACCATGATGAATGTAGTAGATAACATGAACCTGATGTCTGGGATCATCTGCTGTGCTCTACAGCTATGACCACACTCCACACACTGGCAGCATGGCATCACATGTTACCTTACCTGGAGCTGCACATAGGTAGCAGTCCTGCAAAAAATGCATGTTTTACTACAGGAAAAAGCCTGACATGTAGGCCTCATGCATGCAGAACGTTAAAAAAAGTTCTAAAAACTTCAGTAGCTTTGCAGAGAGTTTTTCTGCTTTTTTTCAGCATTTTGCAGTAGCTTTTTGAGCAGTAGCGTTTTGTTTTTGTTTTTTGCATAGTTACATAGTTAGACAGGTTGAAAAAAGACATAAGTCTATCTAGGTCAACCAAAGAAAAAAAAAAAAAACTAGAAAAATTATATATAACCATACATTCCCATATACAATCCTTCACCCACAGTTGATCCAGAGGAAGGCAAAAAACCCCAGCAAAGCAGGACCCAATTTGCTATAGTGGGGGAAAAAATTCCTTCCTGATCTCCCGAGAGGCAATCGGATTTTCCCTGGATCAACTTTACCTAAAAATGTTAGTACCCAGTTATATTATTTACATTAAGGAAAGAATCCAGGCCGTTTTTAAAGCAATCAACTGTGCTGGCCAAAACCACCTCTGGAGGGTGTCTATTCCACATTTTCACAGCTCTAACTGTGAAGAAATCTTTCCGTATTTGGAGATGAAATCAATGGACCAAAAAGGTCCAAAAACGTTGGTGAGCCAAGTTTTTGAGCAGTAGCTTTTTTTTTCCCCTAAATGGATCTAAAACGTCCAAAAACGTTAGTGAGTGGCGTTTTTGAGTGTTTGAGCGTTTTTACAGCTGAAAAAATGTCTCTCAGAACCCACTAGTCTTGGATTTTTTTTTTACAGCTCAAAAACACCCCAGCTAAAAACAGTTGATAACAGCCTATGTGTGCATGAACACATAGGAGAACATGATGGGGAGTTTATTGACTGTAGGAAAAAATGTCTGAAGCTAAAAACAGCTGCTGTAAGAATGTCCAAAAATGTCCTGTGTGCACACGGCAATGTCAAATGTTGTTCATGTTCAAATATTGGATTTCAAGTGTCACGAAAAAAGTATGGAGGCCACCATTGCCGGGCCTCTAAAAAATGCTAATTGCCTGGCTTTAATATTTTTGCGTGCCAGATCCAGAATAAGCATGTGTTTCAGAATTCCTTGTCCCTATGCTAGTTCCAGGTGAGAGAATCAGAAAGCACTAAAGCTAAAGTATGAGCATCACAACCAAGTAACTAACATTCTGAAAACAGAGGTCAACATTGGCAGCCTCCATAATTTTCTCATAATATGGTCACGTTTTAGGAATTTTACTAAAGAGTAATTTCAAGCAACAAGTGAACACATAGGGAGTGTACATACTGTAGCCTCTGCTATGTAACTTCCTTTTATCTTCTTCTGCATTACTGATCACATTCATACTTCCCAGGCAGGTTTAAAATCTAAGGATTGGTTGTCACAAATTTCCTAGTACTGCCATTTTTCTACATCAAGGGCATACATCCAAGACCTCATTATGTATTGATAGAGAGAAGTAAAGGGAGGGATGCCAATAATTCCAAAAGCCCCCTGGCTTTGGTTAGGTGGCTTACACGCCACCAGGGCTACCCTCCAATGGCAACCCAGGCAGGGCTGTCTTAATGCATGGGCACCCCTGGGCACTGCCCAGGGGCCCTAGGTGCACGGGGGGCCCCATGATAGTCTTGAATTACATCATACTTGCCAACTGTCCTGGATTTGATGGGACATTCACTCTTTTTACTAAGCTGTCCCGGTATTTTATTTAAAGTACTAATAAATATATGTTTCATTCTATCAACTATTTATACTTTATTCTTAAAGAGTAGATGTGTAAATTGGGGCAGGGTGATAGGGGCCCCAGTGAAATACTTTGCCCAGGGGCCCATGATGCTATTAAGATGGCCCTGCACCCAGGAACCTCAATCTGAGCCTAAACCAAAAGAAGATGAGCCACGCCAACTTGATAAAATGAGGCAAAAACAGCTTTATTGATTAACAAGACAGCCAATGCGACGGTGACAAAACATGCTTCTCCTTCATCAGGACTGCAAGACAAATACAAGTACAAAGTTGTAAAAATATAAACATGTTAAAAAAATATATCAATATCCACTTATACATAGTGCCTAAAACCAACATATTATGAACATTAATGTCAATGTCTTGCATATAAGTACTAAATAGATTTATGAGCAGAGACAAAAATAATTCATAATGAAAAATAATTCTTTTTTTCTTTTAAACCAGGCTTTCTGCGTGCTAGAGGCAGTAAGACCAGCCATACACGGTTCAGCAGAAACTGGCTGAGATTCAAGCCATAAATGGGCAGGCTGAATGTACCAAGTTGATCAATCAATCAACTTCCGAACAACCAGCCTGCCTGATTCTCTTGCGATTATCGATAGTGGCTGCTACTCTTCCGCTGGGAGAAGACAATTGTTGATTCCCCTGTCAGCACTGCCTGTGTTGATGGGGGAATCATGGTTGAAGGAAAACCTGTGGTTGCAGGAAAGAAATTTGCACCGTGTATGGCCAGCAGCAGTGGTTTTTTTTGGGGGCAAACAACCACCCCCAGGTCAGTTGGCCGGTGGCACCCCCCCTCCCTGCAGGGTGGTTGGACATCAAAGCCCCGCACTTACCCCATCTAGGTAGCTGGCGGGCGGGCAGTGTGCCCTACGAGTGACGGGCGGCGGGTTTCATCCTTCCTCTTTCTTTGGATCACAGCGGCTTCCGCCGTGCGTCTCCTCCCTTGTCCTCCTAGGCTTCTGTCCTTTCAGCCAATTGGGTGACAGGTCTCAGACTCCCTTCCTGAATGGTATTCATTCGCTATTCTCACACAACTGGGTGGGCTCAGAGCACAATGCTCTGCACCCCGAGCCCACCCTGTTTTGAAGCCTATTAGCCTATTTGAAGCCTATTAGAGCCTTTGTCTCTAATCACATGCTTCAAAAAACACCCCCCCCCCTTGGAATCCATGCGTCTGGCGCCCTGCATGTAGATTAGGGGGCCAGATGCATGGATGGGGGGGTGGCGCCCGTGCGCCCCTAATGGATAGGCCGTCCTAATAATCATGCAATGTATGTTCCAGCATCACCAGCTGATGTGTTCCAGGATCACTAGAGTACACACATAAGGTGTGGACTGGTGTAGTACAGCAATGCTTGGATTGAAAGTTGAACTAATTTGCTGGTGGATGTGCTCCCTGTATGCATCTTATTTTCAATTTTGACTTGCTTGTACCTCTAAAGTTTTAAATAAAGGTGTACATAAATGAGAAGAACATTTAGCGTGGTGTCTAATTTTACAACATTCACAAAAATGTCTTGTGGAAGACATGGCCATTGATAAATAGCATAACAAAATGTGAAATACGTGTGGCATTTCATGGTTGACCGGGTATAGAAACAATCCTGTGAAGTAAACAGAAACAAAAAACAATATATTAAAAAAAAAAATAGAAATAAAACCAGGATAAAAAGAAACAGAGAACAAAAATAACATAGAAACCCTCCCTTCCATCTCTTTACATGAGCAAAATCTCCAAACATTTTCCTGGACTGGAAGTACTGCACCCAGGAATTCTTTCTTCTCTCAAAGGCTTCCTGCTTACCCTTAAGAATATGGGATCCTTTTAATGGACAATGGTTCTTGATATTTTGGCTTTCACAAGATCCAAACATTTTGTAAGCGTAATATGAAAGTGGGCTGAGAATGAAATTATTGCAACAAATTATGTTCTCATCCCAAGTTTTAGAGGAAAAAAGTAAAGCAAATATACAAGACAGGACTTTGTATTTGCCTCTGAGAACATATCACACCACAAAGATATAGGTAAAAAATATATATTTATTTAAACTTCATATATTGGTAAAAAGATGTCTGACAGCATAAAGACACACACTTTGCCATATAGCTGTATACGTTACAAACTATGATGTCACATAAATATACTATATCTCAAAAAAGTGAGTACACCCCTCACATGTTTGTAAATATTTTACTCTATCTTTTCATTTGACAACACTGAAGAAATAACACTTTGCTACAATGTAAAGTAGTGAGTGTACACTTGTATAACAGTGTAAATTTGCTGTCCCCTCGAAATAACTCAACACACAGCCATTAATGTCTAAACTGCTGGCAACAAAAGTGAGTACACCCTTAAGTGAAAATGTCCAAATTGGGCCTAATTAGCCATTTTCCCTCCCCGGTGTCATGTGACTCGTTAGTGGTACAAGGTCTCAGGTGTGAATGGGGAGCAGGTGTATTAAATTTGGTGTTATCGCTCTCACTCTCTCATACTGGTCACTGGAAGTTTAACATGGCACCTCATGGCAAAGAACTCTCTGAGGATCTGAAAAAAAGAATTGTTGCTCTACATAAAGATGGCCTAGACTATAAGAAGATTGCCAAGACCCTGAAACTGAGCTGCAGCACAGTGGCCAAGACCATACAATGGTTTAACAGGACAGGTTCCACTCAGAACAGGCCTCGCCATGGTCAACTAAAGAAGTTGAGTGCACACGCTCAGCGTCATATCCAGAGATTGTCTTTGGGAAATAGGCATATGAGTGCTGACAGCATTGCTGCAGAGGATGAAGGGGTGGAGTTCAGCCTGTCAGTGCTCAGACCATACGCTGCACACTGCATCAAATTGGTCTGAACGGCTGTTGTCCCAGAAGGAAGCCTCTTCTAAAGATGATGCACAAGAAAGCCTGCAAACAGTTTGCTGAAGACAAGCAGACTAAGGACATGGATTACTGGAACCATGTCCTGTGGTCTGATGAGACCAAGATAAACTTATTTGGTTCAGATGGTGTCAAGCGTGTATGGAGCAACCAGGTGAGGAGTACAAAGACAAGTGTGTCTTGCCTACAGTCAAGCATGGTGGTGGGAGTGCCATGGTCTGGGGCTGCATGAGTGCTGCCGGCACTGGAGAGCTATTGTTCATTCAGGGAACCATGAATGCCAACATGTACTGTGACATACTGAAGCAGAGCATGATCCCCCTCCCTTCGGAGACTGGGCCGCAGGACAGTATTCCAACATGATAACGACTCCAAACACACCTCCAAGACGACCACTTCCTTGCTAAAGAAGCTGAGGGTAAAGGTGATGGACTGGCCAAGCATGTCTCCAGACCTAAACCCTATTGAGCATCTGTGGGGCATCCTCAAATGGAAGGTGGAGGAGTGCAAGGTCTCTAACATCCACCAGCTCCATGATGTTGTCATGGAGGAGCGGAAGAGGACTCCAGTAGCAACCTGTGAAGCTCTGGTGAACTCCATGCCCAAGAGGGTTAAGGCAGTGCTGGAAAATAATGGTGGCCACACAAAATATTGACACTTTGGGCCCAATTTGGACATTTTCACTTAGGGGTGTACTCAGTTTTGTTGCCAGTGGTTTAGACATTAATTGCTGTGTGTTGATTATTTTGAGAGGACAGCAAATTTACACTGTTGTACAAGCTGTACACTCACTACTTTACATTGTAGCAAAGTGTCATTTCTTCAGTGTTGTCACATGAAAAGATATAATAAAATATTTACAAAAATGTGAGGGGTGTACTCACTTTTGTGAGATACTGTATATATGTTCTAAATAGGCTTGCTTTGGTGATGCATTTCGTGGGGGGAAAAATGATATGTAACAAGTGTACATTAAGTATAATTCTTTGTTAGTATGTGTATTTTTATGGATATATTTATTTGCAATATGTTTACTCATAAATGTTAGAAATGACTCTTTCTACTTCCAGTCACACACTATATATGCTGGTATGGTCTTGAAGAAGCGGAAGTCCCACGAAACGCGTCACCAAAGCATGCCTATTTAGAATATATATATATTTATGTGACATCATAGTTTGTAACGTATACAGCTATATGGCAAAGTGTGTGTTTTTATGCTGTCAGATCCCTCCCCTAGTGCTATTGTGTTCTGCCGGTGGGGAGCCTTCCCTGCCAGCAGAATACCATGTGTTACCAGCTATAGTCGGCGGCAAGAATAATTCAGAAAAAAACCAACAAGCTGGTTGTACACAAGTTGATCAATATATCTACTTCATTGCAACCAGCTTGCCCATTGGTGCCCCTTTGAATCGGCCGAATTTTGATCTGCCTATGACCGGCTTAAAAAAAGTGACGTCTTAAACAACCTGATTTAGCTTCTTGATTTTAGCAAGTCTAGGCATCAGCGTAGTGGTCTGTGAAAGGAAATCAGCATTGGCACAACCTCTTGTTACTCTCAGGATAAAGTTGGTATAATATTATAGCAGATCACAAAGTTCTTTGTGTTGCCAGCATTGTTATCTTTGCAGAGGCTCGGTTTGTAACTGTCTGCTAAATCAGCTTGGTTAGCCCTGCACACAGAGCAGGGTCACACTGACAAAAGAGATTATTCAATTATTTTCCACCACAAATGATTATACGACTTTGATAACAAGTTTTTCCTCCGCAAATCCTTCATCTAGCACTACATTGTGTAGTCCAATTACCTACATGGCCTATCTCTTCAACGCCAAGGCCTTTCACTGTTCTGTAATCTCCACCTCTGCCTTATAATTTACATTGTTCGTTCCTGAGTAGCGGGAGGTTATTGTAAGCGCTTTTTTACTCAGCAAATCTTGCTAATTCTTTTGGCATTAAGTTCAGAAAATAAAATATATCAAGGTTGTTTCTTTCAGTCTGAGTGCTTTACGTAAATTAAATATTTCCCTGTAAAATTCTCTACATACAGAACAAATTACAAGAACAAATGTTAAATGCAGTTGCGCAAATATTGGCAAATGCTACATGGTCCTAATACTAAGGGGTCTATTTATGAACAATTTGCATAGCTATCCATCCAGCGAATCTGCATGTACATTTGTTCTGTGCAAATCGGGCAAAAACAAATGTTCTTTAGGTTATTTTCCCTTCTGAAGCAATGTTGTTTTATTATGGGCAGTAGTAAAACACTGCATTATGGCTACTGGTTATATGTATTTTCTAATTCCCTCTAGCGTTTTCTGGAATTGTTGCTTGTTACTAAGACATATGTATTTCCTATGCTCCTCAGCTCCATCTGGTGGCCATAATGTGGTATTTTACAAATGCCCATAATAAATGAACATTCAATCAGAAGACAAAATAGTATAAGGAACATTTATTTTTGCCAAATCCACACAGAACAAATGTAAATGTAGGTTTGCTGGACAAATGGCAATGGTTTTATAAGTAGACCCCTAAGAATTTTATGCTCAAAGACCATTTATTTACATCTTTACAATGGACTATACAAAATAATATAGATTTTTTTTTCTAGAGAAGATGCTGTATGATCAAAGCGGACCTTCAGACAATTTTTTCAACTATCCATCTATTAAATCTTCCGCCCTTGTTGTTTTAACTTTGGATAGTAAAACATTTTTTTCTGCCAGTAAATACCTTATACAGCCCACTTCCTGTTTTATGTCTGGTCATTAGCCTAGGCACAGCTCTCTCTCTCACTCTTGTGAGAGTTTGCTAGGAAGGGAGGGGGGTGAGTCATAAGAGGGCAAATGAGAGCTGCAGGCTGCAGAGCTGGAGGTGTGCCTCTATGTGTCTGTGTAAATCCAGGAAGTGAACAGGCAGCAACTTCAGCTGCCTACAGTGAAAATGGATGCAGCCAGACTCAGCGGAGGGAGATTTCTGCAGCATATTTGGCAAGTACAGAATCACAGTATGTATCAAATAATATGCAAAGTGGTTAGAGGGAAGCTTCAGAATGGCAAAGATGTTTTTATTACAAATTATGTGAGCAGACTGCAGTTCCTCTTTAACCACTTACCAACCGGAAGGTTTTGCAGCTTTAGGACCAGAGCACTTTTTGCGATTCGGCGCTGCATCGCTTTGACTGACAATTGCGCGGTCGTGCGATGTTGTACCCAAACAAAATTTGCGTCCTTTTTTTCCCCACAAATAGAGATTTCTTTTGGTGGTATTTGATAGCCTCTGCGTCATTTCTTATCGCCGCTATAAACAAAAGAAGAGCGACCATTTTGCAAAAAAAACCCAAATTTCTTACTTTTTGCTAAAATTCAAATCCAAAAAAAAAATATAAAAAAACATTACTGCGTCTCCGATAGTTTATGGTGGTTTTCTTTAGAGATAAACACCCCTTTTTTTCCTGCGTTTAAAACAAACCCATGTTGTAGCGTGCTGGCGCGTTAACAGTCAGTTTCGCTACGTCGCGGCTTAGCGTTTTTCACGAGACCAGGATTTCGACGTTTTGGAAGGCCAACCATTCACCAATTTCTCCTTGACGTCAGACGAGTGTATTAAACATTATTTTTGTAGAAACGGTAAGACTTCGAAGGGAGATTGGTGAAACGTATAATAAACTATGTATGACACTAAGACATGAACGGTTTATACG
>BLSH010277625.1:3317741-3332577 GCA_018402905.1 Glandirana rugosa
ACCAGCGGTTGCTCTTGACCCCCAACGGGCCGAAAGACCGATTCGTTAGGAACCACGTGCTATGGGGTTAGGGACAGTCCTCGAAGCACGGTGGCCCCCTGGTCCCATCTCCGGGAAGGAGAAGCCTCCCCCCGATAACACATGTGGGTACACGTGAAAAACACAGAAGTGAAAACACAACACGTGAAAAAATACGTGGCCCATTCAGACCCACACAAAGTGTGGTGGTGCCCGAAGTTTTTTTTTTTTAGTTGGGGTGTTACAGACAAAAGTCACGGTGAGTGGACGTGGGGACAGTCTAACCCTACTAGTAGACAGAGACGAATTCCAGAGAAGGGGAGTCGGTACACAATAGCCCCCCTCCGAAGAGGAAGGGCCTCTACCCTGGTCCCCCGGTGGCACGAAGCTCCTGACAGGGATTGGGGTATCGTGCACCAAGGATTGCTTAGCCAGAAAGCCGGGCAACCCCCAGTTCTCGTTGGCGACCAGCCGGAACCGGCCGCCCTCGATACTGTGGGACTCCCCCGAAGGGAGACCCCATGAGAGACGGTGGGTCAAGCCAGAAGGCCATACCCACCTCCAACCCAAGACTTTCAGGGCAGGCCCGAGGACCGTACACCCTACTCATCACTCGGTGCTCGTGTACCCAAACAAATAAGTGACACGACACAGCAAACAACACAACAATCAAAAGGTGGGGGAAGGATAGTGAAGAAGTGGAAAGAGTGCCTTTGTGAAAAACAAAGACCGGCCTTGCGGCCAGGAATCAAAAATTCCTCCGGTCCTGGCCAAAAGGCCCGGCCCAGGAGGCAGGTGCGAAAAAAGTGTGTCATGGTGCAGTGACCTCGGTGCCATCAAACTCAAAGTGTTGCCACCCACTGTGAGATTTCCGGCATCCCTGGACTGCCACTCCAGGGGCACATACACCACGGGCTTCTTTCAGCCCGACCTTCCGGCCAGACCAGCGTCTCCCCGTACCAGCGAGAAGGACCTTTCCGGCTTCACCAGTCACCCCGTCAACCTGCCCCAGATCACTACTGGGCGCTCACGGTCCAGGTCTGTTCCGGATCCACCTTCCAGAATCCAATTACGCCTCAGGATTTGCCAAGCTGCGCCCCCGGCCTCGTTTTGCCTTTGCAACAGCTCAGCGCCTCCTTCAGCAACTGTCTGGCACAGTTCAACACCGGCCCAGCCAAAAGGCCAGGCATCTCAGCCCCCCAGCCAGACCAGCATAGCACCTTGTTCAGTCAGGGAGAGACCGTCCAGCTTTCCCAGAAGCCTTTGCCACAACCCCATAATGGCTCTAGCTCCTTAGTACTTGCCTTCCAGTCTCTTTTACGCCTAGATTCGCATAGCCACTGCGATCCCCTTAGCATAGGACAGCGGCACAGTGCCTCCTTTGGCAACTGATAAGAACAGATACTACACTTGATCTTAGCCAAAAGACCGAGAAGCGATTTCTGTGGGGTTGATTTACTAAAGCTGGAGTGTGCACAATCTGGTGCAGTTCTGCATAGAAACCAATCAGCTTTCAGGTTTTATTATCAAAGCTTAATTGAGCAAGCTGAATTTAGAAGCTGATTGGCTGCCATACACAACTGCACCAAATTTTGCACTCTCCAGTTTTAGTAAATCAACCCCTGTGTGTTTAGGGCTGATCATCCACATCCACCTGTCTGTCTAATTGGGACAAGCTGCTGTGTCCGTGCAGCCGCTGCATCCCTATATACTTACATGGGTTGCATGCATGCAGAACCTGGCAGCTAAAGTCAGAAAATTGTGGTTTTGAGGAACCACAAGAAATAAAAGTGACATGACCCTGATCAAATGTAGCAAAAATATACGGCGCTTTTCACAAAATTGCTGTATCATTTCATTTGACCACAATTGTGTTTCGAGAGCACAACCGACTGAATTCTAATGGTTGATCACAGATTGCTTCATTTCTGATGATCACTTTTGTTTGTATGTTTGTTTCCTAGTGTATTCAAAAGTGATTGAAATTGATTGAAAATTGCCACCTTTATGGCCAGCTTCAGCTTCTAATCTTGTGTGAGAATCAACTTTATATTAAAAAGATACCTATATTGCATTACTGTACAATTTGCTTCTAAAAAGTGACCAAACCGTATAATCAGAATAAACAATTAACTGGAAATTGGTTTGATTTCTAACAATGACCATGGACACTTTTTCAACCTAATTTAGAGTATTTAATTAACAAAAAACTATTTTAATTATATTAGCATATAGTGTAAAAGAACACTTGGTTCTAATATACAAATGGAGAGAGAGTAGGGAGGCACACATATACCTCCAGCACTGTCTGATTAGGAAGAGAAAAACAATAGCAAGGAGGGGAGGTGTCCTAACATGTCTAATAGCTATTCCACCAGAGCCGTAGCCGGTGGTGACCCATAGACATTGGGACATTGCCTGATCCTTCCAATAATAAGCTGATGCTTATAGGTAGGCTTACTGGTTGGTACTTCTGCCTTGCAGCACTGTGGTCCTTGGTTTAAACCCAGCTGGACATTATCTGCATGGGGTTTGCATGTTCTCCCTGTGCTTGCGCGAGTGTCCTTCCAGCCCCAAAAGACATGCTTGTAGGTTAATTGGCTACTTTTAAAATGGTATTCTACTGAGAGCGCCCAAGATGACTGCCTCATCCCTTATCTGCTCCAACACCAATTTGATAAGTGTAGATCAAGACGAAGGATGACCGCACTTCCATGGACGATGCAATTAAAGTTTTAGTCGGAAGGCAAATAAAAGCAACAGCACTCAATATTACAGGCAATGTGACGCGTTTCACACGACTAGTGTGCTTTGTCAGAATCATGCAAAATACAACCAGCATGCATATATATATATATATATATATATATATATATACACAGTATCTCACAAAAGTGAGTACACCCCTCACATTTTTGTAAATATTTTATTATATCTTTTCATGTGACAACACTGATGAAATGACACTTTGCTACAATGTAAAGTAGTGAGTGTACAGCTTGTATAACAGTGTAAATTTGCTGTCCCCTCAAAATAACTCAACACACAGCCATTAATGTCTAAACTGCTGGCAACAAAAGTGAGTACACCCCTAAGTGAAAATGTCCAAATTGGGCCCAAAAGTGTCAATATTTTGTGTGGCCACCATTATTTTCCAGCACTGCCTTAACCCTCTTGGGCATGGAGTTCACCAGAGATTTACGGGTTGCCACTGGAGTCTTCTTACACTCCTCCATGACAACATCACGGAGCTAGTGGATGTTAGAGACCTTGCGCTCCTCCACCTTCCATTTGAGGATGCCCCACAGATGCTCAATAGGGATTAGGTCTGAAGACATGCTTGGCCAGTCCATCACCTTTACCCTCAGCTTCTTTAGCAAGGCAGTGGTCATCTTGGAGGTGTGTTTGGGGTCGTTATCATGTTGGAATACTGTCCTGCGGCCCAGTCTCTGAAGGGAGGGGATCATGCTCTGCTTCAGTATGTCACAGTACATGTTGGCATTCATGGTTCCCTCAATGAACTGTAGCTCCCCAGTGCCGGCAGCACTAATGCAGCCCCAGACCATGACACTTCCACCACCATGCTTGACTGTAGGCAAGACACACTTGTCTTTGTACTCCTCACCTGGTTGCTGCCACACATGCTTGACACCATCTGAACCAAATAATTTTATCTTGGCCTCATCAGACCACAGGACATGGTTTCAGTAATCCATGTCCTTAGTCTGCTTGTCTTCAGCAAACTGTTTGCAGGCTTTCTTGTGTATCATCTTTAGAAGAGGCTTCCTTCTGGGACGACAGCCATGCAGACCAATTTGATGCAGTGTGAGGCGTATGGTCTGAGCACTGATAGGCTAGCCCCCACCCCTTCAACCTCTGCAGCAATGCTGGCAGCACTCATATGTCTATTTCCCGAAGACAACTTCTGGATATGATGCTGAGCACATGCACTCAACTTCTTTGGTCGACCATGGCGAGGCCTGTTCTGAGTGGAACCTGTCCTGTTAAACCGCTGTATGGTCTTGGCCACCTCAGCTCAGTTTCAGGGTCTTGGCAAGCTTCTTATAGCCTAGGCCATCTTTATGTAGAGCAACAGTTCTTTTTTTTCAGATCCTCAGAGAATTTTTTGCCATGAGGTGCCATGTTGAACTTCCAGTGCCCAATATGAGAGAGTGAGAGCGATAACACCAAATTTAACACACCTGCTCCCCATTCACACCTGAGACCTTGTAACACTAACAAGTCACATGACACCAGGGAGGGAAAATGGCTAATTGGGCCCAATTTGGACATTTTCACTTTGGGGTGTACTCACTTTTGTTGCCAGCGGTTTAGACATTAATGGCTGTGTGTTGAGTTATTTTGAGGGGACAGCAAATTTACACTGTACAATTTACAATTTACACTGTACAAATTTACAAGCTGTACACTCACTACTTTACATTGTAGCAAAGTGTCATTTCTTCAGTGTTGTCACATGACAAGGTAGAATAAAATATTTACAAAAATGTGAGGGGTGTACTAACTTTTGTGAGATACTGTATATATATATGCATGGTGGTTGTACTTTACATGGTTGTTACAAAGCACGCTACTCGTGTGAAACGCGTCACCTTGCTTCCCCCTGCCTGTACACTATTGAATGCTGTTGCTGTTATTTGTCTTCTGAATAAATGAAGTTTAATTGCATCGTCCATGGGAGTGCGGCCATCCTTCATCTTTATCTACACATTCCTGCAGCAGTGACAGGGCGTGCACCCCATCCTACGAGTTGTTCATTTGGATTTCAGCCTCGCCTACTCGCTTGGAGCAGCTGGATTTGTTTTCTTACTTCTTGATAAGCACTTTACAGAAATACAAATAATACCTGATTAAATTTTCATCATTTAAAAGAGAAAGCTGACGTCTGATCATGCAGAAATTATCCAAGGGTCGGAAATGTTTTTTTTTTTTTTTTTTTTGTGTGTGTAAAAACGAGTATAATAATGAGTGCATCTGATATCAGGAAACACTGTTTTTGCCTGTTATCATGGCAAGCTATACAAGATAAATTTACGTTGTTTTACCCAGCCTGTGTCAAATTAGTGAAAGCTCACCAGTCTGTTCAATCCATCTATGCAATTTCCTTTAGCTCTACCAACAACTATGCAGTGCAAGGGTCTACCTGATAGAATAGTGTAGGTAGGTCCTTATGTTACATGAGGCCCAGAAGCCTGTTAAGGAGTCTAACATGAGTACTACAAGACCACCTTGAGTCTGTGGCCTTAAGAAATTGGTGAGTACCCCTGTGTGCGAGTATTTGGCGGCATTCAGATCACAGAGCGCAGCTTCATATCGGTTTGAAGATAAAGGTCATAACTACCCCCGCCAACACCAAGCCTGCACTTCATATCTATGTCAGCAATGACAGCTCTCATACTTCTGCAATATTATGTTCCTTTTAAGAAGGCTGCTCTAGTTTTTATGTATTTACAGAACACTTTGTTCTGCCAGTGAGTTTTTCTTTTGGTAAAACAAGCTCTTTCTTACATTGAGAGTGTGGAAAGGAACAGAACTTTGACATCATTCAGCAGACAGTTGTAGAACACTGCCTTGGTTTTGGTAAACTTGTTATTTATCATTAGAAGTTGACTGCTCTAGGACAACCTGTGTTCGTTTGGTCATTGTTTTGTACTTTGAGCTGAAAGTTCAAGATAAAACACGACTGTGCACCAGCAATAAATTTGTGCACATATAATCACTCCAACGTCAGCTTCTTAGAAAAGTTCCAGTTCTGTTCCAGGCTGCATTTACTGAAGTCTACAGTGCACAAAACAAGAGTTCCTAATGAACTTTGCTTATCTATCTATGAAGGTGTTGCAACCCTTAGGCCCCTTTCACACGAGCGGCTATTCTGCCGTTGCTAAATGCAAGCCAGATACCAGACTCCAAAGCACAACGATTACTTGCATTTGTACATTCTGATTAGCCACGATTATGTGCAGCTACGTCTAGCTGCACTGCAGCGTTTAGCTGCAGTGGAAACATTCTTGACATTTCTGAAGTGCATTCTTGACATTTCTGAAGTGCATTCTTGACATTTCTGAAGTGCATTCTTGACATTTCTGAAGTGCTTCCTATTGATTTTCTATGCTTGTTGCCGTTGCTATCCGTAGGTGACACAGTGCACTGCTTTTACCTGCAGATAGCTGCAGATAGCTACATTACATCGTCCCTGGACGCATTCAAATCCATTTTTTCTAATCGTTCTAAATCGTCTGTAACAAAACCGTTGCCAAATGCAGAGTGTGAATGGGGCCATGGGAAAGCATTGTCACGGTATAGCTGCGGTAGATAACTTCATCTATCTGCAGCTAAAAGCTGGATTCTATCCGTCCGTGTGAAAGGGGCCTTACTCCCAGTGACTGTTAGGTACCCCCAATTATCTGGCTGATATTTCACCTAAGGTTTGGATTCTTGACTCTTTGGGGGTGTGAAGAGTTGGGCAACAGTCACTTTTGAAAGGGATAGCAGAGTTTATTTGATCAGGAAAACCCTGGGAGAGAAGGATTAGGGCACAGGATAACCACAAAGAGCCACAGACTCTGAATCCTTCTTACTGTCAATACAGAAAGAACCTTCAAAGTGGTTTTCCCCCATTCATGAAATCTGACCTGGGCACGTATATCTGTAGTGTTTACTTATCTCTCTCCAAACCTCTAAGTCCTGTGTCTTTCTACTGCTCCGTTCCTCTGTTATCAGCATGATAACTTCTGACAAGCTCTCTGACACAGGAGATAAAAACAGCTGGAAATTTGTGTTGGGGACGGAACTTAGAGATAAATAAGCAGAGAGCTTGTCTATTCACAGTACAGCTCTGCATGTTCCTTCTTTCCTTTGCCTATGTGGAGTGGGGGTTTGTGCCTTTTCTCCAATCAGCTCACACACAGTGTATGCCCAGAATCCACTACTAAAACGGGAAGAAAGATTTGTAACACGATGTGCACTTTCTAAAGAATGTAGAAAGCTGAAGACAGCAGATATACATGTAACACTTATGTAGGGAAATTTGTTTAATCTCTATGTTTTATCTGAGTCTATTCACTTTACTGGGTATAGGAGAGGGTTTACATCCACTTTAAGTCAGACGCTTTATTCTTCTGACTTTAGAACAGTTGCAGTACACTAATGATGATGAGCCACCAGACTTCCTGTCATGTCCATGCTCATACCTTGCTTCCATAGGCACTCTTCCAGCAAGCAAAGTTACTCCCTTGTGCTCCAATCCAAATTCCAGCTTCATCCATCCCAGGTAAACTCTGGGCAGTGCAAGTTTACAGGCCTGAGCTTGGGCACAGGTGTCCCCCCAAGGCAGCAGGTGGGAGGGGGGGGGCCTCTGAACACATATCTTGCCCAAGCAATGCCTGGGAGGCAAGAGCACCTCAAGAACGGTCCCCTGAATATTTATACCCTCCCCCCAGCATGCATTACTGGCAATAAAAATCCTAGTGGTTGGCCAGAAAGATAAATATTCATAATTTAGGCTATTGGATCTTCTTACATTATTGTCAAAGAACTATCAAACAGGGTTAGGCAGCCCAACAGCAGTAAATTAAGAATAGGGTCACTTCTTACAGTAGGGCCCCTGCAAAGAAAATCCTGTTTCTGTGGTCTGTAGCAACCAAATGGATTTAAATAGTAAGAGAGTAACAAATTTAAATATTTAACTGATGTCCAATGGCATAAAGAAGGGTTGAAGTTTCACGTTCAAGTATTATTACTATCAACTCCATGCAGCTGGGAGATGGGATATCTACATCTTAGCAAGGCCACATCAAAGGAAGCTAATTGTTGCAAAGGACACTGGCTTCAGATGTTTGTTATGATCATAATATAATTTTTCCGTAGGGGAAAGCAGTATTTATGGAGAACTGTATTTCACGTGTGTATGTTACAATTATAGCACATTATTTCCCTGCTCTAGTGTGTATAAGTAATGCAAAGTTAGTTTCTGTATGGTATGATGCCTGACAAGTAGCCTATGACAACCTATGCTTTCAATCAAGTTAGACAGAAAAAAATATTGCCTAACCCTGCGTAAACACTACTATTGATGGATACGTGGCCATACACCGCCTGATTTTTGTAAGAGATGTAACGGATTTGTTGTAACAATCAGGATTCCCTTGGACAATGAGTGACTGTTAGACATGTTGGGAGATATCAGGGTTAGCCAGTGTTGAATATTTCCTTTTGAATAAGAAAAATGGACCAACATGTTGATTACACATGCATGGTCTCTAGCTGAATCTGGATCCGCTCTATCCTAGTGTCACTGTTACTTTGCTTGTCTTGAGGATATTATAGACTCACTTTAAGAATAATAACCGCCACATGAAGGTCATCATGGCTCATGAAGTAAGTAAACACAAGATGCCCCAGAAGAGCTCACTAAGGCCATGAGATATATATATTTTTCATGTTCAGTGTATACATGCTAAGTGATGTGTAAGTATACAGTTGGCCATAGATGGATGGAATCCATCTGTGGGCAGGCTGATTGTACCCAAGTTGATTCATTGGTCAACTTGGGTACAACCAGCCTGTCGGATTTTTTTTTTTAAATCAATTAATAAGTTTGAGATATCGTCAACAGGTACAAACATACAGTACACATAAAGCAGTATGATCATTACTCCTGTAATCATAACCAATCAAAATGACAAATAATCACATATAGACTATGAAGTTCACCCATCAGCAACTATTTTTCTTCTAAGGCATACCCCAACTGTCTTAATCATAGACATTATACCACCAATGATGTACATTCTCCTGCCTATCACATGAGTATTCTGTCCATCAACAAATCAGCTGGAGCTAGGCCTGGAGAATTTAACCAGCTTCTCCATACCTTCTTAAATTTAAGGCAACTACCCCTATGTTGATAAATAAGCTTTTCAAAGCGCATCACTGTACCCACTTGTTCTAACCACATTTTAACTGTGGGCGGATCTGGAGAAATCCAGTGTAAAAGTAAAAGCCTGTGGGCCTGAAACAATGCCCTTGCTGCAGCCTCCTTCGAATATTTATCTGGAATGACGCCGTCAAGCATGCCCAGAACACATTGTTTAGGATCAAACGGAATTGAGACCTGTAGGGCAGTGCTAATCGTTGCCACTACCGATCCCCAATAGTGGTGGAGCTTCGGCATCTCCACAGGAGATGGATTAGGTCTCCCACCTCCCTTTCGCATCTACCGAAAAGGGAGTCGGGGCGCATTCCCATTCAATGAAGCTTAAGAGGGGTGTGATGCATCCTCAGTAGAATGTATAGCTGAGACAATCTCTGTGCTACATTCTGTCAGATGTTTTTATATATGTCTACTGCAGGCAGCTATAGCGCACACACATTAGCGCACTGACTGTGTTGATGGGGGAATCAAATGATTATCTTTCCTTCTACCCATGGTGGAAGAAAAGAAGATTGAGTCAAATCTCAGCTGTTTTAGCAGCAGCAGCAGATCGATCAGCTTGGGTATAACCAGCCTGCTGGATTTTACATGCGATTATCGTTAGTGGCTGGTATAGCCACTATGGCAATAATCACTGTGTTAATTTTTTTTTTTTAAATAATGAAATTGTGACATGTCAGGAATTTATTTACACAGGCTTATAAAATGACTGCAAGGTGTGCCCAGATTTTTATTTGCATATTATAAAAAACAAACCTTATATGCTAAAATAGGTACTAAATTATATTACTTGGCATCACAACTCCATCATTTCTATGGTTGGAATGTCACAGACTTAGGGGACCCTATACAACAAATTACACTCTCTGAATTTCTGGAGGAGCCACTGGTGAAGTTAATGGTAGCTCATTATTTTTATAGCATACGGTGCTTCCCTACATTCTGATTCATAAAGCGTAGACTACTGTCCAACAATTTACTTCTCATGAGGGATATACCCAATATATGCCCATATGGAATCATCTACGATTACCAGAGGTAGCAAAACTTAAAAACTTTGACTCATGCAGAAGGGCTGGTATTGTCCTTCTTCATCAGCTTTTTGATAATGAGGCTCTACAACCATTTAATAAACTGGCAGAAAAATACCATCTAACTAACAAATTATTCTTTCAGTACTAGCAGTTGTGGCATGCTCTGCAGTCAGGCAGCCACCTTCCCATTAAAATATAATCCTTCCACAAGTTTAACTATGGCAGTATCTACAAGGAATTCCAAACAGGGACTTATTGGTGACCTATATTCCTCCCTACAAACATCAACTAGCACTAGTACACAGGGGGATAGTCTTGGGCGGTGGCGTATGGATTTGGAGAATATTAGTGATGAGGAATGGGAACAAGCTCTGGAAAATTTGACCAGAGTCTCCCTATCCTCCTCACATTGTTTGACCCATTTTTTTTATCATTCACAGGTCTCACTATACTCCTCAAAAATGGCAAACTTGGGGTAAAGCAACTACACCGAAACGGGCACACTTATACATATGCTGTAGCGTTGCCCTAAACTACATCGATATTGGGAGCATATATTTGATACTTTAAATACTTTATGCTCTACAAATGTTCATTCTAATTAAAAAAATAGCTCTGCTAGGGATTATATCGGAAGATATTCTCCCTGCTGAAATGTATGTGATGTGGTTGCCGTCTATGTATATAGCCAGAACACTCAAATTGCTGAAATGGGTTTCAAACTTTCCAACAACAATTACTCAATGGTACGAAACAATTAATTCTAATTTAAGAAGGGAAGAATTGACATATAAACATAGGAAATGCCCCAAAAAATGTCAAAAGATTTGGTCACGATGGTTAGACTTCATGGTTTGCATGAATATGATGAGTCTACCAATGAGTTGATTGAAAGTTAGCAAAGTGATAGATCCTGGGTATGCGACAGAAATACATATAAGCCATTAAGAAGTAATCATTAAACGGGCATAACTGACTTATGTTATAATGTTGCAAAGTTATTATGAAAAAGGTAACCATTAATCCATTGCTAAGATGGAAGGTCTTAAGTAACAATGAATGTATAATCTGGAAGTGGCATAGTTTATTAGGATTGTTTTTTTCTTTTTGTAAATGTAATTTTAGTTGTTTAGTGGGCACGTATTGTACATTCTAGTTTTGTCGTAAATTGTAAAAATAAATTCTTAATAAAAAAGTATCTGATTAAAAAAAAAATATGTAGGCTACAGTCTACAGTTGGTCAGTTTTACAAATCAGGGACAGATCTTTAAGAACCTGGACACTCCCTGTTTGAAAACAGTTTTCCAGCATGCTGGTCCAATAGAAGCCGGCCAAACGGTCGGCTTCTGTCGGACTGACTAATATACACACGGGCCGAATTATTGCCAGTTTTTATTAAACCAGCCAATGTCTCCCAAAATTCGGCCCGTGTTTATGGGGCTTAAGAGAGAGATTCATTATCAATGGCCACCAGAGTGTTTGTGGAGTGTGTTTGTACCACATACAATGCCCAATTGTTTTCTGAGAAACTTATATATAGATACCATATGTGTTTTATATGCACTGCCATTCATCCCTAGGTGGGGTAGCATTCCAACAATACAGCATGCAGGAGTTATCACAGTCTGAACTACTATTACAAACAGTGCTACAGAATGTACTGAAGGTGAAGGTGTGTCTAAGTGCACAGATGTGAAAGGGCCTTAAAAATGCACCTTTCATTATTCATTGCTGCCTGTGTCCTCTCTGAGGCGATTCAACCTCTCTTTGTCCTGGTGACCATCGTCACTGGGACAGAAAATGATGGGAAATGCAACATTTTATAGTTGTTACATAAGCAGGAATCGAGGAAACATTTTCCAATAGGCACAGCCAGCGACATCTGCTAAGAGGGAAACCCCCTCACTTTTGGGCTGCAGTTCAGGACAGGAGGTGAGAGGAAAGATTTCCAATGGTACACAGACAGCAAAAAAGATTAAAAAAAGACAGAGGTTTTAATATTTTTTTGATCTAAAGAAGTAGTGGCAGAGTGTTGTACCAGGTTAGCCATAGACAAAGTAGAAGTTTGGAATTAAGGTGATACCATGTATCAGCTATTGCCTAAAGAAGAAGCCAGCATGCCGGAAGCTTGAATATCAATCTATTTAGTTATGGTATCACTCTGAATCCAAACTAAGCTGGCCATAGGTGAGTAGTTATCTATTGTTCAGCCAAAAGGCTGAACACCAAAAAAAACAGATTCCTCCATCCACACAAAACTAGGTCCATTGAACTGAAGTCAATCTAACTAGCAACTTCAGTCAAACAGGGACAGCTACACAAAGAATTGAAATTTGTCCAGTTCTTGCTAAACGGGCTAAATTTCTATCCTTATGTACCCAGCTTTAGATATAGAGAACCATGTGCTGGTGAGAAGTGTAACCTGAATATTCCTCCTGCAAAGAGCTCCACCTACACAAACAAGGTGGATGAAGGAATAGCGATCCCCCGAGACACTGTGTTTTGGCAACTTCCCCGTCACTGTCAGAGTACACTGATCCATGGCTGCAGCCAATCAAGAAAAGTTTTTAAGGATATTCTTTTGACCGAAATTAATCAAAGGATCGACTTATGTCAAGCAGGGATGGCCACACACTGATTGAAACTTGGCCGTCCCTATGTAATGTATAGACCTATTGTCTACTGGTTTGTCCAAATGTGAAAGTTTTATACTCTTAACTATAGGCTTCTTTACCTGTTTTTTTGGATGACCAAATGAAAATAATATATTTACTAGTTTTAGTGTGGGTAATGCATACGTGCTTTGGTATGATGGCTCTATCCATGGCCTGTTCTTTCTCTTCTAATAAAAGGTTCATGTTCAGTTCACATTCTGCAGCAACTGTCATAACAGCCAACTTAATTCAATGGTGATATAATGAGGCTGCACAAGCCACTCCGTGTGGCCCACTTATTAGTTTAGTACAGATAGAGTTTGGGAGCTGCACAATTTAGAGACAAGCCTGGAAAGCAGCACACAATCAATATGAGCCAAACAATCCACAGGGTGATGAAACATTCCCAGCAAGGAATGTCCTAAAGATAGAAACTGATTATAGAAATGATAGTCCTAAAACAGATGTAGAGATGAGAATGAATGGTAAATAGTTCTAGCGGTTAAACATAGCAGGAGTTGTTCTATATTAGATGAAGGAAAGTCAATGTCCTTTAAGTAGAGGACATTCAAAAAGGTTAGGCCCCAGTAGGTATTAAAACATTGTGCAGCCATGTAATATGGTATTGTCATACTAGGCCATTTGGAGCCCCCCTTGGATGCCTGGCTGAACCCCCCGCCCCCCCAGTTAGCAATCCCACATCTAGTCTTTGTGGTAGGACACGAAAGCCATGTCCTGTAAAGTCCCACAGACTGTTGTGCAGCCCTATTCACTTGAATGGGTCGTACTGGGTGGGGGGTACTTTCTGCTGAATGCAACAGGAGAGAATTTTTGCCCTGTCATCATTTTTTTTCACCTTCTCATTCAAGAGAGATGTTCTTTCATTTTCTGCCCTGTAAACACATGGCATCACTCTTTGACAGCTACCATCTGAACACGTGCCACCACTGGGTGTCAGTGAGAAAAATCCCTCCTACATTTGTGATCAGTGGGAAGAATACCCCCTTATATTGGTGGTCAGTGGGAAGAATACCTCCTTATATTGGTGGTCAGTGGGAAGAATGCCCCTTAAATTGTTGGTTAGTAGGGAAGATGCACCCCTTACATTGATGGTCAGAAGGTCACCTCCACCTTCAGACAACTAAAACAATTATTGGTGCTATGTCACTGGTTCTGCCAAGTGGTGTTGGCTTCAGAAGTATGTAGGCACCACCACCAAATAGAAGTTCCACCACCAAATAGAAGTTCAATCAGCCACAGCTCAAAGAACCCATGACAACCTGGTTGAGAATAGCTGGCTTAGGGCATAAACTGTGTTACCATGAGTTCAGCATATGTTAGGACTGATAAAAAATGTATTCTTACTAAAATAGACATTTAGGCAAATACCAGATTCATAAAGCTTGCAGGGCTGAACCAAAGCAGAATAGCCAAAATGTTACCTTTGTGTTACTAAATTATATCTGAAAAGTTTATTAATGGTATCTCTTTATTTGTAATGATATATTTCATGGTTAATGTCAGTTGCAGGCAGCAGCTGCACAAACTCTGCTACCAAAACAAGTAGATTGACTATGTGGATCTGTATAGGTCAAATGGCATTTCTTTGTCCAAAGAAAAGTGAAAATGCCTTTCAGAGGGAGACAAAATGCATTCTAAACTCAGCAGGGTAATTAGTGACCTCTATACAATATGTTTAAGCAGAACATAGAGCCTCTAACAATACGTCGTAAATTATACCCTCGGATCCCAAAACTTTTTCTGTTTTTCTTAGTAGTTAATGGGTTAATACTTTTTCTGCCTTTCTTGGTTATTAATATTATAATATATAATATATAATAATATTGATGTCTGTGCTGGCTTTAGCCCAAAAACTTTCTTAAGGCTGCATTCACACAGGGGCGACCCGACTTCAGCGCGACTTCGCTAGGCGATTTAAGCGCGACTTTCAGCACGACTTCCAGCGCGACTTAAAGGACCTCAGGCGACTTTACAACACGACTTTAGCCAGGCGACTTTGCCTTGACCAATCAGAGAAGAGAGGGAGGGGGCTGCCTAAAAATAAATTCTATTCTTTTTAACTGTGAAGTCGCTTCCATATAGATGGGGATCCGACTTGGAGGCGACTTCTATTGAATTCTATGGGCACAAGTCGGATAGAAGTAATATATAATATA
>BLSH010277625.1:3333935-3355808 GCA_018402905.1 Glandirana rugosa
ATAGTTAGTTGACACAAATGGGAAAAATTTAGTATTACTGTTGTTTTTGATGGGTTTACTGGGACTAGTTTTTAAATGTATGGGACCACTAAAACCGGACTATTGTACGTGTGTTCAACTTTGTTTCCCCAAACTTACCGATAATTTCAATTGGTAGGAGTAGACACTAGACAAACGGACATTAATCACAAACACATATTTGAGAGACACTCAAAGACCTGAGGACTGTCTTGGAACGTAACAAGTAAGGTACGACGTGACTGCAAAGATCTAAGACTCAGTACCCCTTTCGTTTTCTTAACAGTTTCCTAGATGCTCTTTTCCATCAACTTGACATATTTAGTCCTTTTGTTGTCATTATGATTTAAAAAGGGTAAACACAGTTGATTGATAATAAATGGCTTCAGCCAAACACTAACCATAAGTGATCGCATTCATATTCTCTGAAGAATGGCCAATAAATCATAACTTCTGCCAGGGTATGTAAACTTATGAGCACAACTGTATACAGCATAATTCATATCAGCAGTATTTCAGAGATCTCAGTACAGTGAGTGGAAATGAAGAGTTCATTCACATCAGAACCAAAGCATCAATGCACCATGATGGGCCTTCACACATGTGGAATCTTTAACTTGACGTGAATGACAAACTGCAGGTCAGCACAACCATATTGTAGCATGCAGGATATTTTTCTGATGCAATGCAAGGCAATCCATTGATATGGACAGACTGATGAAAGCAATTGATCTTCTCCTGTCCAGTTACTTTGTGCTGGAAATGCAGCAAAATGGAGAACACTTCTGCTGTCAACAAGGTTAAGGGCATGAGAGTCAATTGTAATTTTGCTGTGGAACACGCACAAATACATTAACACTGTGAAAACTTCTGCTTTGTAGTCAGCAAGGCCAGATTTTATTTATTGGCCCCCAGGTCAATTGTAATCCAGATCTGACAGCCACATAACTGTGTTCCAGTTGAACATTTCTTAGCTAAATCTGTTTTGATAACACCTTGTTCCTATTAAAGCGGAGCTACACTGCATGTGAGCACCACAAACTAGAAAACGCTATTTAATTCCCTTTAATATTAATAAGGCAAACTCACCCATCCATTTATGTCCTCATGCTTTCCTTTGCTGAGAAATCTCTTTGAAACACCCCTAGGCCCTAGCATTTCTGGCCGTGGCCATATTGAGTAAGGCTAGCCATGCACTATACAATTTTCTTATTCAATTTCCTTTAGATTTACCTTCAACGGTGTAGTGCAAGAGCCTGCCTGATTGCATACAAATTGAATAGGTTAAGTTTTGGTAAATCTAAAGGAAAGTTGAACAAGAAAATTGTATAGTGTATGGCCAGCCTTAGGGCAGATGATTTTACTTCCCAGAATCTGTCTGTCCATAGCTGAGGCATTCAGACAGAAGGGAGTACTTAGCTGGGAAAACCCATCCTCCCCTCCTGAAGACTCCTGGGATATATGACATAATTTGCCTAGGCCTGGAAACCAGGAAGTAACTGAAGAAATATATATATATAAAAAAGTTTAAAACATGTAAATATACTTTCCTATCTATTTACTAATGCTAGCAGCAGAAGGATTAAAATAGTCAATGTTGATTGAGAGAGTGAAGTTTCACTTTAATATGGAGCTCTTCACATCCCAGCTATAAAACTCCAGAAAACCTGTTTGTGTAGTCATAAATTTTTTTTTTCCAATAATAGTCCAGTTATTAGAACTGATTACCCAGAGTAGAACCCCCAAATCTGTCTGCTAAATATTTCAAATGGCCACAATAAGTATGATAGATGCAGGAAAACAATACCTTACAATGCAATTATCACTGCTGATTAAACTACTTTGTTAAATTATCCTGCTCATTTCTAAAGTTGGCCAAACGTGGTTAGAATTTAATTAGAAAATGTTCATTTTGGAAATGTTCATATGATTTTCTACATCAATAATCATTTTCAACTGCAGTGAAGAGAACAAAAAACGAAATCTGTTCTTATTTCTTTCTTATCTTACAAGTAATAGTTTGTTTAACCACCTCAATACCGGGCACTTTCACCCCCTTCCTGCCCAGGCCATTTTTCAGCTTTCAGCGCTGTCACACTTTGAGCCCTGGCTCACATTGGTGCAATTTGTCAAATCGCATGCCAAATCAGCGGCAATTGCACCATCTGAATCGGTGCGACACTGCATTTGCGGCGCCGCACCAATTCCCAAAAGTAGTTTCTGTACTACTTTTGGTGATTTCAGGTGCGATTTCCATAGACATCTGTGCAGGAACCCATACAGATGTCTGTAAAATCACACCTGAAGTCAGGACTCACATGCGGTAATGAAATGGAGTTCAGCTGAACTCGCACCATTTCATTCACCAATGTGAACCTAGGCTGAATGACAATTGTGCGGTCATGCTACACTGTAACCATGTGAAATTTTTATCATTTTCTTCACACAAACAGAGCTTTCTTTTGGTGGTATTTAATCACTGCTGAGTTTTTACTTTTTACTATAAAAAAAGACCGAAAATTAAAAAAAAAAAAAAAAGTTTTTTTTTTTAGTTTTTGTCCGTAAATTTTGTAAATAAATATTTTTTTCTCCTTCACTGATGTGCGCTGATGAGGCTGCACTGATGGGCACTGATAAGCTGCACTGATGGGCACTCATGAGGTGGCACTTATGGGCACTGATGAGGAGGCATTTGTGGGCACTGATTAGGTGGCACTGATGAGGAGGTACTAATATGCTACACTTATGGGCACTGATGGATGGCACTGATGGGCACTGATAGGCGGCACAGATAGGCTGCACTGATGGGCAGCACTGATTGGCACTGATGGGTAGCACTGATGGACAGCACTGATGAGAATTGATGGGCAGCATGGATGGGCAGCACTGATAGGCACTGAAAGCCAGCACTGACTGGCATCACTAATGGGCAATGATTGCTGCCACTTGAAGGCACTGTTTGCTGTCACTGGTGGGCACTGATTGCTGGCACTGGTGGCATTTCATTGTAATCAGGGCACTGATGATCAATGCCCTGATTACCTCTCTTGCTGTCCCCTGTGAGGAGATGCCGCTGATCGTCTCTCCTTGCCACACACTATGTCAGTGTGAGGCAATGAGAGATGATTACCGGCACTTCCTGAATTTACATGTGATCGGCTGTGATTGGACACAGCCGATCACATGGCTAAAGAGCCACATCAGCAGCTGCAGAGATCAGAGTCACACTGAGTCCTAGCAACACAGCGCAGCCGTTCAGGTGCACCGTCATATGACGTCCACCCAGAATGAGAGCCGCACCGTCCCTCTGTCATTTGACAGTGGGCCGGGCGGGCGGCAACTGGTTAATTTGTCTGGGATGGGAATCCAAGTGGCAGGTCTGGGTAAATTTTTAAGGCCTTTGAACAAAATGAGTTGACTCAATGCTGGCATCCGCCAAACGTTCTAATGAAAATCTAATTATGTATGACCAACATAACGTATAACTAAAGGCTAAACTTTTTTCAGTTTTGGATGGATTGGAGAGGGATTAGAACACGTGACAGTTTTTATTGCTGTCTGTGTCCCCGTTAAGGAGATTCAGCCTCTCTATTTGTCCTGTTTACCATTATCAATGAATGAGAAAGTAAAAGAAAATCCCAAATTTTTGGCTGTCCCCAGAAAAGTAGTAGAAAGGATATCTTCCAATGGAGACACTAGTTCTGGTGACCTGGGGGTCCCCAAGGAATTCCCTTAATTTGCAGGGATTTCCACTCACTTCCTGTTTGGCTAGGAGACAGGAAGTGAAGGGAAATCTCTGCAATGAGACACAGATGGTGAAAAAAAATCTGACAGGGGTTATACCCCTTGCTTACTCTATCCAAAAAGAAAGAAAATGCCTATAGTTCTACTTTAAAGCAGAATTAAACCCAAAACCAAAAATGTAATTAATTGCAGCTTACCAATCATTAGATGTGGTGGCAGCATTCATTTTCGTTTTAAAACTTTTTTCCCTTCAGTTTTCACCTGGTAATCTGGCCAGTGACACACCTCCTGTAGAGTGCCCCCACTCTGGATGAAGGAGCACAAGGGGCACCTTTGGACAGCAACATTGCTAATCTGGGGGGAAGGGGATTGTTAGATGTACCCGCAGATTTGGATACACTAACAAATGAAAGCTGAATGCCAGTTAACACTTTATAAGCAGTTACAAAAAATGATGTTTTCCCATTTGGGATAAAGGTTTTATATAAATAAATAAAAGCTGGTCATTGTAAGCACCCCTATCAGTGGTAAATGGTTTGTCTCAACCCTCTTTACTGATACATGTGCAGGAGATCTTGTTCAGTTGAAAAACAGACCTACTAATCAGATCACCAGGTGAAATGAAAGGAAAGAAAGCCTAAAAAGGAAACAAATGCAGCCATCACATCTAAGAATTTCTAAGCTGCAATATAATAAATGTTTGCTGTTGGGTTTATACCACTTTAAGGCTGCTTTCACACTGAGGCGTTTTACAGACGCTATTTAGCTAAAAAGTCCCCCCCCCCCCAATCTACCCCAATGTGAAAGCCCTGAGTGCTTTCACACTGGGGCGGTGCGCTTGCGGGACGTTACAAAAAGTCCTACAAGCAGCATCTTTGGGGCGGTGAAGGGGGGCGGTAGTATACCACTCCTCTACCGCCCCTGCCATTGAAATGAATGGCAAGCGCTTCCGAAGCGGCTGCACACCGCCTCGGTAGCGCTGAGCGCCGGCACTTTTATCCCCTTTTTAACCCCTTGTGGGGGGTTAAATGCATGGCACTCCCGCCCGCATAGCGGTGCCCTATCGCTGGTAAAACTCTGCTAAAACTAGCAGGGTTTTACCGCGACCGCGACTACTGCTTCAATGTGATAGTAGCCTTATGGTCCCTCTGACAGCAAACTCTTGGTATGTGTTGTTCTATCACTGGAGGACTGGTTTAAATAGTTTAATTTTGATAAATATACCCTTCTTGCCATAAATCTGTCACCTATCAGACTTTGGAAAATATGCATAGGACTAGCTCCTAGCTAACTATAAGGCCTCATACACACGGGCGTTTTATAATAAATAAGCAAAACGCCAGGTCCGACGTTTTTTTAAAAATCGGCGGTTTTTGCGGCGTTTTGCATCGGCGTTAGTGAGCGTCGGCGTCAATAGGCGTTTTTTTAAAAAAAATCAGTCCTCTGCTATTTTTCAACCTAAAAACGCTTGTTAACGCCGGTACGGCGTTAGCAAGCGTTAGTGAGCGTTTTGCCGATTGGCGTCAAAAAACGCCGAAACGCTACAGCTACAGAACGCGATGGTCCCGCGTTCTAAAAACAGCTCACTAACGCCGACGCCCTCTACTGCTCACTAACGCCGGCGTTTTTAGAAGGCCATTGAATAACATGGAGAGCTGCAAAAAACGCCTACAAACGCCAGCGTGCAAAACGCCCGTGTGTATGAGGCCTTAGACTCCATGCACATTGTATCTGATAAATGACCATCCATGTGTGCATGGACACATAGGATAACATAAAGGGGCATTTTTGGGCTGTTAAAAAAATGCCCAAACGACCAAAAATGGTCGTTGATCAGCTACAGTGTGCATGAGCCCTTAAAGCTGAAAACATCACTGATAAGCTACTGACGTTTTTTTAAAGTCCTGTGTGCTTGAAGCCTGCAGACTTGAAGGTGGCTCCACTCACACAGATCATACATATGCAATCAGTGTATGGGGAGACTGAATGACATCACCTATTGTTCAGCTATCGCCTGCCTGACTGACAGCTTGTTACAACATAAATGCAGATCATCAAGTGAAAATGTTTTTCTTGCTTTTGTGGCTATTGCATTTCAGGGTCATGGGGTTACAGAAAAAAATCTCAGGAGGAGTATTTAGGATCTCTGAGACCTGAGCTCTAGAGTCATAAATATAAGATGACTGTCAGACACTAGCCAGTTGTGCTATAGAATGATGGGAACAGAAACATACACGATTGCTTTAACTGAGCATGCATGTTTATCTACTCATGTAAAGAAAAAAGGAGTTGATCAGGCGCTGAACCCAGGGACCTGTACCAGGTGGAGAGGCTGATGGAAATGGTGGCACATTAGCAGCCAAGGTAACTCATGGGGGGAGAGTTCAGACCGGTGTAGTTTCAAAGACCTATAGGCGCTTATGTGCAAGTCAATTGACATCCAGCAGAACAGGTCAGCCTTTGTTAAAACAGTGTATAACCATAAAATGTAATGGGCCAAAAACAACTTATTGGCTAAAAAGTTACCGTTTATGTAGATAAGAAATAGTACATACAGTTGTTATGGATACACACAGACCACCACCGCCTAGTGGAGCTAGAAGCCAGCTCTTGGTAGCCCCAGATGGAAGGATCTCAGACAGGGCTGGCCCAAGGCATTGTGCTGCCTGGGTCCAAGAATGAAATGCTGCCCCCCCCTCCCAAAAAAAAAAAAATTGCGCCCACCAAAAGGCCCCAACATCCATTATTTTATATCATGATAATTAAAACTAAATTTACCAGGAAGTCAGATTTACATGCAACAGCACCTTGTCTATGTGCAAAATTATATGACATACAATTATGTTCAATTCCAAGGGGCCGGCTAGGGCAGTGTAGGGGCAGGCTAGGGTAGTATATGGATAGGCTAGGGTAGTATATGGATAGGCTGGGGTAGTATATGGATAGGCTAGGGTAGTATATGGACAGGCCAGGGTAGTATATGGACAGGCTAGGGTAGTATATGGACAGGCTAGGGTAGTAAAGGGGCAGGCGGAGTGGCCCGGGGGGCAGTTATCACCATGACACACAAAGCTGCTGGAAAAAAATCTTGGTCGTCAATTTTCTGGGTACATTTTCTGCCCCTCTGACAGTGCTGCCTGGGTCCAATGGACCCACTGGGACCCATGGTAGAGCCGGCCCTGATCTCAGGGGTTAGCCAGGTAGACAGGTGTGGGAGAGGATACTGAGGCTAGAGTGCTGATCCCATACATGACGTGACTTAAAAAATCGGATGGCGCGAAACATGTTATCACGGTGATGGGACCACATTTATGGCAAGTTCCTTCCCTCAAGCCTTCATGCACGCAGCCCACACACCGCATTGGCGTCCCCTGGCTCCAGGGAACCAGCAGTTTGTGAGTGATGTCACCTTGAGCTGCCGGCATCAGCCGGCCACCACTCTCCTGGCACAGTCGTTGGTGTATGGGATCAGCACTCTAGCCGCAGTAGCCTCTCCCACACCGTCTACCTGGCTAACCCCTGAGATCCTTCCATCTGGGACTACCAAGAGCCGGCTTCTAGCTCCACCAGGTGGTGGTGGTCTGTGTGTATCCACAACAATATGTACTATTTCTTATCTAAATAAACTGTAACTTTTGACCAATAAGACGTTTTTTGGCCCATTACATTTTATGGTTATACACTGTTTTAACAAAGGCTGACCTGCTCTGCTGGGTGTCAATTGACTTGCACATAAGCACCTATAGGCCTTTGAAACACATGTTTATCTACTCAGAGAACATAAAGGCCTTATCTTGAGGGAACAATAGCAATCATCTGTTAAAATCCATTTCAAATAAGTGAATTTTGCCCTCAGCCAGGGGGTGTCTGCAGAAGTCAGGGTGTGCATAGGAATGCAATAATTTGCCATTATTAAAGATAATGGGAAATGTTCATTCAGCCCTTGTTCACACTGAACGCATGTTGGATATCATGTTCAGCTGAACTCGCACAATTTCAAACCCGCATTTCAGTTCGACTTCGGGTGGGATTTGATAGACATATATCTGTGTGGGTTCATACACAGATGTCTATTGAATTCGCCCCTGAAGTGGCCAAAAGTAGTGCAAGAACTACTTTTGGAAATCAGTTTGGCGCCGCAAAGTTATGTTAATGTGAATGGTGGCGCTATGTCTTCGGGTAGCATTATGTTATTGTACTTTTAGCTGTTACTACTACTCAGGCGTGCGCAGGAGATGTTCCAGGTGTGCCTGGGCACATCCTAATCACTCTGTGTGGTGCTGATTCCCCTTACTGCTGGCACTTCCTCCCATGTTGTGCTCCCCCACCGCAGTGCTGCTGGCTTCCCTCTTTTCCTCTCCTCTCCCCCCAGCTGCTGCGGGGGATGTTTCAGGATGGAGGGTGGGGGAAGGGGCTAATCAATATGTCATTTAAGGGCCCCTTCCATTTCTGCATGAACACAGTGAATATACTCACTCACTGTGTTAAATCATAACTGAAGCATAGCAAACTGTTTGAATGAACAGGATGCCGCTCAGCACAGAGCACTTCCCATTCATTCATTGTCCAGTGCAGCTGAGGCTGCAGAGAAAGGCATGTGTGTTTGAGCTTTGGGGTGCACATCCTAATGCAATGGGCTGCGGACACCTATGCTACTACTAACCACTTCAGCCCCGGAAAGGATTTCCCACATTAAGACCAGAGCGCTTTTTGCGATTCGGTGCTGCGTCGCTTTAACTGACAATTGTGCGGTCGTGCAACTTTGTACACAAACTACATTGGCGTCCTTTTTTTCCCCACAAATAGATCTTTGTTTTGGTGGTATTTGATTCCCTCTGTATCACTTCTGAGCAACGCTATAAACAAAAAAATAGCGACAATTTTCCAAAAAAAAACAATATTTCTTACTTTTTGCTACAATACATATCCAAAAATAATTATAAAAAAAACTAATTTATTCATCAGTTTAGGCCGATATATATTATTCTACATATTTGTGGTGCAAAAAAAAATGCAATCAGCGTTTACTGACTGATTAGCGCAAAAGTCGCAGCATTTACAAACCATGAGAATTCATTTATGGCGTTTTTACTATTTTTTTTCCACTAGTAATGGCAGCGATCTGCGATTTTTATCAGGACTGTGATATTGCGGTGGACATGTCGGACATTCTTGACACTTTTTTGGGACCACTGACATTTGTACAGCGATCAAATCTAAAAATAGCCACCGTATACTACTGTATAAATGTCACTGGCAGGGAAGGGTTAACCTGCAGGGGGCAATGAAGGGGTTAACTGTGTTCCCTAGGTGTGTTCTAACTGTGTGGGGGCTGGGCTGGAAGGGGCATAACAGATCTAACTGTTCCTGGTGACAGGGATCAGTAGATCAGTGTTATGTCCCCTGTCAAAGCGCGGAACCCGCCATGTTTACATTGGCGGTTCCCCGCTTTTCTCCTATTGTAAGCGATCGCGAGTCGCCGGAGTCCGCCCGACCCGCAGCCACACTCCTGGAGATCGCAGTTCGGAAGTGGTTAAAGGGGTTGTAAAGTCTCAAGGTTTTTCACCTTAATGCTTTCTATACATTAAAGTGAAAAACCTCCTGTACTGCAGCAGCCCCCCTTTTACTTACCTGAGCCTGATTGTTCCAGCATTTAGGGTGAACCCAGCAGCTCCAGCCACGGGCTCGGGTCCTCATTGGATAGATTGATATCAGTCAAATCCAGTGACATGGGAGCCAGGGGTGGGGCGAGTCCTGCTGTCTGCGTCAATGGACACAGCAGCAGGACTCGGGAGCGCGCCCGCACGGGTGCCCCCAGAGAAAGCGTTTCTCCAAGGGGGCACCCGGTGAAGAGGAGGAGCGCTGCTAGGGGAGCCCAGTAAAACAGAATCGGGGCCGATCTGTGCAAAACCCATTGCATAGAGCAGGTAAGTATAACATGTTTGTTATTTAAAAAAATAGTATCACTTTAATCTATATTTCAAAGTGTAATGCTGGGTACACACGGTTGGGCCCAGCGTGCTGAAGGAAAAAAATGTGCAGATTGCTGTACTAACACATCTGATGTTGCAGCAATATCCCCCCCGCTATAGTGTTCTGCCATTGACTGATGCTGGTTTTCCATGCTCGTTTGACGGAAGGCCACGACCAGCTTCTGTCAGGAGGGGAGCTGTACACACCGACCGAAAGTCGGCCAATTCCTGCCAAACCGACTGTTTTTGGACTGCTTAAAGCTGGCCGCAGACCTATAGATTTAAACCTGCGCGCTGAACAAAAGAAATCCAGAAGATTCCTTCATCCATCATGGTAACAAACCTCCGCGCTGCAGGCTATTGTATTCTGATCCTCACCGGCTGTCAGAATGCCAACCAGTGCCAGCATCTAATTGGATGCAAATGCTGTTAAACAGGCTGTAAACCTCCCTGCGGTATTTGTATCTATAGGTAAAACTATAATAAGGCTTACCTATAGGAACTGTAAATATCTCCTAAACATGCGCTGTTTAGAAGATATTTACTGTATATTTCACAGATGATGTCATCGGTGCATGCGCTCTGAATAGACGGTCGCTCGTGCGGTTTCTTCAGGAGTCAGAGCCATGACAGCCGGAATCCGCGGCCACGGAAGGAAGATGACAGAAGATGAATGTGGCCTTCAGCGGGGACGGCGCAGGTTTCGTTTGCAGGTAAGTGTCACATAATGTGCTAGTATGTGATGCAGGGAAGGGGAAAGGGAAGGAAAACTACTTCCTCTTTAAGCTAACAACTTTCCACCCAGCTCCTTCAATTTTTAATTGAAGGATATCAAACAGCTGACAGGGCTGCTCACCGATTTCCAGCAGGTTCCTTAGTATTCGCCCAGGGTATGGCCAGCTTTACTTTGAAACATCCCCACACCATCCTTATTGTAATGGAAAAACAGATTTCAGATCATAGGCGTGCGCACATAGGATGCCAGGTGTGCCCGGGCACACCATAATCACCCTGTACTGTGCAAATTCTCCCTGCTGCCTGGCTGCAGAGAAAGGGACTGGGGAATCTCTGTCCTCAGTCTCTGTCTCAAAAGTGAGATATCAGGGGTTTGTTTAGACCCCTGATATTTCATCAAAGCCCCCCAGCAGAGCTCCTAAAATAAATTGTAAAAAAAATAATAAAATATAATATTGTAAAAAATAATAAAAAAAACGAAATTGTAAAAAGCAAATAAAATAAAAATAAAAACTACTGACACCTATCTCTGCCCTACTGACACCACTCTCTGCCCTTCTGACATATATACACACACTCATGTTTGTTTGCACTTTGTGGCGCACACCCTAATGCAATGGGCGGTGCACACCTATGTTTCAGATATAGACTCATACAGCATACTCTTGCCCCTGTGCATGCATTGGGCCTAACCATTGCGAATAATGGCTGGGCATGTTTGTGAGAGCAGCCATTATTCCTTATGGCTAGGCCTGGTGTCTGTGTAATGTTGGCTGTTCTCTAGCAGAATTTTTTTTTTTTAATTTGTTTGCCTTTTTAATTGTTAGTGTAGTCAAATCAAATAGATGTTCATTTTCAACCTCAGTGACAAGAATTTTTTTTTCTTGGCGTAGTGGTTAGCACTTTTGCCTGGCAGCAAAAGGGTTGCTGGTTCGAATCCCAACCACGACACTACCTGCCTGGAGTTTGTATGTTCTCCCTATGCCTGTGTGGGTTTCCTCTGGGTACTCCGGTTTCCTCCCACACTCCAAAGACATGCTGATAGGTTAATTGGCTCCTGTGTAGTATGTGTATGTATGAATGTGGGTTAGGGACCTTAGATTGTAAGCTCCTTGAGGATAGGGACTGATGTGAATGTACACTATATGTGTAAAGCACTGCGTTATTTGACGGGGCTATATAAGTACCTGAAAATATTAAATAAATGTTAAAAGCATGTTGAAGTGCTTTCATTTGTCAAGTCACCAGATGTAGAGAATTATCATATGCATGTTCCTATAAACGTTTGTTCGAAAATCTACTAGTGTATGGTTACAGAGTAAGCCGGAGCCAGTGATTGTTAGCACTCCTCAGCCTTGTAAACACTGTCTGGCCAGGCAATGAGTCTACATCTGAGGTCTGTTTTTCTATAATGGGGGGAGGTAGTCCCAATGTAAACTTACACTTTAAATCTCTGCTGCTGAACCAGGTGGCTGTCATATGACACTAAAAACCTTAATTCCCAAAGCTAACAGACCAGTATAAGGATATTTCTTTTTAAAAAAAAAGTGATAGTTTTTTAGCTAAATCCAATGAGGTTTAAAAATGACAGTCATGTGGCTAAAATAAAGGTATGTCGCCATGTGGTAACAATTTCTAATTTGTGCTTGGGGCAAAAAGTAAAATGCAAAGCATAGAAACCTATAGCAGCCAATCCGCAAGCATATGCTATTTTAACAACATATAACATAACTAAATTGCAAGTGCTCATGCACATGCATGTATTGGAGCATATAATGTAAAATAAGGCCATATTTCAGCGTCCAGGGGACACAAGTGCTGCATAGAGCTGCCTGTACAAATGAATGACAGGATATGGCTGTATGCAGATATAAGCAGCTTACAGCATAAATATGTGCCATGCGTTTGTACGCGTATATATGTTTACACTTGGAGTTGCATCTACCTGCATACAGCCGTATCCTGTACTTAATTTGTATAGGGTGCTTAACGCAGCACCTGTGGCTCCCAGGCGCCATAATACGGACAGACAGTATGCTACATTATATGCCCCTATATGCTCATGTGTATGGACCCTACAATCTGATTGGTTGTTTTATCATGGACTGCTGCTCTATATTGCTCTTCAATGCTCTTTCTACATCCTGGATGTATATTAAAGTGGTTGTATACCCTTTAGGGGGAATTTTACCTACAGGTAAGCCTATAATATCTCCTAAACTTATACGGTTTAGGAGATATTCCCCCTCCAAGCAGCTGTGACATCACGGTGCATGAGCCGTGATGTCCCGGCGAAGGCCCGGTGCATAGTGCCGGACCTTGCCGGAAAGACGTGCTCCAGCGCGCATGCGCGGGAGTGACGTCTCACAGCTCCGGCCAGTCACAGCGCCGGAGCCGTGTACAGAGAAGCAAGATCTGAGGAAAGGTGTCCACTCCCTCAGAGGGGACAGAGCAGCCCGGTTGGATCTTCGTTCCAAGGTGAGTAATTCATAATGAGCTAGTATGTGTGCATACTAGCTCATTATGCTATTGTCTTGCAGGTTGTTTTTTGTTTTTCCTGGGTATACAACCGCTTTAAAGCACCATTTTAATGTAAATATCTTTTCACTCAGGAAGACCCCAGCTGTAGAGAAACATGTCCCAACTTGTTGACCCTTTTACGCTGGGGCTTGCGAGGCCGCTGGAAAGACACCGAGGCTACAATTATGACCTTTGATCCAATAAATGTGGATTTGTACTCTGCAAGCAAAACTTACAGTTTTGCACGTAAAAAAAAAAAACACACATCAAATGCACAATTAAAAAAACATTTCAAGCTCAACCTTCTTGGCCGTGTTTGCTACATGTAGGGGGTCAGCTCTACACATAACGCGTGACAACGCACATCTATGCTACACCTGACGGGGCTTTCATTTATGCTCTTTTCTATGAATTATGACAGCTTTATAAAAGTGCCTGTAATAAAAAAAAATGAAGAAAGCAAAATATGCAATAATAATGTAAACATTTATAATATTTCATCATGTTAATGGAAGACATTTCCTTCTATTCGTGTTTCTGATATTAAGTGTTCTTTAATCGCAGCCCAGTTTTGTGACTCTGCCAATCTGATGTAATGCATGCTGTAGATTGGCAGCAGACTGTGCTGTATGGTGAGATCATCCTGCGGTCCTGATGCAATTGCTCTTTGTTGTTACAATGAGAGCGCTGCGGTTATCTTTGTGACCGCTGGAGGCAGCAGAGGACACATGTGTTTCCCATCAGCTGGGATACGTGCGGGGCAGAGTGTGCGCTCCATTCCCATAGAGTACAGCGGTATGGAGAGGCATGGATGAGCGCTGTGCTGGGTGACATCTCTGGGGACAGGACAAAGAGTGCACAGCAGCAGTACATGTACGTCAGTGACGTCACAGCCACATCCCTCCACATGGGCTCAGATCAAGTTTGTGGCTTTCAGTGCTCACCAAATGTCTGCTAAAAATAACTTCTGTAAAACCACAGAGAAAATGTACTTCATGTACTTATTCCACATATTATGCTCTGTTTTGACACCTTTAGTACAAACTTAAGAAAAAAAAAAAAAAACATTTTTTTTTTGCAGTATGTGAAAATGTGAAATCATATTTTTTCTTTCAATAGTAGCACACACACACATATATATATTATTATTATTATGATACAGGATTTATATAGCGCTGACAGTTTGCTCAGTGTTTATATATATGCTACTATTAAAAAAAAAAAAATCTTATTTCATGTACTGCATAAAAAAACATATATATAAATATTAAGCATATGAGCTGCAGTATCATGATCAGATGACTACAGCACTGCAAGGGTCAATTGCTCATTTAGGGTTATAGGAACGGTCCCCGCAGCGTCTTCTCCGCCGTATTCCAACGGTCTAAGTTGCTGATGTCATCAAGACCAATGCAGAGTCCACAGCCCCAGTAAGTAAGGCTGGTCATACATCATCCAATTTTCTTATTCAATTTTCTTTAGATTTACCCTTAGTGCAGATTTCATACAAATTGAAAGTGTTTGGGTTCTTTCCCTGTGGTCTCCGCGGAGTCCAACCAAATAACAAATGAACATATTGTCCTGCACAACTTTTTTTTATCTCAAAGCACGTATCTCCAACACATAATGGTTCTTCAAGATAACGTCCAAAGGTTTATTAAAGTGATCACATCACAGCATTAAGAAGGCGGGCGGCACAGTGGTATAGTGGTTAGCACTTTTGCCTGCCAGCAAAAGGGTCGCTGGTTCGAATCCCAAGCATGACACTACCTGCCTGGAGTTTGCATGTTCTCCCTGTACCTGCGTGGGTTTCCTCCAGGTACACCGGTTTCCTCCCGCACTCCAAAGACATGCTGGTAGGTTAATTGGCCCCTGTCTAAATTGTCCCTAGTATATGTATGAATGTGAGTTAGGGACCTGATTGTAAGCTCCTTTGAGGGTAGGGACTGATGTGAATGTACAATATATATATGTAAAGCGCTGCATAAATTGACAGCGCTATATAAGTACCTGAAATAAATATAGGGGCCTTAGATTGTAAGCTCCTTTGAGGGCAGGGACTGATGTGAATGTACAATATATATGTAAAGAGCTGCGTAAATTGACTGCGCTATATAAGTACCTGAAATAAATAAGGTGCACCACTTTAACAAATGGCTGGGCATTTTCTTGAAGATCCATGTGCTGGTGATATATGCTCTGACTTATGATCTCACCAGTCTCCAGCTGGTAGTTGCTGCAGCGCCTGCCTATTCCTTGCCATTAGCAGTAACGTGAGCGATGAGAATATTAAACCTGAACTTATTTAGTTGTGTAAAGTGCTAAATAAATGTGTATATTGAAACTGACGCATTTTTCTCCACACCACAATCTTTATTAATACCCAAGCTTATACAGCTGTGCCAAATCTTGTTAAGGCCCCTTTCACACTTGTCCTGCGACTTGGGACTGCAAAGTAGCATGACAAGTTGTACCCCATGATTTCCTGTGAGTGCCATTCATATCTGTGCGACTACAAGTCACACCAACTTCAAAGTAGTCCCTGCATTATTTAGTCTGACTTTGATGTGAGTTGAGGTCCAAGTTTACACAGGCATTCCCTGAAATTGCATCAAAATCACGCGACTTTCAAGTTACGGCAGTGTGAAAGGGGCCTAAGGCTCTGTTTCCACTACTGCGAGTTGTGAGACTTGACACATGCAAAGTTGCATGACAAATCAAAATCCATGTATTTCAATGGTCCCCATTCGAATCGGTGCAACTCAAGTCGCAGTGACTCCCAAAAAGTTTCTTGCACTACTTTGTTCCGACTTTTGATGCAACTTTGATCCAGAGAGTGTAAAGTTGGATCAAAGTTGCACTCTAAAATGTGCGACTTTGGGGTCGCAATAGTGGAAACAGAGCCTAAAAGTTATTTTCAACAGTTTCTATTATTGTCCAATAGCGTGCTCCAAATGAATCAAACACTTAGCGAAATTTTCTCCATGTGCCAATGAGTCAGTCCTCCAAATGTAATTATTTCATGGCTCTGGTATCTTACAGACAGTAATTGTAACACAAATGTAGCTTCATAGATACTTAACCTCCTTCTGTCTCGCCCACCATCCTTTAAGATGCAAACAAGTATTCCCTATCACAGAAACTTCCAGGGGTTCATTTATATGCATATTGGGTTGTCTGCCATGCTTTATGTATCTTATAATGTGGGCACAATGCTTTGGACCTCGTTAGGTGGGTGTTGGGGGGTTCTTTATTGACTTTAAGTAAGGGACGGTGATGATGTATCAGGTATGATAATTGTATCATGAAGGTTATAGGATAATCACACCTCAATGTTAGCACCACTCCCGATGATGAGCCCCCTGTGTCCTGTGCAGTGCAGACCCCCAGGCACTGTGTATGAATGTTCTCCAGCTTACATAGGAACATCTCTAAACACTCATTTATACTTGTGGTGGGAGGGAGCAGTAAAAATAGGCAGTTGAGCTATATTTTTAAACCCGTGAAAATGCGTGCAAATGCACATGAACATGAGAAAACTCATGTAAATGCAACTCAGTAAAGAAAATAAATTTCAATAAATGGCAAAATGATTCCAAAACATGCACAGGACGCACAGAGTGGTACAAATGAGCCCTACGGCCCCGTTCACGCTTAGCGTATTGGAATCCTGTGATTCTGCTCGTAATTCCAGGATCACAGCAGAACATACAACGTGATTGCGGTGCTATTACTTCTCAATAGCACCTCAAACGCAGTGCGATTTTGCTGTATTTGTCGTGTAACAAAAAGCTTGAAAATGGCAGCAAAACACGCAATGCCAAAAGCGCCTGGCTCAGCAACACGACGTAATGCAAATTGCCTTGTGTATGTGCTGGGCTGCTGTCCAAAGGGGCCGGTGTGAATACGCCCATTCTTTTTTGTGTTCATCATATGACCGGAGTGAATCGCACGCCGCAGGGTCAAGGCAGACCATCAATGCGGATTGCTCAATAGTCCTAGAGAAGTTTTATTGTAGGCTGCAGGACCTTTAAAGGGGATTTGTTTGGCAGAGGACAGAAGAGTTTACTGGAGTGGCATTTTTCTTTTTCTAAGTCAACAGCTCCAGATCCTGGAGGGCTGACCATGAAGTTTTAGGGCTGGCAGCCAAATCAAATAAGAGCAGGAATACACGGTTAGAAAATCAGCCGATCGCTCGACTGCCGACCAACGAAACAGAGGTCGGTGGTCGAAAACGCTGGAGGAACACATGGGTAGAAAATCGGCCGAGCGGTCGGTGGTCAAAAACGTTCCACTCATGCGTGATATGTTCAAGAGACTTTTTTTTACTGCCGACCTTCACATCAACGCATAGAATACAAACAAGTTTTCAATTTTTTCGATCGGCCTTTTTCATTCACAATATCGATATCAGATATTATTTGCTGGGCATCAACGGTTAGAACAGGGTTTCTCCACCAGGGTTCCGTGCAGCCCCAGGGTTCCTCCAGAGGTTGCTAGGCGTTCCTTGAGCAATGATCAATTTCTACCTCTCAGATAAATTCACAATCATTGATCTTTTAGCGATCTATAAGGGGTAATTCTTCCCAATGACCACAAGTGTAAGGATCATTCTTCCCATTGGCCATCACAATAATGTATCATGAGTTGTAGATTTTACATTTTTAGCAGGGGTTCCCCGAGACCGGAGAATTATTTCAAGGGTTCCTCGGTGTTGAGAAAGGCTGGGCTAGAATATTGGCCGATCGCTTGCAGAACGGAAATTTTCGGCCGATATTCTTATCGTGTATTCCTGGCATAAGTCAGAGTGCGGCTCGGTTCACACTGCCGTGACTTAGGATCCGACTTGTGAGACCCCCAAGTCACATGACCTGTGAAATCCCATGTTAGTCAATGAGAGCTCTACTCAAGTCGCTCCAACTTCAGAAAAGTTTTCTATACTACTGATCGAGCACAAATCACATGACATGTCAAATTCAATGTTTCCCTATAACTGATATGACACAAGTGGCTCCCACTTAAAGGTTCCTGCATTACTTTGGTCTGACTTTGATACGACTTCAATGCCATAGAGTGTAAAAAGTCACATTAGGTCGAATCGAAGTCGGATCATGTTCATTAAAGTCTTATTGGAAGTCGGACATGAAGTCGCAGGGCAAGGTCGGATCAGAAGTCGCATGACTTTTGTGTCAGATCAGTGTGAACCTGGACTTAAGGTGACATCTATTCTATACTTCTATCAAAGTAGTACTCAAGTCGCCTGGCAAAGTCGCACTGTAAGTTGCACAGCTTTCAGGTTGCGGCAGTGTGAGCCGAGCCCCTCTTGTATTTTATTATATTGTAACTCTGCTGTCTCTCTTTATATTGTAACTCTGCTGTCTCTCTTTATATTGTAACTCGGCTGTCTCTCTTTATATTGTAACTCTGCTGTCTCTCTTTATATTGTAACTCTGCTGTCTCTTTATATTGTAACTCTGCTGTCTCCCTTTATATTGTAACTCTGCTGTCTCCCTTTATATTGTAACTCTGCTGTCTCCCTTTATATTGTAACTTGGCTGTCTCCCTTTATATTGTAACTTGGCTGTCTCTCTTTATATTGTAACTCTGCTGTCTCTCTTTATAGTGTAACTCGGCTGTCTCTCTTTATATTGTAACTCTGCTGTCTCTTTATATTGTAACTCTGATGTCTCCCTTTATATTGTAACTCTGCTGTCTCTCTTTATATTGTAACTCTGCTGTCTCTTTATATTGTAACTCTCCTGTCTCTCTTTATATTGTAACTCTGCTGTCTCTCTTTATATTGTAACTCTGCTGTCTCTCTTTATATTGTAACTCTCCTGTCTCTCTTTATATTGTAACTCTGCTGTCTCTTTATATTGTAACTCTGCTGTCTCTCTTTATATTGTAACTCTGCTGTCTCTTTATATTGTAACTCTGCTGTCTCTCTTTATATTGTAACTCTGCTGTCTCTCTTTATATTGTAACTCTGCTGTCTCTCTTTATATTGTAACTCTGCTGTCTCTTTATATTGTAACTCTGCTGTCTCTCTTTATATTGTAACTCTCCTGTCTCTCTTTATATTGTAACTCTGCTGTCTCCCTTTATATTGTAACTCTGCTGTCTCCCTTTATATTGTAACTCTGCTGTCTCTCTTTATATTGTAACTCTGCTGTCTCCCTTTATATTGTAACTCTGCTGTCTCCCTTTATATTGTAACTCTGCTGTCTCCCTTTATATTGTAACTCTCCTGTCTCTCTTTATATTGTAACTCTGCTGTCTCTCTTTATATTGTAACTCTGCTGTCTCTTTATATTGTAACTCTGCTGTCTCTCTTTATATTGTAACTCTGCTGTCTCTTTATATTGTAACTCTGCTGTCTCTCTTTATATTGTAACTCTGCTGTCTCTCTTTATATTGTAACTCTGCTGTCTCTTTATATTGTAACTCTGCTGTCTCTCTTTATATTGTAACTCTGCTGTCTCCCTTTATATTGTAACTCTGCTGTCTCTTTATATTGTAACTCTGCTGTCTCTCTTTATATTGTAACTCTGCTGTCTCCCTTTATATTGTAACTCTGCTGTCTCCCTTTATATTGTAACTCTGCTGTCTCTTTATATTGTAACTCTGCTGTCTCCCTTTATATTGTAACTCTGCTGTCTCTTTATATTGTAACTCTGCTGTCTCTCTTTATATTGTAACTCTGCTGTCTCCCTTTATATTGTAAAGCGCTGTGCAGGCTGTCGGCGCTCTATAAATCCTGAGTAATAATAAAAATGAATAAATAATATAAAGATTGCCTGTCTAACCTGTCGTGTCTTTGTTTTTCGTTACTAGAATGTATTGTTTTCCATAGATCTCTATAGATTGCAGTGATTGATTAGATTTAATGATCGATACAAGAATGGGGAGAAAACATGTTGATCAGACTTATCTAGGGGGGAGGGACTTAGAATAATAATAAAAAACAAAAGTACAAAGCGATGCTGAAGGGATGACTGCAGTGAAGTGCAGAACTGATGTAGCGATGCCTTTGTCTCCCATCCTCCTCCTCCTACAATAAACATTTCTCTCTCTTTAATGTCTCCGGGGCTGCCAGCCCTAGCTGGAGAGGGGGGAGGGTCCTAAGATCGCTGTAACCGGGCAGGAAAGAACGTTGTGGACGTGCGCTGATTTCTCATAGGCCCGCAATACGAGTAGGCGTTCCGCATGGCCTCATTGTCAGGTCGAGCCCCCGTGCGGGGGGCGTGGCCGTGCGGCGTGTGTATATAAGCGGATTGTGGCAGTCGGAGGACGCTAGTGCCAGGAATGGTCACTCGCGTTCGTGCGCTGAGCGGTGGTGAGGGGACACGGCTGCAGGCGCACGGTTTTTAAGCACTTATTTCCTGCCGATCAAGTTTTATCCTTTGTTCCTTTACCTGGAAATCTCCCTGTGACAGCACTGTGAGTATGACCTTGTATTCTCATCAACGTTGTCACTTGTAGTCCTTCGCTTTGTATGGGCTGTCCTAGTATATAGATTCTTCAATCTATCCAATGTCATCAATTAGACTTGCTGTGATTTAGGATCTTTATTGGTTATCATTATTCGATGACTGCAAACCGAGCCTAGTAAACAATAGGAACGCGGAGCGCAGCGAGGGGGTGGGTTGTGGAGTAAGTCATGGATGTTCAGCAGCTTGTTGACATGTCCGGTTCATGCCTGGCTTTGAGATGTTGTGCTCCATATGCTGACCCTTCTCTCTTTCTTTGTTCCTTGCAGTGATTTCTACTTGTTTTGCACAAACCCTCCAGAGAACCAACCATGCCAGCCCGAGGTGGTATGTTCTATGCTGTGTCCTTCTCCCTGCCCCCTCCCATCATTGAGGAGGAACCCATGGAAGTGGAGCCCAAAGACCTGTGGGATGGGAAGAGTACGGACTTGTCCGAAAGGTGCTCCAGTCTACCCAACTCCGACTGTGAATCCCTCACCAGTAGTGGCTCCTTCTCTGATTCCTCATCCGATTCTTCGTCTGATTCTTTGTCTGATTGTGGTAAGTTCATTTCTACTCCTGAACTCTTTGTTAATCATTTATACCTCTTTTATTGGTCTCTAGCCTTTAGACTGCTGCTACAGATAGTGCTAGAATAAAACTCTTATCTTTGTTGGTTATGATGTTTTGACGTGAGTTGACTTTTTATAGTGTTGAATAGCTTTAGTTTTGTCTGGTACCTGGATCAATACTTCCACTTGTATTTTTATGATTTTTAGTGCACTAGTATTGTGTTTTTAAAAAAAAACAAAAAAACTCCACTTTTTTGCCTAGACTAGGGTTCCTCTAGAACAGTGGTTCTCAACTCCGGTCCTCGGGACCCACTAGCAGGCCAGGTTTGCAGGATAACTGAAATACATCACAGGTGATATCATTTTGCTGCTCAGGGATTGCATTATTCTAGTCTGCATCTCCCCAAGGTAATACTTAAAATCTGGCCTGTTCGTGGGTCCTTGAGGACAGGAGTTGAGAACCACTGCTCTAGAAGTTACCAGGGGTTCCCTGAGCAATTTTGCCCCTCTGATAAGTTCTCGCTAACACGTTGATCTTTTTAGCTATGTGTAAGGGGGGTAATTCTTCCCAATAACCATCGCACTAATGTATCATGAGTTGTAGATTGGAAAAGTTGGGGTCCTCTGTGTTTGAGAGGCTGGTCTGGATGAATACTTCCACTAGTACTAATGTGACTTTACTTTTTTGTTTCCTGCAGATTTTGATGACATTGACAACATTTCAATACCTGATTCAGACCTTCTTGTTGACCCAGAAGGTGAGCAGCTTTGTCCAAGTCTCCTCAAGATGATCAAACGTAGCCTGAACAAAGCCCACATTAACTCTTTGAGATGCTCCAAGCT
>BLSH010277625.1:3363705-3387094 GCA_018402905.1 Glandirana rugosa
CCCCCCCCCCCCCCCCCCCCCCCCCCCCCCCCCCCCCCCCCCCCCCCCCCCCCCCCCCCCCCCCCCCCCCCCCCCCCCCCCCCCCCCCCCCCCCCCCACGGTTTAACATCTTTGCCCTGGGCGCTTCTAACCTTGTCCCGGTACTGTGGAGGAGGATACTTATTGCTTTTCTATGCTAAAAAATGATAGTTCTACACTGGAAGTCTCCAACCCCACCCTTCTTGGTTTAATTTAGTTAATCAAAGTATCCCTATGTATAAACTAACCTATGAAGCAAGATAATGCCCTAAGAAACTTAATAAAGTTTGGTATCCCTGTCTAGATTCCCAAGACATGGTTGCTCCAGAATAATGCTGTACCCATGACCCTGTATTGTGATTGGCTAAGAGGTATTTCATGCTGCATATTCATCTTTATATCTTCTGTATTATTATTTTGTTGTATTTACTTTGGGACCTATCCCCTGCCCCTCTTTGCTTTCTGATGCTATTTTGTAAGGAAAACTGGATATCTCTTGGCATGTTTCGCTTATCTGCTACTTTGTATTTGGTTGCTGTAATGTTTGCAAAAGTTTAATAAACTTACCCTTAAAAAAATGCTGGTTTCGGTTCTCCCTTCATCAGTGTGGATTGGACAAAAAAAGTTCAAACTGTATTGATCAACTTTTTGTTCATATAGTAAAACTGTGGTTTGATAGTAAATTGGTTTGAGAGCTTTTGCAAGACAGGCAAAATGTTTAAATACATTTTGACTTGATATCCATCTATAGTATGCAGGCATCCGGGGTAAAGCTGCCCACATAGACCATCCTCCACACCGCCATTGATGTCATCCCTTCTACGATGCACTCCACGAGCGATTCATGCCTCGCTAGATCGCTCTACTGCAGAGTAGTCTTCCCGGTCACAATTGCAGACTGACAGCGGTGAGAGCCAGTGGTGCAGAGGATGGACCCTGGATGCCTGCATACTTAGATGTGCCTCTTTTAATCATTAAGCATGCGAGTTGCTAAATGTTGTACCTTCATTAAATGTAACCATATTGCTACACTTAGAGGCGCCTTTCTTCTCTTTTATACTCTGTAGCTCCTGCTTTGCTTCTAATCCTCTTGTGGAGGCGGCCATTTGTGGATGGACATTTTATGGTTACACAATCTATCATATTGCTATAATCATTTTATATGGACTATAAATGGAATGAATAAATGGTTGTGGAATGAATCATCTGGGTTTCCATTATTTCTTATGCGGAAATTCGCTTTGATATACGAGTGCGTTGGACTACAAGCATGTTTCCGGAACAAATTATGCTCCCGATCCAAGGTTTTACTGTATTTTGGGATTACTAAATTTCAGTGCATTGATAACAACACAACTGAGTACTGTCCGTGATACTTTTATTACAATTCAAAAAATCTTTATTCTTTTACAATTTTACAATATACCAAAAAAAACAATTGGTCGATGGGACATGCATTGAAAGGTAGCAATCATATACCTCAGGTAGGCCACATGAAATCACAGACAAGCCTAACGCAATATAACTTTTGTCTGCAAGATGGTGAGTACAACAGTGAAGTTGCTGGTAATAAACGACTTGTCCCTCTATAAACAATAAAAAGGGTAAGAAAGAGGGTAGGAGGATAACCGGGCACATATAGAAAGCATATTTGCCAATGTTCCTGGGATTTAGACACTTTTCCCGGTCTAACCGATTCCTGGGAAATGTCCCGAGAAATCAGCTTTTACCCGATTCTCCACCGCCGCCGTTACTAGAGGTCCACGGCCGGCACTGTTTCTGTCTCCGGCGCCATGTTACTGGAGACCAGCGTGTGTGGAAGAACCAAGAGGTGGAGCCCAGACGGCAATGTATTCATTGCCACCCAGGCTCCACCTCTTGGTTGTTCCCATCGGCCTCCAGTGCTGGTAAATGGAGTGGAGGCCAAATTAATCAGAGGCAAGCATTGCAGCCACTGGTGTTGCTATCAGGGGGGTGATGAGGAGGAATCCCGCTGGGGGGACACCCTAATGTAAGAAGGCATCCCACTGGGAGACACCTGATGGAAGGAGGCACTCCGCTGGGGACATCTGATGTAAGGAGGCACTCCGCTGGGGACACCTTATGTAAGGAGGGACTCTGCTGGGGACAGCAGATGTAAGGAGGCACCCCGCTGGGGGACACCAGATGTAAGGAGGCACCCCACTGGGGGACACCAGATGTAAGGAGGCACCCCGCTGGGGGACACCAAATGTAAGGAGGCAACTCGCTGGGGGACACTCTGATGTAAAGAGGCATCCCGCTGGGGGGGACACCTTGATGTAAGGAGGCATCCTGCTGGTGGGACACCCTGATGTAAGGAGGCATCCCGCTGGGGGACACCCTGATGTAAGGAGGAATCCTGCTGGGGTAACACCCTGATGTAAGGAGGTATCCCACTGGGGGACACCTGATGTAAGGAGGCACTCCGCTGGGGACATCTGATATAAGGGAGCACTCCACTGGAGACACCTGATGTAAGGAGGCACTCCGCTGGGGACACCTGTTGTAAGGAGGGACTCCACTGGGGACACCTAATGTAAGGAGGGACTCCGCTGGGGACACCTGATGTAAGGAGAGACTCCACTGGAAACACCTGATGGCATCATGTGGCAAATGACACACTCAGGGCTTCCACTGATTCTGCTTTATGGTGAGTTGAACTATTTAATTTTATATTACAATGTAATAATAGAAATAATGTGCTTCAATCATCCTGACACCATAACAACCATGGTGCCGGGATGATTGAAGCGCAAACACCAGGTGCAAATATATTCACTGGCGCCAAATTATATATATATATCGCCCCAAAGGGTTAATATAAAGTTTAATACAAAAAAAACATCACCACCCTAAAAACCTCTTGCTGTGCAAGTATGCAAACATTGTGCTAAAAGTGACTATGTGCAAAAAAAAATATTATATATCAATATCATGTAACACGTTGACTTATCAAAAATTATATAATACAAAAAGATATACAGAATGCAATCCACTTAGACTCCAACACTTAGTGAACTCCGTGTTCCTCCATAAAGTCCCAGAAAAAATATATGTGTCAAAACATGCATTTAAAATTATAGTCTCTCTGTAGTGATGAACTCCACCATCCACCTGATATGCCAGTGAGCCTAAATTTAAATAGCAAATCCACCATGTGCAAACTGGAGTGAAGATCCGCACTTACCAGATGTTGTTGACCCCTCCTTGCCTTATAGCAAGAGGGGTCTGCGAGAGCTTGATGGGTTTTTTTTTCACCCTGAAGCTGTTAATCAGCTAGATCACTTGTGGGATGAGCCTCTCTGTCTACCAGCGACTCAGCAACCGGGATCCATGCCAGTGATGGTCAAAGCCCTTCTCCATCGATGACACACCTACCAACGAATGCCCTGCCCCCTAATTATAATAAGACTCCGCCTACAGACAAAAAAAAAGTGTCCCTATACATTTTTTCACAATGTTGGCAACTATGAGAAAGGCTACACCTCCTAAGATATATGGCTCTTAATACTTATTTTTTTGCACTAAGGCCTCATGCACATGGTTGGTTGTTAAGCCACTATCTCATCTTTATATCATCCCCTCTGTCAGATAAAGAAGCTGTATCCTAGTGCCTGTGCTTTATAAAAAAAAAGATATCTACCTGTTTTAGCAGCATCTCCCAGTGATCACATGACTCCAGGCTCTCTGCTCTCCCGAGAAGGTGCCCAAGCATTGGAGGGGAGGGAATTATATTCGACATTTAAGCCGCAGGGAGTCCTTTTGGCTATATGAGTGATGGCCCCTGCTTAATTGTTTTATATCTGACAAATAAATTTATAATTTGTGCTTTGGGGTATGTTTTTATACAAGATGGCTGTGTGGTGAATACACGCGTGATGATTTTTATTTTACGAGATTTAGACAATTTTTAATTAATTTTTTTAGCAGTGAAGATGAGTGGAGTGCCACTTTAACTTTGCTGACATTTCTCAGCAAAGTTTTGTAATTAACGTTTTTTATATTGAGGTTTTATTCATGAGGCAATCTTATGCTTGCTCCTGAATGTGTCCTTATGTTTACCTCTAAGCTGCATTATAAGCAATATTACGAGGCTTAATTATCCCTTATTTGTAGTTTCCTGCCACCGAGTATCTATCTGCAACCTTGTTGTAGCAATGGTTGCTACCTGTCTCCTATATCACCGAGGGTTGATCCTTGTGACGTATCCCTATGCAGAAGAAGTCCACGCCCACTGCAAGGACGTAACGCGTACAAAGAGGGAGGAGTCACGTGTGTTGTCACCCGGAGCCATCTTCGTGTACTGCTGTACTGTATTTCATGCTCCTGAATGCCGGCACTTGGCTACAAGTGCCATGCTTGTCAGTGTGTCATTTACAGTATCTCACAAAAGTGAGTACAACCCTACATTTTTGTAAATATTTTATTCTATCTTTTCATGTGACAACACTGAAGAAATGACACTTTGCTACAATGTAAAGTAGTGAGAGTACAGCTTGTATAACAGTATAAATTTGCTGTCCCCTCAAAATAACTCAACACACAGCCATTAGTGTCTAAACCACTGGCAACAAAAGTGAGTACACCTCTAAGTGATAGTGTCCAAATTGGGCCCAAATGTCAATATTTTGTGTGGCCACTATTATTTTCCAGCCCCGTCCTTTAACCCTCTTGGGCATGGAGTTCACCAGAGCTTCACAGGTTGCCACTGGTGTCCTCTTCTACTCCTCCATGATGACATCAAGGAGCCGGTGGATGTTAGAGACCTTGTGCTCCTCCACCTTCCATTTGAGGATGCCCCACAGATGCTCAATAGGCTTTAGGTCTGGAGACATGCTTGGCCAGTCCATCACCTTTACCCTCAGCTTCTTTGGCAAGGCAGTGGTCTTCTTGGAGGTGTGTTTGGGGTCGTTATCATGTTGGAATACTGCCCTGCTGCCCAGTCTCCAAAGGGAGGGGATCATGCTCTGCTTCAGTATGTCACAGTACATGTTGGCATTCATGGTACCCTCAATGAGCTGTAGCTCCCCAGTGCTGGCAGCACTCATATGGCCCCAGACCATGGCACTCCTACCACCATGCTTGACTGTAGGCAAGACACACTCGTCTTTGTACTCCTCACCTGGTTGCCTTCACACACGCTTGACACCATTTAAACCAAATAAGTTTATCTTGGTCTCATCAGACCACAGGACATGGTTCTAGTAATCCATGTCCTTAGTCTGCTGGTCTTCAGCAAACTGTTTGCGGGCTTTCTTGTGCATCATCTTTAGAAGAGGCTTCCTTCTGGGACAACAGTCATGCAGATCAATTTGATGCCGTGTGCAAGGTATAGTCTGAGCACTGACAGGCTGACCCCCCCCCCCCCCCCTTCAATCTCTGCAGCAATCGTACATCTATTTCCCAAAGACAACCTCTGGATATGATGCTGAGCATGTGCACTCAACTTCTTTGGTCGACCATGGCGAGGCCTGTTCTGAGTGGAACCTGTCCTGTTAAACCTTTGTATGGTCTTGGCCACCATGCTGCAGCTCAGTTTCAGGGTCTTGGCAATCTTCTTATAGCCTAGGCCATCTTTATGTAGAGCAACAATTCTTTTTTTCAGATCCTCAGAGAGTTCTTTGTCATGAGGTTTCATGTTGAACTTCCAGTGACCAGTATGAGGGAGTGAGAGCGATAACACCAAATTTAGCACATCTGCTCCCCATTCACACCTGAGACCTTGTATCACTAATGAGTCACATGACACCGGGGAGGGAGAATGGCAAATTGGGCCCAATTTGGACATTTTCACTTAGGAGTGTACTCACTTTTGTTGCCAGCAGTTTAGACATTAATGGCTGTTTGTTGAGTTATTTTGAGGGGACAGAAAATGTACACAGTTATACAAGCTGTACACCCACTACTTTACATTGTAGCAAAGTGTCATTTTTTCAACGTTGTCACATGAAAAGATATAATAAAATATTTACAGAAATGTGAAGGGTGTACTCACTTTTGTGAGACACTGCCGTATATACACTCCTTCTTCCTCCAGCACAGACACTTGCTGACCGTTACACTCCTTTCCTTCTCTCCTGCACCCTGCTTGTTCTTCACAGGCCCCTGTTGTGGGGCCATGGGCCCTCAAATTGTAGCAAAGTACGTTGGTGCTAGCTGGGCATAGATGGACTACTACTCCCAGCCCATCCTCTTCCAGGCTGCTCCGGCCTACCTCAGTGTCCAGTGACACTCCTTCCCCTCACTGGCTCCTCCGACCTCCACAGACTGTCCACTGTCTCCTCCCAGCCAGCTTCAGCCTTTCTGTCCATCTCCCAACATCTGTCACTCACCAACACCGGTGGATCCTTTAAAGAGTCTTTAAATGTAGAACTCTGCGGTTCTCCTGCTCCCTTTTGCTACTCCAGAAGCCAACTCTGCTCCTGACTGCACCCAAATCTCCAGGCCTCAACATCACCTCCCCAGACTGGGGGCTCCCTCCCGGGTGAGGCCTCCACAGCACCTGCTACATTATCCACTCTTCCACCTGACACTCTCCTCCTCCCAGCTGGGCAGATCACAGTATTTAAGGAGGCCTGCCCCCTGCCAATCCAGGTTGGGGATTGGTCAGGGCTCCTTAACATACGGTACTTCAGAAAGTGACACCTCCTTTTCCATTCCCTTTTCCAGAGCCTTCTGGAAACAAAGGGGAGGAGTATCCAAGGGGTGTTCCTTCCTGCAATCTCCAGCCCTCCCTGGGCCACTCCCCTGCCCAGATCAAAACATTAAGGCCTGGCAAAATTTACCTCTCCTAGCAAAAATCTACTTACAAAAAGCAGCTATCACTATGGGGAGCTACATGTATACATCACTTAGCTGCCTTTTCAACTAAATGGGTACCAGCTGGGCAGCTCAACCATGTGGTTTTACTGCCCCTCAACCATTAGTGTAAACAAGGTCTTAGGCTCCATTCCCATCTGTGCACCAGAAATACGTGCGTTCTCATTGTAGTTTCTGCTGCTTTACCACCTCACTTCACTTGTGTAAACAAGGCCTTTGGTGGGCATACCACCCGCTGAACGCAACCCATTCAACTGAATGAGGTTGTGCCGCAACTGTGCATGAGGGTGCAGCATGCTAGTGTAAGGTTTAAGGGGTTAAATCAAGCAGTTAGGAGGCCATACAACACCTACTCACTTACTGGCAAATGCTCCCTGAAGAGTGACCTGAATGCAGATTGCTCTTCAGAGAGCAGTGTTCCTCTTAACAAGGCCTAAGTCTTCCCTACTCCATGCAAAACAACCAACCTCATTTAGCTGGAGCTGGGCATTAGATATGAAACGTTTTTTTTTTTTCCAGAGCAAATAATGTTTTATCAAATAGCCAGATTTGATTGTTTGATATTAAAAATAGTATTTATTGGTGGCGTACCTCATAACATAACACAAGACACGTGTATCCAATGGCAACAAGAGATGAACACAACGCCATTCAATCCTCCGTACGTGTATTAAATTCCAGCGTGGAGCAGCTGGGGTTTTAGGAGTTCCTTTTGGCTTTCCTTATGAGCACCAAGATTCCTCCTGGAAGTTTTCCACTTTCCAAGCAGAGACGTGACCCTGGCTCTTCCGTCTACAGCATTTGTACAAACAGTGCTGAATGAATCCTGACCTGGGCCCTGACAGTTGACAGCAGATGCTTGTCGCACGTAGGTTTATGGCGAGATCAGATGGCAGACACGAGAAAAGTCACATGGTTCACGTACAAATGTCCACGGAAAGCTTTTGGACATCACAAGTGCAATGCTGTCCAAGAGCTCTCAGGTACACCCTAAACATTGGCCATCAATCTGTAGCCCTTTGGGAGAGTTGCATCACATTCTAAGAAACTAAAATTGGAGGTCTGCATGTCGCAATCCAGACTAACAGCCAGACGCTGAAAGCGAATTGCTGCCATGAGCTGAACGGGTGATAAAATAAGATCTCTGCACAATGTCTTCACAGGTTGTATGTTTGTTCCCTAATCCGGCCTTGTGGAGTCTGAAGCAGAGGATGGCCATGTTTTGGAAGCTGGTGGAATGACATTTGAAAAGCTACTAGGCCAGCCCATAAAAAGACATTGCACAATGCTCTCAGCTGTTAAAGGAACTACCTGGAGAGACATCAGGGCTTTTCCTACAAAGTTGTACAAACTCCTCTCCTGTACTGAAATGACTTATTTCATATAGAACGTACATTAGATAGAGCCTGCCTAATGTCACAGCTGGTAGAGATCCAGCATCATTTAGTGCTTTCCTCCGCAGGATTATTGTCCCAGGCCAGCCCCTTTCATTTACTGGATTCAACTTCTTTCGATCATGGAGGCTCAGCATCACTGGGTATCACCTAGGGTGGTCCGCATGCAAATGCAGGCAGACCACCCTCTGCCAGGCTGACATCCACAATCAAGGCATTTATACATTTGCATACCGCCTCTGCTTGTTTCAGGGCTCAGAGGCAGGATGCTGTGATGTGTTCATGAAATATGTGCAGCACTCTGATGGCCCCTCCTGCCAGCCATGATCTTCCTACATTGCATAGAGTAACACAGAGACCCATTGATGTCATTACTGGGTCTAAAATAATGTATGCAATAAAAGGATTTAAAAATATAAGCAGCTTAACCTTCAACTTTAACATGACTCAATTCTTAAAACAAAATAAAGAGGTGCTACATCTCTAGCGAATAACCAAAATAAATGCAGCAGTACATGTAATAGTGTGGTATGATACCTTAGATCAGGGGTAGGGAACCTGCAGCTCGCCAGCTGTTGTAGAACTACATTTCCCATCATGCTTCTGGGAGTAATTGTATCCATCAGCCTTGCAATGCCTCATGGGAAATGTAGTTCTACAAAAGCCGGAGAGCCACAGGTTCCCTACCCCTGCCTTAGATTGTAAGCTCCTTGAGGGCAGGGACTGATGTGAATGTACAATATACATGTAAAGCGATGCGTAAATTGACAGCGCTATATAAGTACCTGAAATAAATAAATAAATGAACTAATTGACAATGACTCCTTTATTGCTTTAGCCGGAATAGTCTTAGTCCTGTATATTGATGTATCTATTCAGCAGAAGGACATCGGTTCCTCTTAGTGCCTGGGGGCTGCTACACTGTGAGGAAAACCCAGGAAACCCGTCAGTACAAAAATACAGGGGCAGCTATTGGTGGAAAAAACAGTTGCCTCGTCATGCGGATGCTTTAGCTTTGTCTCAAGGGATGCAGACTTTTCTCTATCGCTTACTACATGATTTTTCTGGGTCTGTGATATCCAATGTATATAGCACTGATAATGTAAACAGTACTTTGCATATTGTACCCAAGGAAACCCAGGCAAGCACAAGGGCAAACTCCAAGCAGATAGTATCCTTGTTGGGTTTTGACGTAATCAAAAGACATACTCACCTTGTCAGAAGGGGACATACTCATTAGATGCCTGTTTTCAAGCACCTGGACTCTGGGGAGCACTATGGGACCCTGGCAATTTGAGCATATATATTGTATATGATTGGTCCATGTATAGGCTATGATATGCATATAATTGGTCCATATATAGGCAATAATATGGATATGATTGGTCCATGTATAGGGTATGATATGAATTAGATTGGTCCATGTATAGGCTATGATATGGATAAGATTGGTCCATTTATAGGCTATGATATGAATTTGATTGGTCCATGTATAGGCTATGATATGGAGTTGATTGGTCCATGTATAGGCTATGATATGGGTTTGATTGGTCCGTGTATAGGCTATGATATGGATAAGATTGGTCCATGCATAGGCTATGATATGGATAAGATTGGTCCATTTATAGGCTATGATATGAATTTGATTGGTCCATGTATAGGCTATGATATGGATTTGAATGGTCCATGTATAGGCTATGATATGGGTTTGATTGGTCCGTGTATAGGCTATGATATGGATATGATTGGTCCATATATAGGCTCAAACACAGTAACCATATACACAGAAATATTCACAGCCAGTAATGTGAACAAAATCATATGAACAGCATCCGGTCTACCATGGCATAACTGAACCAGAACACAATTAGGTACAGCATCAGCACCAGTGAATACAATGGGGTTGGTTTACTAAAGGCAAATAGACTGCGCACTTTGCAAAGTGCAGTTGCTCCAGAGCTTAGTCTAATGAGGTGAAGCTTCACTTTGCAAAGAATACCCAATCACGTGCAGGGAAAATAAAAAAAAAAACAGCATTTTTGCTTGCACATGATTGGATGATGGAAGTCAGCAAAACATCTGCTCATTTACTAAGCTCTGAAGCAACTGCGCTTACAGAGTGCAACTGCAGTTTGCAAAGTACATAGTCTATTTGCCTTTACTAAATCAACCCTAGTATGTCCTGTGCTCTGATGAGTGATCCTTCATACACTACATTCCCTGTGTAACTCTATGATGAAAAGATGATGAAAACTACATACAGTGCAAGTTAGTTCATTGCTGCCTCAGTTTCTGTCTTTCAAAGTGCTGAGAGCACTGATATGTGCTGTATATGTACAACAACAATCTAGATTGTAAGCTCTAATGAGCAGGGCCCTCTGATTCCTCCTGTATTGAATTATATTGTAAATGTACTGTCTGCCCTCATGTTGTAAAGCTCTTCACAAACTGTTGGCATTATATAAATCCTGTATAATAATAATAATTATAATATATTAATCCTAGACATGAATGTGGACCTTCCAGTAGTAGGTGTTAACCTGTATCTGTTTAGCCTTATTTCATAAACATCAGCTCGTATGCTCAGGAACTGGATACTGTTTTTTCAGCCCTGGCATTCAAATCCTCAAAGTGTAAGGGCTCATATATACTTGCAGTTAGGGGGTGGTAAAAACATGCAGCTAAGCTGTGCTTTCACTGTTGCACAACTTTTCCACTTAAAGCGAAGTTCCACCCAAAAGTGGAACTTCCACTTTAAGGCCTCCTCCCCAGCTAAGGATGCTGAAACTGAGCTTTTGATGAGGAGGGAGGTGGGGATACCCGATTTTTACGGGTACTTTTGCTCCGGTCGCCTTAGGCGATCGGAAGTGGAAGGTCTCCTTCCCCCTCCCTCCCGAAGTCTTCTGGGACACAGGACAGGTCCTAGAAGACTTCGAGATCAATCACGAAGCGCAGCGCCGCTCGTGCATGCACAGTACCCGCATGGCCGTGAAGCTGCGGCCAGGTGCCCACAGTAGCAATGCCAGCGCCGTGGAGGGGAGGGGGAGAGATCTGAGGCTCCGTGCAGCCCCATCACTGGACCAGGAGACAGGTGAGTGTCTGTTTATTAAAAGTCAGCAGCTACACTTTTTGTGGCTGCTGACTTTTAATAAACATTCGGAAAGGGTGGAACTCCGCTTTAAAGTGGACCTTCACCTCTTCCTTCCATCCGCTGTACGTAATGTCCCTAGGAGGTGCTTGCTAACTATGTGGGGGATGGACTGATTGAGGGAACACAGAGATCCGTGTTCCTGCTTAGCAAGATCACCGTGTTCTCCCCTGTCAGAATGGCGATCTGCCTTGTTTACATAGGCAGATTGCCGTGCTGCCTCTCTGGGGAACGATCGGTGGGTCCCGATGGACATCGCATCCGCCGGACACGCTGATTGGCTCCCCCTCTGGTCAATCAGCGCGTCACCCCCACTGTCTATTGCACGAAATAGAGCCACCCTGCTGTAGTATATCTGCGGTAGGCGGTCTTTAAGTAGTTAAATACATTGGGATTTGAGCACAGGTATATCTTTTCTCTGTTTTAATGCAGGTCAGTGACCAGATCTGAACCTAGTAGATCTCCCCATCTTGTGTCATCATGCCCCATGTTGGCATGGTGTCCATCGCAGCATTTGCAGTGGCAAGGCAGCATAGGACTGGCCATAAGAGGGATTACTTTGACGCAGTTGGCCAGCTTAAGCATGTATTGCAATATGTGTGAACTAAAAATCCCTGCTTTTCATTGCACAGTTTGCTGGAAAGTGTGTATAGCAGTGTGCAGAGGGTCCATACAGAATTTGTAGTGGTAATATGTGGTCACAGCCCTTTAGCATCTGATAGTTTAAATACATGTAAAAGCTATTGGTATTTGAGCACAGGTATATCTTTTTTCTTTACCACCCATCAAACGCCACCATGGTTCACCATGGATTCCTCTTAAAGCCTCGTACACACGATCCGATTTTTCGGACAACCGAACATCTGGTTTTTGTTGGATGCTGGTCTCATATCCAAAGTGAAGAGATTACTAAAGCCTCGTACACACGGGACGACGATCGTATACAACAGGTCGTACTAACGACCGTTGTATGCGATATCGATCGTTCGTATGCGCGATTAGAACAGTCGTACATACGACGGTCGTACAAGGGAGTTGTATGAACAGACTAGAAAACTTGGTCGTACCAACAAGCGCTCATACGACTGTTGTATCGTGTGTACAGAGCAGTTGGTACAACAAGTTGTATTGTGCAAAACACGCATGCTCCAAAGTCAGGAACGGCCGGATGCTAATTACATGCACCTGAACAGTCTTTCTGTGCTCGTACGATCGTGTAGTGCAGTCAGTATGCAAGTTACATTATGCAACATACGATTTGCGACGATCGTATGTACGATCGTCGTCCCGTGTAAGAGGCTTTACAATACGAAAATTCTCGTATGACCGAATTCAACATCAGAACGTAATGCGTTGAATTGTTTTGTATGTATTTTTTCATTTCTGAGCATGCCTATTGCAAGAAAACCGTACTAATTATACAAAAATCGGACATTGTGGTCACATCCGACAAAAAGTTTATAGTCTGCACATCCAGCTTTTGTCATCCAAAAAATCAAAATCGGCTGTCGAAAGCACCATACTAACGATCCAGAAATCAGCAGATCATTTGTCATACAAAAATTCCCGTACAAAATTGGCATCGTGTGTATGCGCCTTTTGAGGGCAACCTCAATGTTAACGAGCACTTTCATTCAGTTTTGCAATATGCTGTCACATTTAGGTATAGAAGCATAGTGTGAGAAACCTACCAACCAGCCAGGGCTCTCTTCCTCTTTAAATATTGAAGTCCAATACTATGTTTAAAATACAATTTCTCTGCAGCCTATAATGGCTCCATCCTGAATTACTGTAGTCATGGAGCAGCCATTGGGACCAGCGCCCCCTAGTGCCATGAGATTGAGCAGCCTCCTGCTCTTTAGGTGTGTACTCTCACCTGTTACCTATGATGAGGGTAAGAAAAGGGCACACACTTCACATGTGCAGCCCAAAAAAAAAAATAGGATGGTGCACACCAGCGGCCAGGATAAAACACAGCTGTCTATGTGAATGGGCTGAACTGGGCAGCAGAGTGTATGGAGCCATTTGGCACCTTTGCCAAAACTTACCAGGAGCCAGGAAGATGTGCCAAGTGCCTTATTAGATTAGTATGGTTCACAAGATTTTAAAGTAAAATATAATTCTGAAACCTATGACTGAGTGTTGATTTACTCCCAATGCCATTGTTATTGTTATCAACTAAATGGCTTTAGTGTTTTTGAACTATCAAATGCAGATAAGCAGTCATGTAGTCTGGATACCAGAAAAACTTGTTCTTCCATCTCCATCCAGATATAGTCCTGGCAAACTCGTCTACATTCTTACTTGTTTTTCTCAGACTCCATTGGACTTCTAAACAACGTTAGATCATCATGAAAAGTGTATTCTATTAACTAGACAATAAAAGACTAATTCTAAGTACAGATAAATGCAAATAAAACCAGCTATAATGCATAAGTAAAGATAGATATGGCAAAAGTAGTATGTTTTATATCTATCTATCTATCCCTATATGTATATATATATATATATATATATATATATATATATATATATATATACACACAAACAATATACAGTATATACACATATTGCTCTATAGCGCTTAAAAGTTCTAGTTTACTTAAAACGTAACTCCACTTTTGTTGAGAAAAAAACATTCCACTGGGTCTGAAGAAATCCCTGTTTGTTCCTCTGTGCCCACGTGCTAAGTGAGTCTAATGGGAGTCGTTTCATATTTATCAATCAGGTGGGCACCTGCAGGACACTAATGAGGAAAGCTGCAGGGCCTGCATCCCTTTAGATGTGATGTCCTATTGGGAGTATCTTACCAAAAATGACATTTTTGTTGCAGGGGATGCCTGAAACCTGACTTGTATTTAGTGCAGTGTCATGGGCGACACATTCCTGACCTGTGTGTTCCTGTGTTCCTGCTCACCTCCTATTGTGACCCGGCTTGGCTCTTGGACTTTCTCTGATCTCTCCAGTGTTGACCCTTGGCTTGCTTCCCGGACTGCCTCCTGTGTGATACCTGTGTTTGACCTTCAGCTTGTTTACTGGACTCTGCTATCTGCCTGATTCCCGGTTTTGACCCTTGGCCTGGCTTACGGATTTACCTCTCCACTCTCCACATCTGATTGGAGGCCTGCATCCGGACCTGTTCCTGACTTTTCCTGTGTTGCCAGATCTTACCTGCCTGCACGCCTCATCTATACACCCGGTGACCCGTGCTTCTTTGCGCTCAGTACTCCGTGTTCCCATCCAGGGGGTACTCTGTGTTCAGCCACAAGGGGAGCCTCTCTCAGCACTTCAGCCTCGGATCAGGTACGTGATAGTACGATCCAGCCATGTCAGAGGCTGACAGAGACGGCTCTCCTTTGGATGCTCTATGCCAGCAGGTCACGGCCCTCACTCAGGCCGTACAGAGACTCCAGGATGGATACTTTCAGCTGGAAGGTCGTATGCAACATCTTTCGGTATCCTCTGCTCCTAGCAACCCCGGATCACCATCTACCAGTACAGCAAGTACCCCTTCAGCTCCTGACCGCTCAGCAACCACACCAGTCATGGTGATGACAGCTCCTGAACCCAGGGTACCCACGCCAGATCGCTTTTCTGGAGATTGCAAGAAATTCAAAGCCTTCAAGAATGCCATCTTGCTGTACTTAGCCCTTCAGCCTAGAACTTTTGCTTCAGAGACTGTGAAAGTAGGTTTCATCTCCCTACTCAGTGATGAACCTCAGGCTTGGGCTCATCACCTACTTTAACAGAAGAGTCCGCTACTAAATTCCGTGGATGAGTTCTTTGGGGCCATGAGTCAACTATATGATGACCCTCAACGTGCTGCCACAGCGGAAGCCACCCTGCATAATCTTGTTCAGGGTAAACGTCCGGTGGAAGACTACACCGTAGACTTCGGTAAATTGGCTGCAGATACTAATTGGAATGAGGCTGCCCTCAAGTATCAGTACCGTTTGGGATTATCAGAGACTGTAAAAGATGAGCTGGCTCAAATTGATGCACCCGCTACCCTAGAAGGCCTAATCCAGTTAGCCATTAAGCTGGATAGACGCCTGAGGGAGCGACGGTCAGAACGTCTCCGTACTTCTCCTCCTACCTGGATGCTACCCAGGGTTCCAGCTGCCCCTGCCGCACCACCCATTTCTTCTATGAGTGCATCATCAGAAGAGGAGCCCATGCAGTTAGGCCTGGTCCGGGGCCCTCTCTCGGCAGATGAAAGGCAACGCAGACGCAAGCACAACCTATGTCTATACTGTAGTGGAACCGGTCATTATCTGCACAACTGTCCCATTCGGCCCAGTAAGTCGCGGCCTATTCCTGCTATGAACTTTCAAGTGGTTGGTCCCTCCATTTCTCACCTTAGTCTCCCTGTCTCTCTACAGGTGGCGGGAGAGGAGGTCCGGCTACTGGCCATCATTGATTCGGGAGCCTGCAGTTGTTTTCTGGATGAAACCCTGGCCAAGAGACTGTGCTTGCAGATCCACCTGGTGGATGGCTCTTTACCCTGCTCCGGGCCAGTTATGCAGGAGACCTTGCCCATTCACACTACCACGGACTCTGGTCATCGGGAGTACCTCCGCTTTGACCTAATTTGCTCCCCCATGTTTCCCATCATCCTAGGACTTCCATGGATGCAAGCCCACAACCCTCAAGTGAATTGGGTGAATAAAGAAATTATTTTTGCTTCAAATTACTGTGTCCAGCATTGTTTGTCCTCAGCAAGCAACCCCACAACCTGCCTGGCGCTACAAGCTCAGCTTAATGAACATTCTGAGGTTCCCTCAGTTTATTGAGAATTCTCAGATGTGTTCGACAAGAAAGGGGCCGATACATTGCCCCCACACAGACCGTACGACTGCCCTATCGAACTGCTGCCTGGAGCTGAAATCCCCTTTGGTCGGATATTCCCTTTGTCAGAGAAGGAACTTGAGGCCCTACGGACTTACATAGACGAAAATCTGGAAAAAGGATTCATCCGCCCATCTTCTTCTCCTGCTGGAGCCGGCATCTTTTTTGTTGAGAAAAAGGATGGAACTCTGAGACCTTGTGTGGACTATAGAGACTTAAATAAAATCACGATTAAAAACCGCTACCCCCTGCCCTTGATTCCCGAACTCTTCCAACGTCTCAGGACTGCCAAGATTTTTTCAAAATTGGATTTAAGGGGTGCTTATAACCTCATCAGAATCCGAGCAGGGGATGAGTGGAAAACGGCTTTCAGAACCCGATTCGGACACTTCGAGTATTTGGTCATGCCTTTCGGGTTATGTAATGCACCAGCTACATTCCAACATCTGGTGAACGATATCTTCCGAGAATTTCTGGATCACTTTGTAATCGTTTACTTAGATGATATTCTCATCTTCTCCGCCACACTGGAATTACACCGCACCCACGTGAAGAGAGTTTTGGTCACCCTCAGGAAGCATGGCCTATATGTTAAAGCGGAGAAGTGTGACTTCGAAAAGACCACTATACAGTTTCTGGGCTTCGTGATCTCCACTGGGGGGATAGCAATGGACCCCCAAAAGGTGAAGGCAATCCTGGAATGGCCAGCTCCTGTTGATAAGAAGGGGGTTCAAAGACTTATTGGTTTCGCCAACTTTTATCGGCGATTCGTGAAGGGATTTTCAACGATCGTTGCACCAATTACTCAATTGACGCACAAGCAAGGGTGTTTCTAGTGGTCCTCAGACGCCCAGAACGCCTTTAAAGGGTTGTTCATCACAGCTCCTGTGTTACAACATCCAGACCCTGCACTTCCCTTTGTTTTAGAGGTGGATGCCTCTGAAGTGGCAACAGGAGCAATCTTGTCCCAACGTCAAGGACCCAAAGCCCTCCTTCACCCTATTGCCTTTGCCTCTCGCAAAATGAACCCTTCTGAAAGGAATTACGATGTGGGAGACCGAGAACTTCTGGCCATTAAATTTGCCTTAGAAGAATGGAGATATCTGTTAGAAGGAGCTAGTCATGGCATCATGATCTTTACGGATCACAAAAACTTGGAATATCTCAGGACTGCCAAGTGGTTGAGGCCCCGACAAGCCCGTTGGGTGCTTTTTTTCTCCAGGTTTAACTTTCATATTTCCTACAGACCGGGATCTAAGAACGGCAAGGCAGATGCTTTGTCCAGGATGTTTCCAGAAACTCCTGAAGTTACAGAACCAGGGAAAATTCTGTCAGCACAGAACTTTTTACTTATTCAACCTGATCTAATGACGGCCATCAAGCAAGCTTCTGATCAGTGTGTGGAGCCTGAAGTACCATCTTTAAGAAAGCAGGAAGGACTATTATGGTTCCAAGATAAGATCTTTGTTCCTCAACAAATCAGATTACAAGTCCTCCGGACCTTTCATGACCACAAATTGGCAGGCCACTTTGGGATCCAAAAGACCCTCGAGTTAGTACAACGCTCCTTTTGGTGGCCTAAGATGAAGCAGGACTGTAGCGCATACATAAATTCCTGTACGGTGTGTCAACGGAATAAGGGTTCCCATTCCAAACCCTGGGGTCTGTTAAGACCATTGCCTATTCCTGATCAACCGTGGAAAGAGATCTCCATGGACTTTATTGTCGAATTACCTTCCTCGCAAGATTTCAACACCATCTTAGTAGTGGTAGATCGACTTTCAAAGATGGCACACTTCCTGCCCATGCGGGGCACACCATCCGCTTTGGACACGGCCAACATCTTCATCAAGGAAATCGTCAGACTTCAATACCCAGCAGTATTGTGTCTGATCGAGGCGTCCAATTTACCTCCAGATTCTGAAAAGACTTATGCAAGATCTTGTCTATTGAAGTATGTCTCTCCTCTGCCTACCACCCTCAGAGCAATGGGCAGACGGAGAGAACCAATCAGACCCTGGAGCAATATCTCCAATGTTTCTGTACATTCTCTCAGGATAATTGGGTCTCGTTACTTCCCTGTGCGGAATTTGCATATAATAACTCATTACACTCTTCCACGAACCAGTCTCCATTTTGGGCCAATTATGGGTTCCATCCGTCCTTTTTGCCCAACACAATCCCGGAGGCCTCGGTACCTGCAGTTCAAGATCGTATCGGATCTATCCAGAGTAACTACCGTCAGCTTCAGGAAAGCATCCAGCAGGCTCAAGATCTGTATAAGAAGAATCATGACAGGGGCAGAAGTGACAACCCGGCATTCAAGACAGGAGATAAAGTATGGTTATCCACTCTGAACCTTCGGTTGGCATGCCCCTCACGGAAGCTTGGGCCCAAATTCATTGGGCCTTTTGAGGTAAAGAGGGCGATCAACCCAGTGGCCTTTGAGCTTGCCCTACCCAGTTCCTACAAGTTCCATCCGGTCTTTCACGCCTCCCTGTTAAAACCGGTGATTCCAAGTCCTTTTTCAGGAAGAGAGGAACCACCAGTACTGGTCGAAGGAGAACCGGAATTTGAGGTCGAGGAGATCTTGGACTGTAGGAGAAGAGGCAGACAAATACAATACCTTATCAAATGGAAAGGATACCCCCCGGGAGATAATTCTTGGGAACCATCTGGTAACATACATGCCCCACGGCTAATACAGGCCTTTCACAGAAGCCATCCCTAAAGGTCAGCTAGTTTGGGCACCCGGAGGTTGCCCCTTGGGGGGGGGCACTGTCATGGGCGACACATATCGGCCCATACACGTCAGCACGTTCCGGCACGAACGATCGCTCCGTCACGGACAATCGGGAGAAGATCACAAATGCGCATGCGCGCACGCATCAGAGCAAGGCAACGAACGTACGGATGCAACAGGCGGGTACGCAACGTCCAATAGGATTCCCTTGGGTACTATAAAGGACTGCTCATTCTGCTCCTTAGTTGCTGGATCGTCTTCAGCTCTCCTGAGTTCCTGATCTGTGTGTTCCTGTGTTCCTGCTCACCTCCTATTGTGACCCGGCTTGGCTCTTGGACTTTCTCTGATCTCTCCAGTGTTGACCCTTGGCTTGCTTCCCGGACTGCCTCCTGTGTGATACCTGTGTTTGACCTTCAGCTTGTTTACTGGACTCTGCTATCTGCCTGATTCCCAGTTTTGACCCTTGGCCTGGCTTACGGATTTACCTCTCCACTCTCCACATCTGATTGGCGGCCTGCATCCGGACCTGTTCCTGACTTTTCCAGTGTTGCCAGATCTTACCTGCCTGCACGACTCATCTATACACCCGGTGACCCGTGCTTCTTTGCGCTCAGTACTCCGTGTTCCCATCCAGGGGGTACTCTGCATTCAGCCGCAAGGGGAGCCTCTCTCAGCACTTCAGCCTCGGATCAGGTACGTGATATGCAGACTTCTGGGAAAGTTGGTGAGCCAATCACACAAGCAGGAAATGATGTTTCTGGGGAGTGGTCAGTACACATTCTGTGTACAGAACACCTCCAGGTAGCCATATTGCATTGCATTTTCAGAAAATTACAGTTTTTAATAACATTCAATTACAACATGACTTGTGTCGCAATTTTTTCTTTATTTGCTTTTTTTTCCCCCCATGAAAGCGGAGTTACCCTTTAAGACTGAAGTCCACTTCCTTTATGTACCACATACCATATGTAGGTTGTACTGCATTAGCTAAAACTCTTACATCCTATAGCTATTCACCCTGCAGAGTACTATAAGTGCTGAACCTCCAACAATGAAACTTACAGTTCCAGCAATCGTACAGTGACAATAGTTTTAGTTGTGCATAGAGTGGGTAAATATTGAAAGGATGGATTGTCCTGGTGACCATTTTCACTGGGAGAAACGGGTAGGAAATCCAAAATTGTACAGTTGTCACCGAAACAGGAGAGGAAAGGTTCTAATGGGGGACACCTGCCATGTCCTGTGTGTTTCTTTGGCAGGACTTTGTTCCATTCTCTACCTGAATTAAAAAAAAAGTTTTTGCTTTAAAGCAGTATTAGCCACTTCAGCTCTGGAAGATTTAACCCCCTTTATGACCAGGCCATTTTTTGCAATATGGCACTGCATTACTTTAACTGACAATTGCGTGGTCGTGCGTCATTGTCGTTCTGCCTGTGTAACAATTAATCTACGGGTGCTGGCGGACATTGAGTCAGAGGTACCCGCCGATCAAGTCCTGATGTGAATAATGACAGCGGGAGCAGGCCAACGCCTGTGCACCCCCAACCCAGAAGTGCTGGATCTCGTACTAGGTATGTGATCCAGCGCAGGAAAGACACCTTGCTGCAGTATATATACAGTATACAGTTGGCAAGCGGTTAAACCCAAAACAAAAAAAAACATATATTGCAGCTTATCAATCATTAGGTGTGGTGGCTGCATTTGTTTTCTTTTTTTAGGCTTTTTCCCCCCTCTGTTTTCATCGAATGAGCCGGCCAGTAACATACCCTCTGTATTAGATTGCCTACACTCTGGATAAAGGAGCACAGGGAGCGGCATTGTTTATCTGGGGGGAGAGGAGTGTAAACCTGGCTGCACATTATACAATTTTCTTGTAAAATTTTCCATTAGATTTACCAAAACCATATAATATGAGGTCAAACCTAAACACTTCAATCAGGCAGGCACTTGCACTACATAGTTGAAAGTAAATCTAAAGAAATGGACCAGTTCTCACCACATGCTGTCCAGTGCGGTTTTTTTCTGCATGGAAAAGTAGGTTATATGGTTTCCAATGGCACAGTTCACACCAGTGCAGTCAGTTCCAGGGCTTTCCAGTTCCAGAAAAAAAATAGAAGATGTTGCATTTTACAAGCACTGGACTGTACTGGAACACAGTAAAATACATCAAAGACTCACTGAAATGCACTGGAACATAGCAAAAATGCATTGGACCCTAGTATAGTGAAAAAAAAAAATAGGAAAAAGAAGAAAAAAATCACCTGGAATTCAACCAGAAACGCATCAAAAACGCACTGGAACGCGTCAAAACACACGTTAAAAAGCGCGCATTGCAGAAACTTATCCGGAACGGATCTGGAGTGCGTTTTTTATGGTGTGAACCTGACTTCAACAAAAAAATTGTATAACGTGTAGCCAGCTTTACATGTACTAGCAGATTAGACACACTAACAAATTAAAGCCAAACTACAGCTAATACTTTATAAGCAGTTATACTAAACAGTTTTTTTTCCTTTTGAGATAAAAGTTTTACATAAATAAATAAAAGATGATCATTGTAAGCACCCCTGTCAGTGTTAAATGGTTTGTCTCATCCCTGTAAACGGATACATTCTGCTGGAGAGCTTGTTCTGCCACCATTTCTAAGAGGAATTGGTAAGCTGCAATATTATAAATGTTTGCTTGTGCGTTTAATCCGGTTTTAAATATACTTTTTTTAAAAAAAAGGAATGATGGTCTTGTTAGGATTTTCCAGATGCACATATGGTATGTGTATATGAAATACGTAATGTAAATGTTACTTGGAGGAAGTCGTAGCAATCATACGAGGTTTTCTGACCTATCTGATTGCTTTGTCACTCAGTCCCTTTGAAAGTGTGCAGGAATCATACAGTACCTGAGAACAACAGCAGTGAGGATGTGATTGTGCAGTGGTGACTCATGCTGAGTGTGCACTCTGTGGGCTGCATTATGTTACGAAGTTTGTGTGGGCCAGCTGGATTGTCATGGTACAGGTTTCTCTATTTCAGTTGTCAGGAAAGCAGATTAGCACATTCAGTATTCTTTCCTGGCTGGTACTGTTCTAGGATATACAATTTCAGTTGTAAAATGAATCCGTTATGCTAATGTAATATTTTTTTTTTGGAGTCTGAAACATTTAATTTCACTCTTGATGTGCGCATATGAATTAGGCATAAAATAAAGGGAACATGTGACATCAGGAAGATGGTAACTGGTGTGTGGTTCTAGGCCAATACAGTTGGGTTGACCTGAGTTGGAAATTATGGACCTCAACAGATTACTGATGTTTTTGCCGAAGTCATCTAAGACCCATCAGTAGGTCAGTCTAATGGAAGCTTCTTTATACATGAAGACATCTGTAGGAACTTTTAAATGATAGCATTACCTACACTAAGACCTTTAATTATATTATTCCCATTAGATCCTAATGGCAAGAGGTTATTCTAACCTTTTTGTGCCACTTCTGGCCTCTGTGTATACCAGTTACGTCACTAGGGTTGGTTTCATCTGATACAGTAAAATAGGTGACCCCTTCCTGTCTAGCCTGGTGCCCTGCAGGGCACTGGGCAGGCTAGTTTTGGGCCGACAGCACACGGTCATGGTGCGCACCCCAAACCAGCCCCTCCCTATTTCATGGTGTCACCCCTTTGGCAGGTGTCACCCGGGTGCGGTCTGCACCCCTGCACCCCCGCACCCCCATAGTGACGCCACTGGTGTACACTATGTTAGAACAGTGCTTCCCAAATTTTGGTCATTCATATGCCACAATTACTACCATACAGGGTCCAACTCAGCGGCGGCTGGTGTGGGAGGGGCGCTGGGGCGCCGCCTCCCCGCCGGCAAAAGACGGAAAAAAAAAAAAAGAAAAGTCAACCCCGCCCACCTACAGGTGGCGCCGGTACATTGACTTTCTTTTTTTTTTTTTCTTTTCGGCTCCTTGGCTGTCACATGACAGCCAAGTAAGTGAGCCTATTGGTCGGCCATTCAAGCCTATGCATGTGCGCTTGTTCCTGCGGCCATGCATAGGCTGATTGGCTGCCCTGAGCCTCCGCTCAGGGTGATTGGATGAGGGGCCGGGGGCGGGTCACTGTGGCAGCGGAGGTGACTTCCGCTCCCACAGAGACCATGACCGCCCAGGGACAACGAGGGGGGGACAGCCGCTCTCCGTGTGCCGAATCTCTGCAGACCCAGCGCGCTCTCGCATGCCGAACCTCTGCAACATCCTGCCTGCTGGATGGGGTAAGTGCAGGGGGGGGACTCTGCAATGTACCCCACCTGTGTCACTGGCTGCAAACTCTATCCACCCCGTCAAACGTCGGTCACTGTGTCCACCCCATGTAACGTCTCAGGGGGGGGACGTGAATGGGGTAGGTCGTC
>BLSH010277625.1:3387911-3422314 GCA_018402905.1 Glandirana rugosa
AACGTAAGACATTGTCTCTAGTCATACAAGTCATACGATTATTATAAACCGTAGGAGGTTCCCTGTATACTCCTGACACAATATGTGGAATACAGGGGACGGAGTGGGTGGATTATATAAGGGACGGGGCTTATTAAAAGTAGGAGGGGTCAAAGGGAAGGGCGGGGCCTGGCATCCAAAAACATCACCAGCCGCCACTGGTACAACTATTATAAATTCTATTTTCACTAAACTACACTATTAGAAGTTTTTCCTACAGATATGAGATGGTCCTCAACCAATGGACCTTTTTCGATCAGATTGGGAAATGGTCATATGTTTATTAGCAGTCGGAAACCTCAATAAATGCCTTCTGGTTGTCCCGTCTTAGGATAATAATGACTGAAATAAATTTGCAATCAGTGGCAGAAGTCATACCCTTGGAGGATGCCAAATATTATTAGCATACTGAACATACTGATCTCTGTTACAGAATGCAATTTAGAAAGAAAGTGGCAAGTGCTGCCATTTTATTTCTTTGACCAATGGGTGGATTGGGGTAGGGTGGGACAAAATAAGTCACTCTAGATGTCATACAGCTCTACTTAAACCAACAAACAACTGTACATTCCCTTTAGCAGACATCTTAGCAAGACTAATCCCAATAAGAGACCTAAAGGCTGGGTTGTGCATGTGATCACATTTTCTGCAGAGGAAACTTGGGAGATATATTTTTTCACTCTGTGCAGGTTTTCCAGTCAGGTAGTCTGAATTTGAGCTAAGCAGAACCTGCCATGAGACAAAACCGCAGGATGCAAACTCTGTATGCAACAAAAACCTCTCTTTTTAACTGTAGCCCCCTCTACGCTAGGTAGGTCTTTAGTGTAAGGTTTTTGCTAGGTGAGGCAAATTTAGTCAGGCCTAACTTAGTGCAGGCCTGATTGTTTTGATTCTGGGCTGGGAGTGGCTCAGGTAGGACTGGGTGATTCACAGATGATGTATCAGAACCTCCAACTTCATTCCAGAAACTTCTGGTGTTTTCTGGAAAGAGAGGTGGGAGGGGAGGTGTAACCATCTGGGGTGTTCTAAGGAGCCCTGACCAATCCCCAATCTGGGTTGGCAGGGGGCAGGCCTCTTTAAATACCCAGGGTCAGCCCAATCTGGGAGGAGAAGTTTGGGTAAAAGTCTGGAGATGGAGTAGTGTGGGCTGTGCCGGCCTAGATGAAGCTCCCAGTCTTGGGGGGGTTGACGCCAGGCCTGGAGTGCTCGATTGCAGCCGGAAGGAGTGAGATCATGGTGGCAGACACGAGGCAGAGCAGAAAGGCAGAGAGCACTATTCAGGAGAGATCTTCCGTGTGGAACTACAAGTGTCAGGAGTCCATGAGCAACATACCCTGCGATACTGTTAGAGGCAGTCTGGGAAGGATGCAGAAGCCAGTGGGGATTTTTATGTTGCTGTGGCAGTGGAGAAGACCGTTGCAGCTGAAGGAGCTGGCAGGGACTGGAAGTAGATGGGCTGGGAGTATTAGTCCATCGACCAAGCTAGCACACAGTATTCGCTACACTATGGAGGCTATTAGCCTCTGCCTGTATTGGGCGGTCCGGAGGTCCTGCTTCACCTACAGCAGGCCTCACCATGTGCTAGCTAGGCCTAAGGAAACGTGGAAGCCTGGTAAATATCCTTCCAGGTCTCATCTGTGATAAACAAGTGTTGTGCAGGAGTGAAGAACAAGGAGTGTAACGTATAGCAAGTGTCAGTGATGGAGGAAGAAGGAGAAGTGTATATACGGAGGTGTATATAGTGGTCCCATGTACAGAACTGTTAAATTCTTGGGCATCCCATAATCATCCCTACCCCATCCAAGTTCAAGTCCCCTAATAAAAAAACAAAACAAAGTACCAGCCTGTTCTGTGTCTCCAGATTTGCGGAAAAGAATGATTGAGGGCAGTGTGATCAGCTGAACCACAACAACCAGCCACCCCTAAAGGGGCCATTGGCTACATAACCTACACTATTTAATTAGACTTCTAGGACCAACCAGCTGGAAAGAGTGCTAGAGATATTTTTATTGTTCCATGATATGTTCTATCACTTGGGTCTATGCAGAAGCGTGGCTCTAAAATGGACCTGAACTCAAAAAGTGAAGATTTGTGGCTTATGGGGAATATCTAGAAATGTAATTTGTGCCTATGCAGTTCCCTGAAATGTGCACCTATGGTCTGGAATTCCTCCTAAAATATAGCAGTGTACTTCCTGGTACATAAGGGTGCTTGGGCATTGCTGTGCCTACAGCCTCATAGCTATATATCTGCATTGTGAAATTTAAGGAACTGCTGCTGTTTGGTAGTCTCAGGAGATTTGGAGTAAGATTTGCTCATGTCACTACTGTGCTGCTAACTGTTCTCCTTGCTGTAGGCTCTGACATGAAGAAACGAAGACTTCCCTCTACGAAAATGATCCACTCCCTAGAGCAGTGATAGCGAACCTTGGCACCCCAGAACTACATTTCCCATGATGCTCACCTATACTGCAGAGTTCATGAGCATCATGGAAAATGAAGTTCCAAAACGTTTGGGGTGCCAAGGTTCGCCATCACTTCCCTAGATAGACTAAAGCCTAGCACGCATGATCAGAAATCTGGATGAATAATACAGTTTCTGAAGTGATCGTATGAATTTCTGATTGTCAGTGCACAGCTTTCGAGAGCCAATCACAACAGTTTGTACGATACCAGATTGTGCGATTTTCCTTTTAATCAGTATCGTTTTCGTCCAGAAGAACAAGACTACGCATGGTCAGAGGAAAGAATACATTACTATACATTACAATACATTACATCACTTCTCAAGTTGTATTCTGTAGTAAGAGAATTTTCGTAAGTTGAGTAACCACTTAATTTTCAATATGAGACTAGCATGCAAAAAAAAAAAAAGACTATCATTTGTCCGATATTCTCATCTTGTGTATGGCCCAATAGTGAAGAACAAATTAGATGCGGGGAAGTCACAGGCAACACTAGCGATTAGTCCTTTCCACCCTGCCTGCAATTTTTGGCACAATTCAGAGGTCAGGTCCCCTTTAAACCTGCAAGCAAATGCATCCATATTGAAAATGGTGGTGCACAGCACCATCAAAGTGGATGCTGGTGGTCCTATGTCATTGCTCTGTGTTGTATACAAGGTAGGTACACTTGGCATATATTATGAACAACCAAAGCTTCCTCATTCCCCTTCACAGTCCCTTACTGAACAGTGCATAGAAAAGCATCTGGATACAATTGACTCCTAAAAGCAGGGCCGGATTAAGAGCATCATGGGCTCGGTGCTGAGGATTTTGGTGGGGCCTTTTTATGGAAATAAATACATTGACAATGCAAACAATGTTTTTGTTAAAACAAATTAATATATGCTGTCGCAATTTACATATCAATCGTGTACACTGTATACAGAGTAGGACGGGGCAGTATTAGTGACTTACTCACACCATTGGGCTTTCGCCTATCTTAAGGAAGGGGCCTGGAGCTGCAGCTCCAATAGCCCCTATGTTAATCCAGCCCTGCCTAAAAGGACAGAAATCCTTACATGTAACCCGGCGTATTAAAACTGTGCTGAACCCAGTTCAGAAGATCAGTGGGACAATCTAGACAAGAGTATTCATATGAGATCTGAGGCAAGGGGCCACTTTAAATGTTTCACTAAGTCAGTGTTAGTTTTACTTTTCCTTCTTGTTATAAACATCTAGGATACTCTTATAAATATATACTGCTGAAACCACACAGAAAGGCACCAACATCATTGCCACTTTAACCACATTCATGGCCTATTTTCTGATCCACTATGTATTGACATTAAGAAACACTTGTTTCACAGTATAACTTTGGATTTCCCACCCTACGCTGTGAATATATACAGTATCTCACAAAAGTGAGTACACCCCTCACATTTTTGTAAATATTTTATTCTATCTTTTCATGTGACAACACTGAAGAAATGACACTTTGCTACAATGTAAAGTAGTGAGTGCACAGCTTGTATAACAGTGTAAATGTGCTGTCCCCTCAAAATAACTCAACACACAGCCATTAATGTCTAAACTTGGGCAACAAAAGTGAGTACACCCCTAAGTTCAAATGTCCAAATTGGGCCCCAGGTGCCAATAGTTTGTGGGGCCACCAATATTTTCCAACACTGCCTTAACCCTCTTGGGCATGGAGTTCACCAGAGCTTCACAGGTTGCCACTGGGGTCCTCTTCGACTCCTCCATGACGACATCACGGAGCTGGTGGATGTTAGAGACCTTGCGCTCCTCCACCTTCCATTTGAGGATGCCCCACAGATGCTCAATAGGGTTTAGGTCTGGAGACATGCTTGGCCAGTCCATCACCTTTACCCTCAGCTACTTTAGCAAGGCAGTGGTCGTCTTGGAGGTGTGTTTGGGGTCATTATCATGTTGGAATACTGTCCTGTGACCCAGCCTCCCTAGGGAAAGGATCCTGCTCTGCTTCAGTATGCCACAGTACATGTTGGCATTCATGGTTCTCTCAATGAACCGTAGCTCCCCAGTGCCGGCAGCACTCATGCAGCCCCAGACCATGACACTCCCACCACCATGCTTGACTGTAGGCAAGACACTTGTCTTTGTACTCCTCACCTGGTTGCCGCCACACACGCTTGACACCATCTGAACCAAATACATTTATCTTGGTCTCATCAGACCACAGGACATGGTTCCAGTAATCCATGTCCTTAGTCTTCTTGTCTTCGGCAAACTGTTTGCGGGCTTTCTTGTGCATCATCTTTAGAAGAGGCTTCCTTCTGGGACAACAGCCACGCAGACCAATTTGATGCAGTGTGCGGCGTATAGTCTGAGCACTGACAGGCTGACCCCCCACCCCTTGAACCTCTACAGTAATGCTGGCAGCACTCATACGCCTATTTCCCAAAGACAAACTCTGGATATGACGCTGAGCACGTGCACTCAACTTCTTTGGCTGACCATGGTGAAGCCTGTTCTGAGTGGAACCTGTCCTGTTAAACCACTGTATGGTCTTGGCCACCGTGCTGCAGCTCAGTTTCAGGATCTTGGCAATCTTTTTATAGCCTAGGCCATCTTTATGTAGAGCAACAATTATTTTTTTCAGATCCTCAGAGAGTTCTTTGCCATGAGGAGCCATGTTGAACTTCCAGTAACCATTATGAGCGAGTGAGAGTGATAACACCAAATTTAACACACCTACTCCCCATTCACACCTGAGGCCTTGTAACACTAACGAATCACATGACACCGGGGAGGGAAAAATGGCTAATTGGGCCCAATTTGGACTTTTGCACTTAAGGGTCTACTCACTTTTGTTGCCAGCAGTTTAGACATTAATGGCTGTGTGTTGAGTTATTTTGAGGGGACAGCAAATTTACACTGTTATACAAGCTGTACACTCACTACTTTATATTGTAGAAAAGTGTCATTTCTTCAGTGTTGTCACATAAAAAGATAGGATAAAATATTTACAAAAATGTGAGAGGTTTACTCACTTTTGTGAGATACTGTTCATCCTTTGTTGTAGTCACATCAATGACTTCAAGATCCTAGATGACAGCACTGTTATGTCACAACACGTTTCGTGAGTTCCAAATATCCCACTTCTTCAGGCTCTGTGAAACACGTGGATCAGTCTCCTTTCAGCGTAAGAGAAATTATATGATTATAGTAGATTTCTTTTATTGCCTCACAATAGTGTGTGATCCTTAGAGAGGGCAGAGGCTATATAGCTGCATATCACAACCATTCACCATCCAAAAAAACGTCTGGTAGTATATGTGTTTCCGCGGGTAAGGCAGGGGCGGGAAATAACAGTGTATATTGTTAGGCACCTATAATGTCCCATTTCTAGAGTTTTTTTTTTTTATTATTTAAATTCAATTTATCTTCTCCTATATATAAATGACAGCATTATAAACATGAATATACAGTAAGTTACATAAATCATAATAATTTGTTAGAAAATACAAAATAATAATAATGATGATGATGAAATAAAAGGGAGACTATAAAAAAAAAAAAAAAAACTAAAATTACAAAAAAAAGAAGAAAAATGGTGAGAAACACTGCTTTAGGCAGCTGGATTTGTGAGGCTCTGATGCAACTCTACATAGTTTTGTATCATAACAAAGTAGATTAATTACACTTCTCAGTTGCATTGGAACCAAGCCATGTTCAGACTCAAGCCTTGTATGTATGTTCTTGTGAATGCAGAAGGCAAATGCAACTCATCTCTGCAATCAACACAGATGGAAAGTCAACAAGGACAACCTTTAACAATGTATACTTAAAGTAGAAGTCCACCCTAAGACCTCATGCACACAGGACGTTAAAAAAATGTTCTAAAAACATTAGTAGCTTTGTAGTAAGTTTTTCCGTTTTCTTCAACGTTATTGCACTAGCGTTTTTGAGCAGTAGCGTTTGTGAACTTTTTTTTTTTTTTTTTTTATTTTTTTTTTCTATCTTCAATGGATCAAAAACGTTCAAAAACCATGGTGAGCCGCGTTTTTGAGCAGTAGCGTTTGTTTTCTTTTTTTTTCCTCAATGGATCAAAAACGTCCAAAAACGTTGGTGAGCCGTGTTTATGCGCATTTGAGCGTTTTTACAGCTGAAAAACGTCTCTCAGAACCCACTGGTCTCGGGGTTTTTTTACAGCTCAAAAACGCCCCTGCCAAAAACAGTTGATAACAGCCTATGTGTGCATGAACACATAGGATAACATGACGGGGAGTTTATTGACTGTAGGAAAAAACATCTGAAGTTAAAAACAGCTGCTGTAAAAACATCCAAAAATGTCCAGTGTGCATGAGGCCTAACACTAAAATCTCTAAATCTACAGGTATCCATGATCTAAGAGTAACCTATCTAGCCCTGTAAAGAAGAATGTGCTATACATACACTTTTCTGAAGCCGCTCCGGTCTGGTCTCCATCGGCGGAAGCTCTGCAGAAGAGACAGGGAGGGAAATAAATGGGAAGTGACATCACCCATAGAGTTACTATAGGGCTTCCGTTGTCAGCTGCGTCCCCTGCACCCACTTCCACAGTGAAGCCCCTGCTGTCCACCCAGTCCTAAGATTTACTTAACCCTACCAGACAGCACAGCCAGCTGGGTGACCTCACCTTTTTTTATACAACAATTAACCAATAAAGCTTAGCCCTCTCCCTCCCCCCAGCCTGTGACCGGGCGGTTGAGGAGCAGCAGCAGGCTAATTAGGTTATCGTTCTTATTCCTTCTTTTCTCGGTATGTTCCTAGACTGTACATGTGCCTGCAGCAGAGCCTCTTTGACTTGGAGTACTGACTGTCTCCTTCTCAGTCTGCTGTACAGAAGGTTACAGAAGATAAGTATTAACACAGATTCACCTAGGCAATCCGAGCTGAAGTGGGAGCAGCGGCGGCCCGTCCATATGGAGCACAGGGGCACCACCGCCCATCCATGCTTCTGCCCCCCTAATCTATATGCGGGGGCTGCATGCATGGATTCCAATGGGATCTTTTTTTTTGAAGCACCTGATTAGAGCCAGAGGCCCGAAGCCCACCCACTTGTGTGTCAATAGCGAATGAAAATTCGCTGTTGTAATGCTGATTCTCCTCCCAGCTAATCAGGAAGTGGGTCCTGAGACCCTTTACTTGGTTGGATAAAGGACAGGCGATCCTATTGGATGCCTAGGAGGAGGAGGGAGGAGACGTGATGCAGAGGAGGAGGAGACACGATGAAAGCCGCCGTATCGCTGCCCATCCACGACCTAGATGGTACAAGTGAGAGGCTGGAAGACCGACTGTGGGGGGGGGTGCGGGTGCCCCGTCTGACAGCATGGGGGGTGCCAGCCTATCAGGGGGTGGTTGTTTGCCAGAAAAACACCAGCCACCACTCAGTGGGAGCAGGTACCTGTAAAAACTAGGTACCCGCTCCGCCCCATAAAAATATCATCCAAACATGGTCGAGGAGGGGGAAAAAGAGCAGATATTCCCCTTTTGGGTGAAGTTTCACTTTAACTAAGGTGGTAATGAGTAAGTTCACCATCACAAGGACTTGTTACCACACACAAATAATTTGTATATTGCAAAAATCTCTCAAGAGAAATTAGAACAGGATTTCTAAGCTGTGCTATTACTGCTCCTCTAGCCCAAGTGCCACCCACAGGGATGAAACCCTCTGTCATCTATGGGTTTTCGAAAACTGGTCACTTTGTTGCCATTTCTATGCATAATCTGTTCACGCCACATTCATTTGACATCAGCTAAATACAGTGGTGTATTTAGGTTTTGTGCTGTCCTAGGCCTGACTAAACTTGCACACCCCCTAATTTAAATATGACCCAGCCCTTCCTGTCAAGGCCACACCCCTTCCTGTTTAAGACCCGCCATGAAATTTTCCAGTGGGAGCACTCGTTTTGAGGGGCTTGTGGGGGGGGGGGGGTAGATTCCCTTATTTTCAGAGATTTTCTTTCACCTGTTTGGCTATGGGGCGTGAAATAAAGGGAAATCTCCGGCAATGGGACATGGATGGCAAAAAATAAACAGGCAGGGGCTATAGCCCTCCCTTACTCTATTCAAAATGAAAAAAATGTTGCCTATAGTTTTACTTTAAACACGAATTTCTGCTAAATTTATGGAGAAGACTAAGAGGGTATAACCCTGCCAGTGGTGCAGCAGAAAACATATAGTGCAGTGATGAAGGTTTATGGTCCAGGCATTGAGCAAAGGAAGGATTGAGGGCAGAAACAAATAAATCCATCTTTTTATTTTTTTCATCCGCAATCAACAGAAATACAATTAAGATTCCTTAATATGTACAACTGACACAAGCATAGGATTGCAGGAGAGTCCTACTACCTACCCGCCAGGTATAGGTGACCATGTCAGTGTCCCTTGTGTTTGCACCATCACTAGATTAAAAGCCCTTTGGCAACTAGGTAAGTGTCATACAAGTTTCACCCAAATAGTGTGGCTTTCCTTCTACACTGGGTACCCCATGCTATATAATCTAGTCAGATACGGTATACACATTAACACCTACCTCCTATATAGATTTCCAGTAGCTGATATCTATGGTAAGTCACTATAATATATAGCAACTCCTCTGCTAGAGGCAAATAGATATGAAGATTTCCTAATATTTAACTGCCATATGCATCATTTTAAGCTCGAAAGCACTCAGGGGTTTCTAGTATATACAGTATATATATTAGATTGTGATCACCCATAGGTTCGTAGGAAAGTCTTACTACCCACCTCCTATGTGTAGCTGACCATCTCAGTCTTGCTTGCATTTGCACCATCCCTACTACCCAGATTAGAAGCCCCGTGGCAGCTAGGTAGTTGTCCTGCAATTTCCACTCAATTGGTGTAGTTTTCCTTTCAGCCTGGGTACTTACAGCCTGCGTACTTACAGCCTGCCTGGCTCCCTTCATGTGTCTCCACTGCACTTCTCCCGACATGGTGTCTCCTCACACAGTGGAGAGCTCCTCCCCCCTCACTCTACTGGGCCACCCGTGCCTGTCAGCTGACTTTCTCCTCCAGACAGTTTCAGTCTCCTGACATGGCATCTGTCTCCCTGTAGCTGATAACTCAGGTGAGAGGTCCGCTGTGATGATAGGACAGTCAAAACTAGAAGCGGTATGCCCCCCCCCACTGTTGCGGAACACCGGTACCAAACCGATTTGCCTCTCAGCCCAGTCCGCACCATAAGACTGGCGCTATACTAAAAGAGTAACGCAAGCCGGCGGGGTCACTTTTTGTGCCGCCCTGCAAAGTGCCACCTTAGGCCTGGGTCTTGTCAGCCTAGGCCAAGATACAGGGTTGGCTAAATAAAGCACTAGGATAATAGTGGTTCCTGGAGCTGTGCAAATTATGCAAGGATACCTGTAATCCTAGAAATCTTATGTGTAGCTTCTGTGGCACTAGATCCCAAACATTCAGGTTTCTTCTATAAGACCTCAGAGTTCAATTGCTCAAAGTGCAGTTACTTTGTTGAGGTAGCCCTCAAAGCAAAGGACCACTGGGTGCGAATTAAGGTGAAAGAAAAGAATTATAGAACAATGTGATGGCCAGACCAATGGTAAAGTCCAAATATAATAGTCAAAGCAGCTGCTGCAGCAATGCTACCATCTGCGCAATTGTCAGAGTTCTCTACGGTGTGAGTATTCCTATCTCCCAAGTGCCTGAAGCCCTGATAAAGGGAATTCCCTATAAATCCCAAAAGGTGTTGATTTAACTTTTAACTATTTAGCAATAAATGGAGTCTCTTAAATCCGGGTACACACTACAGCTTTTTTCTTGTGTAACCCAGCGGGTTGCGTGGAAAAAATTGACAGCTCCGGTCAGAGACACTGTACTAACCATGCAAGGTTAGTCCAGCAATCTCCCCGCTGAGCTGTTGTGTTCTGATTGGGGGGCGACCCTCCACCAGAACACTCCGATCAGCGCTCTCTGCCATTGGCTGAAAGCGCTGATCGGGAGTTGGTCGGATGCTGGTTTTTCAGCATGCACATCCCACAGTAGCAGAATGTCGGGCGATATTTTTTGTACCAGCAAATGTCTCCCGACATTCTGCCCAAGAATACGGGGCTAAAGGCTGGTACACAGGGACTGAATATCGGGCGATATTGGAAAACAAAAATTGACCGATATTCAGCCCGTGTACAGCAACTTATCCAACAGACCGGCTTTTATAGAACTGGTATTCTGGAATACCAGCATCCAATCAGCGCTTGCAGCCAGTGCCTGTGGGGGTTAATCAGTGTGTTCTGGCAGGGGAGCAGTCCCCCTGTCAGAGCACAATATCTCAGCGGGCAGATCGCCGCACTAGCATCGCTTAATTAGTACCCTGACCTCTGTTTTTTTTTTCATTCAGCCCCCTGGGTTGAACCAAAAAACTCTCTGTGTGTATCTAGCGTCACTAGGACCTTACTATTGATCTGGCATCCTCTTTGTTATATACTCTTGGAAATTCCATATAAATTGCCTTTCTAAATTTTGGGAGATATACTGTAGGTAATCACCTGCTGAAGGAATACTCAAGAATTGAGTGTGATCACTCTGTAGAAATGGCCTAGGATTAGTTGGTGAAACATAAGCCAAAGTTTTACCTGCACTTCCCATAGCCTACTCTTCAAACAAATCCAGAGAGAAAAACACTTTGAGCAACCAGATACATATAAAACAATTGGGTAACATTGAATAAACACTGAGGATATTCAGAAATATGCTATGTTGGGTAAGGACAAGGGTGCTGCTATTATGTTAATATAACATAAATATTAGTTATTTCTCCACCCCCAATAAAAATGTACTTATGCAATTAGCTGACTTGACCCATTAATTGTTGACAAGGTAATTGTTCAGGAATAATCAGTTTTGTTACATAATGATTGTTGATCACAAGCTTTATATCACGATGAAGCATGCTGGGAGACATTCCACAGAAGAAAACATTTCCAATCTAGAGCCAAGATATAATCATGTTATCATTCTCTAATGCTGCCAGAACTTTCTGAAGGGGAAGAAATTCTATTCCGGACTCTAGCCTAGGGCAGCGATATTTCTGGAGGGGCAAGAAGGCACCCTCTTGCATCATTTTAGCATATTCGTTCATCATCTTAATATATTCTTCTTCAAGTAGGCCTGCAAGAATAAAACAACATGAAATACTTCTTGCATGTTGTATTAATATTTACTGTATGTTGCTTATGATATCAACTTTCTGGTACCATAGAATGCAATATAATAAAGATATTTTCCACATCTATAACTGAGAAATTAAGTTTTACTGTTTAATGTGCAAAACATAATACCTTTTTGTATTATAGTGTCATTGAACCCAAAACATTTAAAAAATGCCTTTACATGTAGTATTGAATTGTATGCACAATCCCTGAATGATTAGCTGATTTGTTTTATATACTGTACAATAAGAAAATTATGCTTGATTCTGCCTTTCACTGGCACTACCTCCATGTCTGTGTACCTGCTGCAGCATCATATTCTATGGATCTTCTGTTGCCACCTGTACTGCACATGCTCTGGTTTTACTAAGCATGGATGGAAGCCATTTTCCTGAACATGAAAAAATAATGCACCAATGTTTTTTAAGAATTAATTATATGAAGAGTTAAACAATGGGTGTGATTTACTAAAACTGGAAAGTGCAACATTTTGTGCAGCTCTGCATAGAAACTAATCAGCCAGGGGCAGCCCGTCCATTAGGGGCGCACGGGCACCGCCCCCTCTGTCCCCGCCACCCCCTCTATGCTAAATGGATAGATTTATACATAGCATGAATCTATCCATGGCCACCACGGCCACCCTCTAATTCATGCATCCGGTCCCTTTTAGGACGTCAGATGGATGAATTACAGCGGCAGGAGGTTTCTTTGGAACACCTGATTAGAGCCATAGGCTCTACTAGGCTTCAAAATAGAGTGGCTCGGAGTGCAGAGCATTGCGCTCGCAAGCCCACTCAAGTGTGTTACAAAAGCAAATGAATATTTGCTTTTCTAACACTGAATGGCCTCTCCGCCAATCAGGGAGCGCGGGTTTGTTACCCATTTCCCGATTGGCTGAATGGTCAGGCAATCCTATTGGATGCCTTGGAGGAGGACGAGGGGGATGCACAGGAACTGTAATCCACACCAGAGGAGGAGAATGAAAGTGCCCACTGGCCGGACACCGCTGCCCGCCTGCTTCCTAGATGGGGTAAGTGCTGGGCTTTGATGTCCCGACTGCCCTGGGGGGAGCGGCCATCACTGCCAAGATCTATAATGCTGGCTGTATACTGTATCCTGTGATGCTGGCTGTATACTGTATCCTGTAATGCTGGCTGTATACTGTATCCTGTGATGCTGGCTCTATACTGTATCCTGCAATGCTGGCTGTATACTGCATCCTGTGATACTGGCTGTATACTGTATCCTGTGATGCTGGCTGTATTCTCTATCCTGTGATGCTGGCTGTATACTGTATCCTGTGATGCTGAGCTGTATACTGTATCCTGTGATACTGGCTGTATACTGTATCCTGTGATGCTGGCTGTATACTGTATCCTGTGATGCTGGCTGTATACCATATCTGTGATGCTGGGCTGTATACCTTATCTTGTGATGCTGGCTGTATACCATATCTGTATAAGTATAAAATAGTGGGAGCACTGCTACAAATAAATGAATAGAATAACAGTGAAAAATAATTTATTTTTTACTTCCCCAGACAAAGCTACGCGAGGTAGTGTAACAAGTAGAGGTCCAGCCTGGCGGTGGTATGACTCAACTACACATGAGATAATGCTAATTTTGCTTGTGTTTATGGACTTCATGCTGGATTCCATGCAGTTTGAATTTTAATAAAATGTGAGTGTATTTTAAGGAGAGGCCTTCTCAGTGCGTTTATCTATACTATTGCCAGACGTATTGCACTAGTTGTGTTGTTTCTTATCTTTACATTTAATCGGTGAGCCATTGGATTCCCAAGTGCTCTGTTTTAAAGGGGAAGGGACCCAGATTTCACTACTCAATTACTCTGTCCTACAATGTGTTAACTGGCCCAGTGGAGTCAATACCTGAGGTGAGCCTTCATTTGATTGTAAGTACTAATGAGCAGGGCCTTCTTATTCCTCCTGTATTGAATTGAATTGTATTGTAATTGTACTGTGTGCTCTAATGTTGTAAAGCGCTGCGCAAACTGTCGGCGTTATATAAATCCTGTATAATAACAATAATAATAATTTGGAGGGAGTGTTCTTAGTGTATGTCACTGGAGTTCATATACCCACTGTAAAGGAAAAGTTGATTGGTCTGCATGATATTTTTCTTACACATGTGTGATCTGGCCTGGTGTGGCCAAATTTTGAGGTAAGCCTTCTTGCACCTGGTAGAGTGGAAGGTAGGAAGTGGGGACTGTCCATTCTTAATCATCTGAGAAGATTTGCCTTTTTTTTAACTTCCAATTTCTCACTTTGTGAACCATATATTCACTGGGACTGTTTGAGATTAGCACTTTAGCGCGGACACTTTAGAGTTTCCTTTGGATTTTTTTACTATTGTGTACCTCATGATTTTATTGAATTTTGTTTATATTTTCTTATTCACTGTTATTCTATTTATTTATTTGTAGCAGCACTCTCACTATTTTATACTTATTCTTATACCATTTATTCATGTGAAACACAGTCAGTGGTAGCAGCAGCTATAGTTATTTACACCCACATTTATATATTTGGCAGCGCATTACCATCACCTTAGATTCTGATACCATATTTGTGACGCTGGGCTGCATACTCTATCCTATGATGCTGGCTGTATACCATATCTGTAATGCTGGCTGTATACCATAGCCTGTGATGCTGGCTGTATACCATATCCTGTGATGCTGGCTGTATACCATATCTGTGATGCTGGCTGTATACTCTGTCCTGTGATGCTGGGCTGTATACTCTGTCCTGTGATGCTGGCTGTATACTCCTGACACTATGGGTTGAATACAGGGGATGGAGTGGTGGATTCTATAAGGGGTGGGGCTTATGAGAAGTGGGAGGAATCAAAAAGGTAGGGCAGGGTCTGGCCCCCCCATCCTAAAACTTCACCAGCCGCCACTGCAACCAGCTTCCTTTTTTTTCAAAACTTAATTGAACAAGCTGAAGTTAGAAACTGATTGGCTACCATGCACAGCTGCACCAGATTTTGCACTCTCCAGTTTTAGTAAATCAACCTCAATGTATTGGTATTTATTATGTGTGTAGCCAGTTGCTTGACTAGAGACAAAGAGCGATTTAGGGCACTGCTGCAGTGCTTGCTATGCTCCCAATGAGGTTGAGCTGAATGGGTTAACAATACCTCACCTCCATCCACCAGTGAAAGTCAATGGACTATAGACTACAATTCCCATTGTATACCAAAGGGTATAAAGAGAGAGAGCTTTATTTCACAGGATGACTGCTGAGGAATTTCCTCTTTGGGTGGGGGAGACAGGGGTGGGCACATTGCTCCTCTTGTGTGCACATCAACCTGCAACAAGGACTGGAGTAATTCCAGGCAGATCCAGAAATGATCTGACATATGAAATCCGGGACCCCTGTTGCTGTATCACTGGGGATGGTTAGAGAGCACTGCTACCATTAACCTGTTACAGAGAATGAGCACATAGGAACTGGCTGTCTAGCTAGCAGCATTATTTATTGCATGCAGACTCATGTGCACCACCGTAAAGACTGGGCCCCAGCGCTAGCCGTCTGAAGAAATAGGGCTAAAGACTGCTCACTCAGATAACTGCTTCACGAGAACTTTGCAGATTGTCCATAGTAAGAGGTACCTTACCTTATATTTCATTGCTGCAATTCATATAGAGTGTATAGAGTTATCGCAGTATTGGTTGTCGTTGCTGTTACTGTTTCCTAATGCTATTACTTATTGCTGATTTCGTGAATTACCAGGTTTACTCTAATTTAGCTGCATATGGTCTAGTGAACTGTGATTGAAATAATCCTTCATATTGTGTTATCAAGAACTCAGTTTGGGCAGGCACATCTTTAAAGACAGGGTGTTGCTAGTTCACCCTACAGGACCAGGCATGATCTTCTCGGTGCATTGCCCTCATTATATTATAGAACAGTTAGTTATTATGGTGAATCCCTGCTTTTATGTCTGAAAGTTAAACACTCTATTTACTGTGATTGCTGACATTGTAATGTCTTGTATATTGTTTAAACGGATTTTGCACAAAGTTGTGGTGTTTTGATGTATGTAAGAACCAATATGCTCCTGTTTTCAGTCGCTTTGTTAAGAATGTACAATGTGTGTCTTGCAACTGTTTTCTTGTTGCTTCGTTTGCACTACAGTTGCATGTAATTATAGTTGTGTGTTCTAATTGAACAAGGTGGTATGGGGCCTGGCATGAGGGTGTGCCATTCTTAAGGGGGAGGGATGTAGGCAGCTTTTGTTGAGAAGTAAAGAAACTACTTTTGCTACCAAAGGCCTCTGTGTGGTATTCCAATAGGAGTTAAGTACAGCCAATGCCTGGGGTGAAGAATTGTGTGCTCTATTGGTGCAAACCTGGTTGGCTCTGGAGTGGGTGGTAATGGAAGAAAGGAGTCCCCCGCCTGACAGTTAGAAATAACTCCCTCGTGTATCCTAAGTCAGATGGCCCGGGCCCCTTGTTTCCTGGGTCCCAGATGGTCAGTTAGGCTGCTGGAGCTTATACCTGAACCATGTGTAAAACATACTGTAGGCCTATGTGTGAGTACTCCAGGCATGAAGGGGTTGTAGTGACCAGCAGTGACCAGGAGGTGACGAGTAAAGGTCTACATCCCTGCATGTGAACAGTATGTGCGTTTGAGCTGTAGGTATAGGTGGGACCCAGCCATGTGAAGATGGAGGCCCGGCTTTACACATCACTATGATAGGCTGCCTCAATGGCCAATAAGAGTACACAGGAAGATGTGAACAAGCTTTAAAACAAATGGCAGAGATTTACCCATCAGAACAGCCCAGGAGTAGGGGCAGGTATTTGGAGACTGCTGTAGGTATGTGCAGGTATCTATAGATGTCTAAACATTATACCTGACAGCAGTGTTATTTTTTTCTTTTACTGCAGAGTTGCTTTAAATGTTTCCTGTCATTTACAAATTACATTCTGTTCCACGTATAAATTGTTTAGTTGCTAAGACCTTTAAACACATTGTAGAAAATTCCCTTTCCCTTAAATGCTCTATTAGCAGCTACAGCTAGAAAATACTTTCTTTTATCCTCTACACCTCCTGTATTCTTCTTAAAGCTTTTTTTGATGGGCATTGAGAAAGTATTCAGGCGTTCTAACAAAGATCTGGTGCTGTTTTAAATGTCCCAAAGTCATGAGAGGGTTAAGCGTCATGGTGGGGGAACTTGCCGGATCCGTGGCTTCTGCCGGTATGTAAATCTTCAACATGTTCTAACTGCAAACCACATCTCTTCCGGAACAATTATATTAAAAGCATCTGAGAGATTTGGGTACAGAAAGATTAACCAAATATTATTTTTTGCTGTTTGAGGTAAATTCAAAGGGACAAGCGTAATTGCTTATTTCTATATATTAATAGCAGACCCAGGGTGAAAGAAAAGCACCCAATAAATCTTACGCCCGATATTGCTATAGTTACCTGTTCAGTATATGCAGTTTTATGTAGAAATAACTTTGCTCAATGGAATACTGTTCAACGGTGAGTTATGAAAACATTCTTGCTGTACTTCTAACCCCTGAATGTTGTTTTTTTCCTAATTTATAACCATATGTGTACCATTTCGGAATGGGGCTGGGTTGCATTTCCCTTGCTATCTTGGGCTCTAATAACTAATAATTGCAAGTCTGCCATTAGACACAAGAGCAGAGGCTCCCAACCTTCGTGAAGTAAAGCCTTTCAGAAAACTTTCATGCCCCAAAAGTAAAAATAAATGTAAAAAAGTGCATACTCATGGGCTGTAAGACCAAACTGGAAATGATTAACATTGAAACGTATTTATATTAAGTGGTTGCACACTATATGAAAAGCTGCATAGATGTGACAGTGGTTAGGAGAGTGTGGGGGGAGATGGAGAGGGGCTCAGTGCTGGGAGGTATAGGAGTCTTACGGAGTTGTAAGGAACATGGGAGGAAGGGGTTTGGAGCACCCAATGGGGTGACATCAGAGTGTAGAGAGCCTGTAGGCAGGTGTCTGCGCTCCCCACTGTAGATGGCTCTCAACCAAAGCGGCAATGCAGGAGGGGAAGGAAGCCATGCTAAACTTGGTTGCCCTATGACTTCCTGCGGTCAACAGGGGAAAAGCTGTCTGATTGGACACTAGTGCCCCTGGGACTTCAGTGGCCATCTTGGGTCAGGGTAGTGTCTATTTAAGACACTGTCTCGCAGGTTTGGTACACATTTTACGAGTGGTCAGAGTAGGGGCAGGTTCCCCGTCTGTCAGGGAGTGTGCAGAGGTAGGGAAAGGTTCTGGAGGAGTAGGAACAGTGCATGATCTACGTCTATCTCTGCTTCAGGAAGCCTCCCCTTTGAGTGTGGACCGACCAGGCCACATCCCTGCGCCTCACTGCAGACACTGTTGGCATCCTACAAGACTACAGACCGCTGTTACTGTTAGTAAGTGGCTCCAGGTGTCTGTGCCTACCCACTGGACTTAGTTGTAATTTGTTGGAACTTTCTACGATATACTCTCTTGTCTATCTCAGACTCTGTGTGTTAACTGCCAACCACAACACGCTGCTCCTTACTCACAAGCCAAGGAAAGGAATCTGTGAGGAACTAGCAGTGACTAACCAGCAGGGGATAGCGATGAGTATTGCAGTGTGCGACTGTCATGTAAATGACAGTGAAGCTAGAAGAGGAAAAGGTTCCAGTGGGGGAGAAGAGGGGTAGGATAAGAATGAGTTACAGGCAAAAGGGATAGAGCCAATGACAAGGATGGAGCTGCTCTTGGAAAGAGAAAGGAGAAGGTTAAAAGGGTTGACATAGGAGGGGGACACAAACTCTGACAGCAGTAGCTGTCACGCCACGTCTGTCAGTACCTACAATGTTAGCACACTGCTGGCTCTGCAGATAGATACTGATAACCACAGCTTAACAGATACTGCTGGCTCAGCCTTAGGCACCTGTCAGGCTATCGCCCAGCAAGAGAAAGGCTGCAGCTCTGTGGTTCAGGAACACTACACTAGAGGGATGCTTGGAAGTTCAAGGATGATCCAAATGGCCTGTTGATAAGTGCTCACATAGGGCTCACTTTAGCGTTCATGCTTCATGCAAAGGAGAAAGGAGTTAAAGAGTGGCAATGGCAGAATGATCCCACAGGGGAGCAGTACAACTAGAACAGGTTTTCTAACTTATCAGCATTCCATTCTGAGAATCTGAAGGTGTTGAGCATCTATATGTCATCCCATAGTTAAAAGATTTTGGCCCCATGTAGCTGAAAACAGATCATCTCATGTCTATGAAAGCAGCTTGAGACAAATAACATCTGAAACGCGTAACCTAGAGATGTCTGTATGCTGCTCCTATTATCTTGTTCTGGAAGCCTAAAATGTGGAACATTCCAATTTATCTATTACAGGTACTTATATAGCACTGTTAATTTACACAGCACTTTACATATATATTGTACATTTACATCAGTCCCTCCCTGCCCTTAAAGAGCTTACAATCTATGATACCTAACCCACATTCATATATACACATACTAGGGCCAATTTAGACAGGAGGCAATTAACCTAGCAGCATGTATTTGGAGTGTGGGAGGAAACTCACACAGGTACAACATACAAACTCCAGGCAGGTAGTGTTATGGTTGGGATTTTAACTGGTGCCCCTTGTGCTGCTAGGCAGAAGTGCTAACCGCTTAGTCACCGTCATATGCAAATATCAATTTTTTAGTAGCTTGGCAACACTCCTTCTGCCTCCAAAAACTCCTGTTGATTTATAAATGTAATGACCACCTTATTGACCTAATAAAAGTTGTTATTTTTGCCCAGATCTGAGTTTTGTGTAGTGTTGGCTTACAATTTTCAGAAGTGGATATACAGTAGATAATAGGTAGATAAATAGCCTGTAGATAAAACCAATCTAAATATTGCTGATATACATACATATACAGCGGGTAAAATCAGTATTGAACACATCACCATTTTTCTAGGTAATTATATTTCTAAAGGTGCTATTGACATGAAATTTTCACTAAATGTCGGTAATAACCCATGCAATCCATACATACCAAACCAAAACAAATACGTTTATAAATTAAGTTATGTGTAATACATACATAGTTACATAGTTAGTGAGGTTGAAAAAAGACGCAAGTCCATCAAGTCCAACCTATGTGTGTGCTTTTATGTCAGTATTACAATGTATATCCCTCAATGTTGTGGTACCTTAGGTGCCCATCTAAAAGTTTTTTGAAATTATCTATACTCCCAGCAGAAACCACTGCTTGTGGAAGAGAATTCCACATCCTCACTGCTCTTACCGTAAAGAACCCTCTGCACCGTTTAAGGTTAAACCGCCTTTCTTCTAGTTTTAGTGAATGGCCACGTGTCTTTGTGTACTCCCTTGTGCTGAATAGTTTTGCCCCTAATGTGGGGTCACCAGTACAGTATTTGTACATTGAAATCATATCCCCTCTCAAGCGTCTCTTCTCCAGAGAGAATAAGTTCAGTGTTGGTAATCTTTCCTCATAACTAAGGCCCTCCAAACCCTTAATTAGCTTTTTTGCCCTTCTATGAACCCTTTCCAGTTCCAGGACATCCTTTCTGAGGACTGGCACCCAGAACTGGACGGCATACTCCAGGTGCGGCCTCACTAGAGACCTGTAGAGTGGGAGAATTATTGATTTATCCCTGGAGTTAATCCCTTTCTTGATGCATGCCAACATTTTGTTAGCTTTGCTTGCAGCAGCTTGGCATTGCATGCCACTGCTGAGCCTGTTCTCTACTAGGACCCCTAGGTCCTTTTCCATCCTAGATTCCCCCAGAGGCTCTTCCCCTAGTGAGTAGTTTGCTTTCATGTTCTTGGTACCCAAATGCATGTTTTTACATTTTTCTACATTAAACCTCATTTGCCCACCCCATTCATTTGTTCAGATCTTCTTGCAAGGTTTCCACATCCTTTGGAGAAATTATTGTCCTGCTTAGCTTGGTATCATCTGCAAATATTGAAATTGAGCTGTTTATCCTGTCCTCCGGATCGTTTATGAATAAATTGAATAGAATTGGTCCCAGGACAGAACCTTGGGGAACCCCACTTTCCACATCGGACCATTCCGACTACTCCCCATTTATCACCACCCTCTGGACTCGCCCCTGTAACCAGTTTTCAGTCCAGGTACTCACCCTTTGATCCATGTTGACAGACCTTAATAAAACCGTCATAAAATGGAATGACACAGGGAAAAAAGTATTGAACATATGAACGGAAACAATGGGGGGTTATTTTAGTATAGCACCAAAATGTGCAATTCAGGCCCCTTTCACACTTGTGCGACGCGATTTTACTGTGATTTTGCAGCGATTTCGGATGAGTATGACTTTGGTTCTGACTTTGTTGCAACTTTGGCACAATGAAAACATATTACAAAGTCGTACAGAAATAGTACAGAAATCGCATCTATATTATTCAGGTGCTATTTGCATGCGACTTTGAGGGTTTAACATTGAAGTCTATGGACCTCAAGTTGCATCAAAGTTGGGCCAAAGTAATGCAGGGACTACTTTGAAGTTGGCACAACTTGAAGTCGTACAGATATGAACGGTATTCATTGGAAATAATGGGGAACGGCTTTGCAGTCCCAAGTCGCAGGACAAGTCGCATAAGTGTGAAAGAGGCCTAAAGGCAATTAAGACTTCAACTTTCTGAAACTGGGTAGATTTGCAAATGGAACAAATCGCTATTGTTGCAGAACATGCTTGTCAGCTCACATATGTGGGAATTGTGGCCATCAATGGGGATCGAACCTGCAAAATCCACAGTCCTCGATTGAAAGCTTGTATGCAAGTTATTTGCCATAAAAAGTGTACGGGGATCTGGGTACTGCCCTGGGGGACATGGATCAATACAAAAAAAGTTTTTAAAACAATTGTTTTTAAAGGAGGAGTGATTTTAATGATGCATAAAGTGAAACAATAAAAATGAAAAATTCCTTTAAATATCATGCCTGGGGGGTTCCTTTAGTCTGCCTGTAAAGTGGCGCATCTTTGCGATGTGTAGAACAGTGGCGCTGCAAAATGACATTTAGCAAGGAAAAAAATGTAATTTCAACTTGCTTGCGGCTGTTATGTATTGCTGGATCCCAGCCCTTTGGGACTGGTATGGATTTTAGGGGAACCCTGCACAAAAATGTTTAAGAAAATTGACGTGGGGTCCCCCCCAAAGTCCATACCAGACCCTTGAGTCTAGTATGGATTCGAAGGGGACCCCCCAGGCCAACATTTTTTTTTTAAAAATGGTGTGGGGGGGGTCCCCCCAAAATCCATATCAGACCCTAATCCGAGCATGCAGCCTGGAGGTCAGGAAAAGGGGGGACAAGGGAGCGCCCCCCCCCCTGAACTGTACCAGGGCACATGTCCTCAACATGGGGAGCCAGTTTTTGACAATTCCTTTATTAAAAATCTTTTCTTCTTTCCCTCTTCTTCCTCCGGTCTTCCTCCATCTTTTCCTTCCCCGCTTCTTCCTCTGATCATCTCCTTCTTTCGGTCTTCCTCCAGCTTCTTCTTCCCCGCTTCTTCGTCCTCCGGTCTTCTCCTTCTTCCTCTGCCGCTGCTCCTGCCGCCGACTCGCTGATGATGAAAAGAATGGATGACAGATGGGGCAGATGATGTCATTCAGAGACCCCATGTCACCGGGTGGCCCCTCCCCGTGGCTTTATAATACTTTAAAAACCATGTGTACTGTGTTTTTTTGCCAGTTTTTTTTAGGTGAATGGGTAGGGGTACAATGTACCCCATACTCATTCACATAGGGGGGTGGGATCTGGGGGCCCCCTTTTTAATGACGTCCAGTCAGGATAACGGAACACCCACCCGGACATCATTTTGCTATATGCTGGGCGGAAAGTGGTTAAACCAGTGCTCATTTTTCTATTTACTATAGCACCCAGTAAAAACTCCATGGGAGTTAAAGACCTATACACCCGTGGTCCCCTGTAAGCCTCTGGAGTTGGAACTGGATCCCATATCAGAAGAGCAAAGGATAGCCCAGGATGGACAAAGACCTACTGATTCGGTTTTAATAATTAACTCTGGTTTTGGGACTACCATTGTGCTTGCAACATATTCAGTGGCAAATACAAAAGCCTGTTACTTATTGTATTGATGTATAAATACTTAAGCTGTCTTTTTCTGACATCTCTTTAGAAGAGAATCCTTCTTCTTTCCCCCAGAAGAAGACCCAAATTCCTTGAGGTTGAAACGCGTTGGGGAACTGATACAGCTACCACTGTATCGTTAATAATTCTCATTCACTGTGATACTGTATATACTGCAATGTTAAAATGTCTAGTCCCTTGTTGTATAAACAGAGCTCATGCATTTTAGCATATTTTTCTACCTTTTACTTGAACTATTTCTGACAAACATAATAAAACACATTTTTCACTCATACAGTTGATATGTCTCTCGCTGCCATTGAACCCAATCAGGGGGAACCTTTCCATTCCATACAAAAATTTGTGGTGTGCAGAACTCTCTCTTTGATACCCACTTTCCATTTGGTTGAGAGTATCCTTGGCTTTGTGTTTGGCATCATTGTCTTGCTGAAATGTCCACCCTCGTTTCATCTTCATCATCCTGGTAGATGGCTGCAGATTTTTATCAAGCATTATTTCAACGACATGAAGTTTGCCAGTACTGTTTGCTGAAAAACAGACCCACACCATGATGTTCCCACCTCCAAACTTCGCTGTTGGTATGGTGTTTTTGAGGTGATGTGCAGTGCCATTTGACCTACAAACGTGGTGTGTATTATGTCATTCAAAGAGTGCAATTGTGGTCTCATCTGACCAGACTATATTCTCCCAGTATTTCACAGGCTACTCTAAATGTTAACACCAATGTTCAAAGTGCTGCACTGCTAAAAAAAACTCAATAGTGTATAATGACATCAATCATAAATATTCAATAGTGCACATACATAAATTAAAGTGCAAATGCACAAATGTGCCAATAAAGTGCTTATACGATCATTAGCTTATTCAAAATTATATGTGAAGATATACATATGAAACATCTCATAGTGCAAAAATAAGTTCATAAATGTCCACTGATAAATAGGGCTGGACTGGGACAAAAATTTGGCCCTGGAATTCATCCAGACCAGCCCACTTTAATTTTGCAAACGCGCACAAATACAGTACATAAACTATACGCAATTGCGCAAAAAAACATAAGTAGCATAACATAAGGAGTCCTCAAACATCTTTTATTATTTCACTTATTCTCCTCTGTATTTTACTTCTCATTCTCACATCCCTGCACAAAGTGGGAGGGCTAACGTTGTGCAGGCACATTGCTACAGCCTAATTTCAGAAACTGGCATTGCTGCAAGCCAATTGCTGCCTTTCAGCAATGCAGTGGCGTTGAGGCTGAGCCGGGTTGCGAAGTGAGGTGATGGGCAGTGCGGATGACAGGCCCTTCCATACCGGCTGGCCAGACAGAGTCCCTTACATCAGGGTCCCCAGAGAGCTCCCCCCCCTTACATCAGGGTCCCCAGAGAGCCCCCTTACATCAGGGTCCCCAGAGAGCTCAACCTTTCATCAGGGTCCCCAGAAAGCCCCCCCTTACACCAGGGTTCCCAGAGAGCCCTCCTTACATCAGGGCCCCAGAGAGCCCCTCTTTACATCAGGGTTCCCAGAGAGCCCCCCTTACATCAGGGCCCCCAGAGAGCCCCCCTTTATATCAGGGTCCCCAGAGAGCCCCCCTTTACATCAGGGTCCCCAGAGAGCCCCCCACACAGCAGGGTCCACAGAGAGCCCCCCACACAGCAGGGTCCCCAGAGAGCTCCCCCCTTTACATCAGGGTCCCCAGATGCAACATGTCACTTACCACCCATAGCCTGGCTCTCTCTCCCTTCCCTTCAGATGGGCATGCTGGGGGTTACATTTCCTCTCTTAGGATTGCGATGGGTCTGCCAGTTCACTGGACTACATGTCCCATGGTCCTCCTTTGTGCTCCTTTTTCATTCCCCGCTGCCGAGTACAGCAGCATGAGGAGGAGAGGGAGGGGGTGAAGATCCCGCAGCTGCTCTCTCCAGACAGAGACACTCTCCCCACTGCTGACCGAAGGAGGAGGAGGAATGGGCAGGAAACAGCCCTCTTCTCACAGCCTCACACAACTCAAGGGGGGAGGGACACAACAGTTTCTCCTCCACGGACCTGCTCACCGCACGGTAAGGAGCACCTGGGCTTCGGCGGCCCCCCCGCTCTGCCGATCAGCCCTGCCACTAAGCAGTGTACAGCGGTGTTCAAAGTCATGGCTGTGCAAGTAGCGCACCATGACTTTGACAGGCTGTAGGCTGTCACTGAACCGGCCCACTGAGCCATTGGCCCACCGGGAAACTCCCGGTAGTCCCGATGGCCAGTAAAGGCCTGCTGATAAAAGTGCTAGTGGCAATTTGCCATGCACTTATAACAATTAACTGCAAAATGACATCCAGAAGGTAATATAACAATCCAAAGAAGTGACGTCCCCAAACTGTGCAAAAGATGCTCAAAGAAAGTGCTTATGCTCTCCTCCACCGGTCTCACATACTGCTCAACTTACTGTATATAAAGATAAAAACAGCAGCGTTCCCCACCATGGGATAAAGCAAGTAACTGGCATGATCTCACACAGACTCTACTCTACTATAGCTGCGGACTCCTTCCTGGACCCAAAGAACTCAAATCCTCTCAAAGTGATATGCAAAGAGAGAAGGCAAAGATCTAGTGATCTCTGTCTTAAAATTATTTATTAAGGTAATAGATAAATCAATGCACTTACAAAAGGAGTACATAAAGCCATCACCGAGCTCCTTTTGTAAGTGCATTTATGCAAATTAAGCACTAGCACTTTTATCAATGGACATTTATGAACTTAATTTTGTGCCTGTCTGTGCTCAGACCATACACTGCACACTACATCAAATTGGTCTGCATGGCTGTTGTCCCAGAAGGAAGCCTCTTCTAAAGATGATGCACAAGAAAGCCTGCAAACAGTTTGCTGAAGACAAGCAGACTAAGGATATGCATTACTGGAACCATGGCCTGTAGTCTGATGAGACCAAGATAAACTCCTTTGGTTCAGATGGTGTCAAGTGTGTGTGGCGGCAACCAGGTGAGGAGTACAAAGACAAGTGTTTCTTGCCTACAGTCAAGCATGGTGGTGGGAGTGTCATGGTCTGGGGCTGCATGAGTGCTGCCGGCACTGGGGAGCTACAGTTCATTGAGGGAACCATGAATGCCAACATGTACTGTGACATACTGAAGCAGAGCATGATCCCCTCTCTTTGGAGACTGGGCTGCAGGGCAGTATTCCAACATGATAACGACCCCAAACACATCTCCAAGACGACCACTGCCTTGATAAAGAAGCTGAGGGTAAAGGTGATGGACTGGCCAAGCATGTCTCCAGACCTAAACATTATTGAGCATCTGTGGGCCATCCTCATATAGAAGGTGGAGGAGCGCAAGATTTCTAACATCCACCAGCTCCATGCTGTCGTCATGGAGGAGTGGAAGAGGACTCCAGTGGCAACCTGTGAAGCTCTGGTGAACTCCATGCCCAAGAGGGTTAAGGCAGTGCTGGAAAATAATGGTTGCCACACAAAATATTTACATTGGCCCAATTAAGGACATTTTCACTTAAGGGTGTACTCACTTTTGTTGCCAGCGGTTTAGACATTAATGGCTGTGAGTTATTTTGAGGGGACAGCAAATTTACACTGTTATACAAGCTGTACACTCACTACTTTACATTGTAGCAAAGTGTCATTTCTTCAGTGTTGTCACATGAAAATATATAATAAAATATTTACAAAAATGTGAGGGGTGTACTCACATTTGTGAGATACTGTATGTCTTCACATATAATTCTGAATAAGCTAATGATAGTATAAGAACTTTATTGGCACATTTATACATTTGCACTTTAATTTATGTATGTGCACTATTGAATATTTATGATTTATATATTATTTAGTAAGTGAATAGCTTTTTGGTGTTAGCATTCCATTTAATTAGAGCAATTAGCACATCTATCTAGTATAAGTTTTGGTTCACCGTTCTATTTGCGCTGATTGGTCTACACGTTATTACTCTAAATGTTGTGTAGAAAACTTTAAAAAAGCTTCAACATGCTTTTTTTTCAGCAATGGAGCCAACAATGAAGTCTTACGTAGTGACAGGGTTGCCAACCGCCAGTAAATTTACTGACAGTTTGTAAAAATCAGTGATTTTTACAACTGTCTATAAATATCAGGGTCTGATAATTTGTCATGCTTTGCTGAATTTTTAACTGTAAACCAGGCAAATGACTTGCTATAGGTATTGCCAGTGTTTCCATGTTGTGTTTAAATATCAATTGTCTTAGTTTTTAATAGGAGTTCTATTATTTTTCAAGTTGCCAGTAAAAAATGTGCTCTGCGGGAGGTTGGCAACACTGTGTAGTGAGCGTACATACAGGCCATGGCGGATGAGTGCATTACTCATTGCTTTCTCTGAAACAGTTGTACCTGCTAATTCCAGGTCTTTCTGAAACTCTCCACAAGTGGTCCTTGGCTCTTGGACAACTCTTCTGATAATTATTTTCACTCCTCTTTCAGAAATCTTACGAGGAGCACCTGGTTCTGGCCGGTTTATGGTGAATGTTCTTTCCACTTCTGGATCCCCAACAGTGCTCACTGGAACATTTATAAGTTTAGAAATCCTTCTGTAACCAAGGCAATCAGTATGTTTTGCAACAATAAGGTTGCAAAGGTCTTGAGAAAGCTCTTTGCTTTAACCCATCATGAGATGTTTCTTGTGTAACACCTTGGTAATGAGACCTTTTTATAGGCCATCAGTTGAGACTCAACCAGCTGATATTAATTTACACTGACAAGGGGCAGGATTGCTTTCTAATTACTGATAGATTTCAGCTGGTGTCTTGGCTTTCTATACCTTTTTGCACCTCCCTTTCTTCATGTATGCAATACTTTTTCCCTGTGTCATTCCATTTTATTACACATAACTTAATTTCTGAACTGATATGTTTTGGTTTCTTTGTATATATGGATTGCATGGGTTGTTACCAACATGTGGTGAAAATTTCATGTCAGTAGCGCCTTTAAATATATTTACCTAGAAAAATGGTGACTTGTTCAATACTTTCCTACATAAATGCCTGATGTTAGTTTGTTGCTGAAAGGTTAAGTTGTTTTTCATTATCAAACTTATAAAGTAGGAGGGCTGGCTTTCCTCCATCCTGAGTACACAGTGCAGTGACTGATACTTTATCGGGAAACTGGCAATGAATGCACACACATTTGCCAGTGTACGCCCCTCAAGAAAGACCTCTGTGTCTTTGGTTGTGCTTGGTTGGCTGGATCGAAGAATTCCAAAGCGAACGCCTGCCAGCCTACTGAGCCAAACAATCCTGCTATGGACGTTGGCCAAGTGTCCTCCCCAGTATAGAGAGTTGGAATTGGTTAACTTTATGTTATAAATCTACTCGTGACATTTCACATGTCAACATTTTAAAGAAAAACTGCTTGTTTTTCAAGCAGACAAGTCTAATAAGCATGAAGTTTACAGAAAACTATGGCATTGTGTCCTTTTAACCGTAGGAATTGGAGAATGTTATCAGTAGAGGCAGAAACTGCCACTGTATTCAGGCTTATTCTCATGAACAGTTGAAATAATGCAAATTATTCTATAAGAAGTGTATGATTATGTCATTCCAAACAGAACTTTTCTTGCCAAATTTATACTACCCCAGGCTTTGTGTAGGTAGAGCATGTCATTATTTCTTACTAAAAAAATATATATTCTGCTAAAGCATATGCTGCTGGATAATGGCCACAGCTCCTAGCTATCTCATATCTAGATGCAAATCCATATTTTTTTTACGTTTTTATTTGTACTTGTATAGCATATGGCATATGTGCTTCTTTCCTTCACAACTTTAGGTCTGATGTGTAGATCTTTATAATCCAAAGCTTTGTTTCACTACAAAACATTTATAACACATTTTAAAATACAGTTTTGCTAAAGTACCAGGCTAAAGTAAAATAATGAATATTTAAGCTGGCAATATATTACATGTTTGTGTTCATATGTAGATGGTGACATGATTTGTTTTGTGCTTTTTTTAATATGTCATTTAGGATGGGGGTGTTGCCAAAAATAAGGCATTGTGCAGTGGGGAAAATGATCTTAAAGTGGTGGTAAACCCTTACATATACCCAGTGAAGTGACTTGCCATAGGTGATACACACAGATGAAACAAATCCTCCTACAGAAGTTGTACCTGTTTATCTGCAGCCATCTCTTCTCTATAGCTGTTCAAAATCCAGAATTTACCTAGAATTCCTGAGCTTCAGAAAGCAGGAAGCAGGGATTAGATATCAAAAATCGCACAGCATAGCTGAGTGTAATCTGAGACCTAAGTGGAGGGAATTGACCTACTCCATTCTACAAAGTCTCATAGGGAAGCATGCACAGCTGAGGCTGTCAATCACTTGCTATATGCTGGAAGGGGGGGGGGGGGGCAGGGCTGTCCTCAGGGATTGATTGGTGTCGGCATAAACAATCAGAAGTGTCTTGCGCAGAAAGCAGAGAAATGAGAATGCAGACAGGATCCACACTAGGTGCTTTGGACAGAGACAAGTAAACACTGTAGAGGGATATGCTTTGTTCATTTTTCATGTCAGAGGTTTACAACCACTTTAAATCTAATCACAAGTTGAATATAAACCCTAACAATGAACTATTATTTGTTCCATTTTGGTCTGTTAAATATACTATTGAAAGTGTTAAGTTATATCTTTTCAATAAAGTGCAAACAAATCTGTTAATCTTGTCAGTTAATAGGCTCCTGGGCTCTTTGCATTGGTCTCAGCTATCTCTAAGAACTACAGAACCACACTCCTCTATGTTATTGACAATAGGAGAGGGGTGGAATCTTGTAATTATTATTATTATACAGGATTTATATAGTGCCAACAGTTTGCGCAGCGCTTTACAACATGGACAGTACAATTATAATACAAATCAATACAGGAGGAATCAGAGGTCCCTGCTCGCTAGAGTTTACAATCTAGAAGGGAGGGTCAAGAGGGACAAAAGGTAATTACTGTGGGGGATGAGCTGATGGAGAAAATGAGAATGTAGTTGTTAGGTGTGGGTAGGATAGGCTTCTCTGAAGAGAAGGGTTTTTAGGGATCGTCTAAAAGATAATAGAGTAGAAGATAATCGGACAGTTTGGGGTAAGGCGTTCCATAGGATTGGAGAGGCTCTGGAAAAGTCCTGGCGAGCATGGGAGGAGGTGATGAGGGAGCTAGAGAGCAGGAGGTCTTGAGAGGAATGAAGAGAACGAATAGGTTGGTATTTAGAGACCAGGTTAGTGATGTAGCTGGGGGCTAAGTTGTGGATGGCTTTATAAGTAGTTGTTAGTATTTTGAATTTAATTTGTTGGGTGAGTGGAAGCCAGAGAGGAGTAGCAGAAACAGAGCGATTGGTAAGGTGGATAAGTCTGGCAGCAGTATTCATGATGGATTGGAGGGGGGATAACCTATGTAGAGGTAAGCCAATGAGAAGGGAGTTGCAGTAGTCGAGACAGGGAGTGGATTAAGAGCTTTGTTGTGTCCTTGGTTAGAAAGAGGCGTATTTTGGAGATGTTGCGGAGGTTGAGGTGGCAAGATTTGGACAGTGATTGGATGTGGGGCTTAAAGGAGAGTTCAGAGTCCAGAACTACACCTAGGACCTTGACATGCAGGGGTGGGCTTATAGTTGTGCCATTGATTTTGACAGAGAGATCAGGGGAAGGGGCATGTGGGGGGAGGAAAAATGATAAGTTTGGATTTGGATAGGTTGAGTTTGAGGAAATGGTGTGACATCCAGGGTGATATATCGGTTAGTAAATTAGTGATACGTGAGGAGACGGCGGGAGTGATCTATGGGGTAGAGAAATAGATTTGGGTGTCGTCAGCATAGAGGTGGTATTGGAAGCCATGGGAGGCTATCAACTGACCCAGGGAGGAGGTGTAGATTGAGAATAGGAGCGGTCCAAGGACAGAACCTTGGGGGACCCCAACAGAGAAAGGAAGAGGAGAGGAGGAAGTTGAATTGTAAGTAATACTAAAGGTTCGGTTGGATAAGTAGGAGGAGAACCAGTGAAGAGTACAATCACGGAGACCAAAAGTGTGGAGTTTTTTGAGGAGGAGGGGGTGGTCAACAGTATCAAAGGCAGCAGAGAGGTCCAGGAGTAGGAGAACAGAAAAGTGTCCATTGGTTTTGGCCGTTAGTAGATCGTTTGTTAGTTTTAGGAGAGCAGTTTCTGTGGAGTGTTGAGGACGAAAACCAGACTGAAGGGGGTCAAGAAGGCCATTATCAGCAAGGTGGTCGCAAAGTCAGTTGAAGACCAGACTTTCAAGGAGTTTGGATAAAAAGCGGAGCAAGGAGATGGGGTGGAATTTGTCAAGATTGGATGGGTCCAGAGAGGGCTTTTTAAGTATGGGGCTAACTAATTCATGTTTTAGAGAGTTGGGAAAGATTCCAGAAGAGAGGGAGAGATTGAAGATGTGGGTTAGAGAGTGTAGAATAGAGCCAGAGGGTGAACGTAGCATTTGCGAGGGAATAGGATCCAGAGGGCAGGTGGTGAGATGGACATTGGCAAGTAGTTTAGCAACCTCCCCTAGTGGTGGGGTTGAGAGAGAGAAGTAATGATTGAACCTGTGGGTATGAAGTGTAAAGCGTAGAGGGTATCTGAACAGCAGAGATCTCCTCAAATTGTATCAATCTTCATTTTGAAGTGATTGGCGATCTCTTGGGCAGTGAGTGAGTTGGTGGGTAAAGGCAGTGGAGGACGAAGTAGAGAGTTGAAGGTAGAGAAGAGTTGACGGGGACGGGATGATAAGTTTCTAATGAGAGTGATAAAATAGGTCTACTTGGCCACGAGGAGGCTGGAATTGTATTTTTGGAGGGCAGTTTTGTATTGGTTGAAGTCTTTCTGAGACTTAGTCTTACGCCACAGGCACTCCAGAGCATGGCTGTGTTCTTTCAGACTTCTAGTATCATCTGTTTGCCAAGGTTGAAGGGGACGGGGCCTGATTCTGTGGGTAGTGAGGGGGGCCAGTGAGTCCATTGAGGCTAGAAGTGAAGTGTTGTAGACAGAAGTCGCTAGTTCGGTGCAGGATATGGGTGAGATTTTGACATATAGGTCATCAGTAGCAGAGTAGAGAATAGAAGGGTTGAGATGACATAGGTTTCTGCGGGTAACCTTTAAGCGGTTGGAGGGAGAGGAGGTGGAGGAGAGGGAGAGAGTGAAGCTAATAAGGTAGTGATCTGAGAGTGGGAATGGATAGCTGGAGAGGTTGCATGGAGTGCATAGGTGGTAGAAAACTAGGTCAAGGGCATTGCCTTCAGAGTGAGTAGGGGCGTGTATCCATTGCATCAGGTCAAAGGAGGAGGTTAGACTGAGAAGTTTGGAAGTAGCAGGAGTGTTAGTATTAATAGGGATGTTGAAGTCACCAAGAATGATTGTGGGGATTTCAAAAGAGAGAAAGTACGGTAGCCAGGCAGAGAAGTCATCAAGAAAGGTTGATACCGGTCCAGGAGGCCGGTAGATCACAGCAATCTTTAGAGACACTGGAAAGAAAAGACGAATGCAATGTGCTTCAAAAGAGGAGAGTGACAGAGAAGGAGGTGGGTGAAGTACCTGAAAGGTGCTATGAGGGGCTAGAAGGATACCAACACCACCTCCCTTACATCCACTGGATCTGGGGGAGTGTGTCCAGAGAAGACCACCATATGATAGGGCAGCAGAAGACGCAGTGTCGGATTCATGAAGCCAGGTTTCGGTAATGGTGAGTAGATTAAATGAGTTAGCAATAAAAAGGTCGTGGAGAGAAGTGAGTTGGTTACAGACAGAGCGGGAATTCCAAAAGGCACAAGAGAAAGGGAGTCTGGTCTTGGGGAGAAGAGAAATGGCCACTAAATTGTGTAGATTGCGGCTGCTGCCAGGGGGTGTGGGGTGATGGGTGAGTTGAGTACAGTTAAATGATAGAGGCCCAGGGTTTGGGGATATATCTCCAGAGGTTAGGAGAAGCAGAAGGGTGAGGAAGGTAATGTGGGAATGTGATTTATATGAAGGAATCTGGTCCAGTGTCATGGAGATTTTTTGTGTGTGTGGATTTAGAATAAGCAGGAGTTGGTGGGTGCAGTAATTAGGAGAGGGCAGAAGTGAGGGTGATATATATAAGCTGTGGGGTGGAGAAGAGGGGTGACGGAGAGTTAGCTTAAGGATAGAGGACAAAGCTGTCAGAAGGAGAGGTAGAGAGTGCATGTTAAAAGGGGAGAATGATCTGAAGGGATAAACAAAGTCACCTGTGTGGTGATATTTAAAGTATTTTCTTGTGTTCATTCGCTTTGTGCATTCGCTGATGTGCAGAGTCTGAAGTGTTCCCACTTATAGAAATAGCCCCACTTTGAGAAAGAGCCCCCTTGGCAAGTGTGCCTTTCCCTGGAGACAGTTAGAGTTATACTGAAGGGAATGGGGGTGGGTGCATTCCAATTAGCAATCAAGCGGTAATAATAAATAGCTGGCTTGACATAGCAAAACTCACTTCATAAAAACAACAACAAGAGCATAGAGATAACAGACCATCATTTTTGGGTAAGACAAGGGAGAAATAAACATTGCAATGTGGACAGGCCTACAGATTCTTAAAAAAAACAACATACAATTATTAAAAGACATAAGCAAAAGTACACAGCACAGGGTTGCCAACCGCCAGTAAATTTACTGACAGTTTGAAAAAATCAGTGATTTTTATAACTGTCTATGAATATCAGGGTCTGATAATTTGTCGTGCTGTGCTGATTTTTTAAGTGTAAACCAATCAAATTACATGATATGGGTATTGCCAGTGTTTCCATGTTGTGTTTGAATATCAATTGCCTTAGTTTTTAATGGGAGTTCTGTTATTTTTCAGGTTGCCAGTAAAAAATGTTCTCCGCCAGTAAATTTTCCATGTTTTGCCAGTAAAAAGTGCTGCGGGAGGTTGGCAACACTGACACAGCAGTGGTTTCAGTTTTTGGGTGGAGCGGTCAGCAAGACAGACATACCTGTGGAGGGACAGAGAAGAATATTTTCAGATGACACATTCAGATGATGAGTGCAGAGTCCGAAGTGTTCCCACTTATAGAAATAGCCCCACTTTGAGAAAGAGCCCCCACAGTAATCCTGTCCAGTTTTTGTTATCTTGATACAGTATGGATGAGTAAGCGCTGTTTAATGCCCCGTACACACGGGACGACGATCGCACGTACGACCGTGTTGAATCGTACGTTGACGGTCGTATGTAGCCCACGGACATGCACACGACGGTCGTGTGTACAACGTACGACCGGCCGAACGTGATGACGCGAACGCGCGTATAAAGAGGAAGTGCTGGTATCATTGCGCCACCCTTTGGGCTCCTTCATCTAATCTCGTGTTAGTTGAAGTTTGGTGTGTGTTGATTCGCGACTTTCAGATCGTTCTTCAGATCGTTCTTTTTGGATCGTTCTTTGGCTCGTTTCTGGACGCTCGTTCGTCAACCATGTTGCCTTCTCGAGAGAGAAATCTCGCTGCTGTTGGCCTAGGAGTTCTGGCTTGGACCCGAAACCAACGTAGGAGAAGGAGAGAGAGGAGTTGCTGGACCAAGAATTGGT
>BLSH010277625.1:3457841-3502139 GCA_018402905.1 Glandirana rugosa
CCCCCCCCCCCCCCCCCCCCCCCAGGCTGGAGCAGGATTGGATGGATGAAGAGGAGGAGGTAGTGGAGGAGGAGTTCCCTGAAATCCCAGCACAGTATTCAGCCGCAGAGGAGTCTGAGACAAATGAAAGACCGGATCCTTCAGGGGTCAGTCACAAAAGATGCTTGTACATGCTTTGACACGCAGAGTGAGCGCGACCTTCAGATTGCCCCCTGTACTGGTACCTCAAAGGACCCTCTCCTCCTTTGGGGTCATTGAAAGCCCTGCAGAGCTCTCAGGGCTTCCCTCTACATCCACTGTTGGAACAAGTGGTATATTCAGATTGGGAACACCCTGACGCCGCACTCTCTTACCTTTCAAAAACCCTGACCTGTCCTGTGGATAATGCTCAGGGGTTTAAGGACCCGGCAGACAAAAAGCTGAAATCCTTAATTAAAGCCTCCTTTGCCCTAGCAAGCTCGGTCATTCAGCCGGCAGTTGCCTCAATAGGGGTGTTCCAGGCCCTGAGTAATCAGGCCACGCATACAGGAGAAGAGGAGGACTCTCTTAATTTACCACAGGCTTTATGCTTTGCTGTAGATGCCTTGAAGGACTCAATACAGCAGGTCTCTTGGATGGCCCTATTGTCTGTGCATATGCGCAGAATTCTGTGGTTAAAGAATTGGGCAGCTGAGCTCCCTTGTAAAAGGTTGCTGACAGGGTTTCCCTTTCATGGTGAGCGCCTGTTTGGAGAAGATCTGGATAAATACATTCAAAAGATCTCTGGTGGTAAGAGTACTCTATTACCAGTCAAAAAGCCAGCTAAGCGGTCTTCTGATAAACCTCCGGCTGCGGGTTCCTCTAGCTTTACAGGATCTAGGCAGTCGCGATGCCCACAAGGCCCTGTGTTTAGAGGTGAACCGGGGCAGAAAAGGCCATGGGCCCAAGGGTCCTCCAAGCCTAAGTCCAAACCTTCCTTGTGAAGGGGCGCCCCCACTCACTCGAGTGGGGGGGGGGCTGTTACGCTTTGCAGGAGTATGGCAGGACATCATCAAAGACAAATGGGTGGTATCCCTAGTGTCTCTAGGCTACAAGCTGAAGTTTTGGGATTGGCCCCCTCAGAGGTTTCTGAAGTCAAGGATGCCTGCAGATCCGGTTAAAAAGGTTCAGCTACTCAAAGCATTAAGTCATCTGACCCTGCAAGGTATAATTGTGGAGGTACCAAGAATAGAGAGGGGTACAGGGTTTTACTCAAACCTGTTTACTGTACCAAAGCCAAATGGGGAAGTAAGACCAATTTTGGATCTCAAGGCCCTAAACTAGTTTCTGGTAATGTGGCCATTTCAAATGGAGTCCATTTGGTCAGTGCTCGCCTCTCTTCAAAAAGCAGATTTTCTAGTCTCGATAAACATCAAAGATGCATACTTACATGTACCAATCTTCCCTCCTCACCAGAGGTTTTTACGCTTTGCAATAGCACAGCAGCATTACCAATTTGTGCCCTTGCCATTTGGTATTGCGACAGCACCCACAGTTTTCACAAAGGTGCTGGCCCCCCTGCTGGAGCTTTTGAGATCAAGAGTATTGATCTCGGGTTACCTGGACGACCTCCTGATCATGGATCAATCCAGGGAGAGGTTCAGGTCCAGTCTGGCTTTGATGCTCCAGGTACTGGAGAATTTGGGCTGGATCATCAACCGGGGCAAGTCCTCCTTGAATCCAGTGCAGTGCCTGGAACATCTGGGTCTACAATTAGACACCAGACAGGGGAAAGTTTTTCTACCCCTCAGGAAGGTCAACGTTCTCAGGAGCCTGGTGAGGCGGGTAAGAGATCAGAGACATTCGTCAATCTGACTCTGTATGAGTATGTGGGGCAAGATGGTAGCCTCATTCGAAGCTATACCTTTTGGCCAATTTCATTCCAGAATAATTCAGAGGAACATTCTGGCAGAATGGAAAAAGAGAGTTCAATCTCTCAATTGCGACATGACCTTGACCCCCAGGTCACGGCACAGTCTCAGTTGGTGGTTGGTTCGCACAAACCTGACACGGGGGATATCCTTCCTCCCAGTTTTCTGGGAGATGGTCACCACAGACGCCTGCCTTTCAGGTTGGGGAGCGATCATGAGGGACCCCACAGTTCAGGGAACCTGGTCTCGAGCAGAACAGAAGCTACCCATAAACATCTTGGAACTGAGGGCCATTCGGCTAACTCTGAGTCATTGGATGGTCAGGCTTCAAGGTCACCCAGTAAGGGTTCAGGCAGGCAATGCCACAGCAGTGGCTTATATCAACCACCAAAGCGGCACCAGGAGCAAGGGGGTACACAAGGAAGTGAGCCTATTGCTCAAATGGGCAGAGCGTCATGTGCCAAAGATCTTGGCGGTTTACATTCCAGGAGTGGAAAATTGGAAGGCGGACTTTCTGAGTTGCCAGCAGGTCATGTCAGGGGAATGGTCCCTGCACGCCGAGGGTTTTCCAGGAATTATGCCGGCGTTGGGGGACTCCAGAGGTGGATCTGTTGGCCTCTTGGTTCAACAACAACGTCCAGCACTGCATTTCCAGAGCAAGGGATCCCTTTACCATAGGGGTGGATGCTCTGGTGTTCCTTTGGGATCAGTTCTCTCTAGTGTATGCCTTTCCCCCAGTCTCTCTTCTCCCGCACCTCTTACGCAGGATTCGGGAAGAGACACCAGTAGTCATACTGATGGCTCCGGCATGGCCCAGGAGGTCCTGGTATCTGGAGACATTCAGGATGGCAGTGGACGGTCCTCGACGGCTACCAATCTGTCCGGATCTGTTATCCCAAGGGCCACTGCTTTGCCCAAATATACCTATGCTAAATTTGACAGCGTGGCTATTGAAGCCACAGTGCTGAGAGAAAGGGGTATCTCAGGGGCAGCCTTAGCTACCCTTATGAATGCGAGGAAGATCTCCTCTAGAAAGATCTACCATAGAGTCTGGAAACTTATATTGGTTGGTGTGAAGCCAAAAGATGGCACCCATGCAGATATGCAATTGGAAGGATTCTGGCCTATTTGCAAGCCAGAGTGGATTCAAAGCTTGCCCTGACCACTATCAGGGGGCAGGTCTCGGCTTTATCTGTATTTTTTCAGAGACCTCTGGCTACGCACTCCTTGGTCAAAACTTTTCTGCAGGGGGTGGCACATGTGGTACCACCAATTACTCGTCCTCCTTGTCCTTGGGACCTGAATCTGGTATTATTGGTACTGCAAAGAGAGCCCTTTGAACCTATCAGGGGAATTCCCTTGGTCCTTTTAGTATGGAAGTTAGCCTTCCTAGTCGCCGTTACTTCAGCTAGGAGGGTGTCTGAGTTGGCAGCTCTCTCTTGTAGAGAACCGTATTTAAGGTTACACCGTGACAAGGTGGTCTTGCGGCCCCTTCCATCCTTTTTGCCTAAGGTGTTATCAGCTTTTCACCTCAACCAAGATATTGTGTTACCCTCCTTTTTTCCCGCATCCGACTTCCCTAGAGGAGAAACGGTTGCACTCGCTGGATCTAGTTCGAGCGATTGAAAGGTCTGAGGACTTCAGGAAGACTGAAGCCTTCTTTGTATTTCCGGAAGGCCCTAAAAAGGGTCAGGCGGCATCCAAGTCAACTATTCCTCTTTGGATCCGTCAATTGATTACTCAGGCTTATGCTCTGAAGGGGAAGGCTCCTCCTTTTAGGATAAGAGCTCACTCCCACCAGGAGGGTAGGTACCTCCTGGGCGTTCTGCCATTGGATATCTGTGGCTCAGATATGTAAGGCCGCGACCTGGTCGTCAGTACATACATTCACCAGGTTTTACCCGTTGGATGTCAGGTCAGCAGACGAGGCCTCCTTTGGCCGCAGTGTTTTAAGCGCTGCGATATAAGACTTGTGTCTCCCTCCCCTTGAGTATTGCTATGGGATGTCCTATAAGTATATGTATATATAGCCTGCTCTGTGTCCCGTGATGTCCAAGAAAGAAAATAAGATTTTTCCTACAAACTTACCTGTAAAATCCATTTCTTTCGAAGGACATCATGGACACAGAGGTCCCTGTCTTGTGGAGTTCATTGCTTGCTACAAAACTGACGTGCTCCCAATATGGGAGGGGTTATATAGGAGAGGGTACTTCCTGTTTTTATAACACACGTGTCCATTCACCTATAGGTGGCGTATAACCCATAAGTATATGTATATATATCCTGCTCTGTGTCCCATGATGTCCTTCGAAAGAAATGGATTTTACAGGTAAGTCTGTAGGAAAAATCCTATTTTTTTCTAGATTTACCAAGGACGACTACAGTGCATCTGGAAAGTATTCACAGTGCTTCACTTTTTCCAAATTTTGTTATATTACAGCATTATTACAAAATTAATTAAATTCATTATTTTCCTCAAAATTCTAACAAACAATACCCTATAATGACAAAGTGAAAGGAGTTTGTTTGAAACCTTTGCAAATTTATTAAAAATAAAAAAAATTTAAAAATCACATGTACGTAAGTATTCACCGCCTTTTGCCATGATGCTCAAAATTGAGCTCAGGTGAATCTTGTTTCCACTGATCATCCTTGAGATGTTTCTACAACTTGATTGGAGTCCACCGTTGGTAAATTCAGTTGATTAGAGGGGATTTGGAAAGGCACGCACCTGTCTATATAAGGTCCCATAGTTAACCGTGCATGTCAGAGCACAAACCAAGCCATGAAGTCCAAGGAATTGTCTGTAGACCTCTGAGACAGGATTGTATTGAAGGCACAGATCGGGGGAAGGGTTCAGAAACATTTCTGTAGCATTGTAGGTCTCAATGAACACAGTGGCCTCCATCATCCATAATAGAGGAAGCCGCCCGGCCAAACTGAGTGATCGGGAGGGGGGGGGGGCCTTGATCAGGGAGGTGACTAAGAACCCGATGGTCACTCTGACAAAGCTCCACCATTTCTGCAGCACTCCACCTATCAGGCCTGTATGGTGAAGTGGCCAGACAGAAGCCACTCCTCAATAAAATGCACATAAGAGCCCGCCTAGAGTTTGCCAAAAGGCACCTGAAGGACTATCAGACCATGAGAAACAAAATTCTCTGGTCTGATGAATCAAAAATTTGGCCTGAATGGCAAGTTTCGTGTCTGGAGGAAATCAGGCACCACTCATCCCGTGGCCACTACCATCCCTACAGTGAAGCATGGTGGTGGCAGCAGCATGCTGTGGGGATGTTTTTCAGCAGCAGGAACTGGGAGAAAGGAATCGGATCAGGATCGAAGATGTACAGAGACATCCTTGATGGAACCCTGCTCCAGACAGCTCTGGACCTCAGACTTGGGCAAAGGTTAATCTTCCAACAGGACAACTCAGCCCAGACTTGAACCCGATTGAACATCTATGGAGAGATTTGAAAATGACTGTGCACCAACGCTCCCCATCCAACCTGATGGAGCTTGAGAGGTCCTACAAAGAAGAATGGGAGAAACTGTCCAAAAATAGGCACGCCAAGCTTGTAGCATCATACTCAAAAAGACTTGAGGCTGTAATTGGTACCAAAGGTGCTTCAACAAATTATTGCGCAAATGCTGTGAATACTTACAGTGGATATAAAAAGTCTACACACCGCTGTTTAACCACTTGCCGACCGCCCGTCGCAGCGTGGCGACGGCAAAGTGGCTCTTTATCGCAAACTGCCGTCACCTGACAGCGGCCACGATAACTAGTATTGTGAGCGCATGCGCGCTGACGGAGGCGCGCTCACAGTGTTCTGGGGGAGGGGCTGTAAACACGGATCTCCATCCTGACAGAGGGGGGAATGCTGTGATCACTCCCCCTCTCCCCTGCCAGCCCAGCCCCCATACAGTTAGAACACTCTGAGGTAACACAGTTAACCCTTAGAGCGCCCCCTTCAGGTTAACCCCTTCACTGCCAATGGCATTTACACAGTAATCAATGCATTTTTATAGCACTGATTGCTGTATAAATGCCAATGGTCCCAAAAAAGTGTCAAAATGGTCCGACATGTCTGTTGCAATATCGCATTACCGCTAAAAATCACATTACTAGTAAAAAATAAAAAAAAAACAGAAATGAATTCTCATCATTCGTAAACGCGGCAACTTTTGCGCAAAGCAATCAATAAGTGCCAATTGCGATTTTTTTTTTTTTTTTTTTTTTTTTTTTTTTATCAAAAATATGAGGAAGAATATAAATCGACCAAAACCGATGAAAAAAAATTTTTTATATATTTTTTTTTTTTTTTTTTTTTGGATTTGTATTTTAGCAAAAAGTAAGAAAAACATTTTTTTTTTTTTGCAAAATTGTCGCTCTTTTTTTGTTTATATCGGCGATCAGAAATGACGCAGAGGTCAATCACCTACATATGCCGCTCTCTCCAGGATTGATCTAGCTTTGGGAAATGAGAAGGCTTCACACATAATTAATATCTTTTATATGCCTAGAGGTTTGTCAGATCATTCTCCCCTGGTGCTCTCCGTGGATTTGGAGTGTCAGCAGGTTAAAAGGAACTGGAAACTAACCCCATACTGGTTGGAACTGATGAATGGGCTTGATGGAATACCAAGAGCAATAGAGGAGTTTATTAAGATCAATAAGGGTACTACATCGGTAGAGATGACATGGGACACGTTGAAAGCGTATCCCCGTGGCCTACTGATACAGCGGGTAGCTAGGATTAAAACTGAGTCGAAGAGATGGGAGGAGACAGTGAGGGAGGAGGTGGAAAGGGCTGAGGACCAGTACACTACAGATCCAACTAAAGAAAACTACAAGATCCTAATAGATCGGCAACAGGCATATAGGTCGGCACTACTCAAGAAAGAGGAGAACAGGAGGTTGTCTGCGAGGCAAAAGTCATTTGTGGAAGGGGAGAGTGTGGGCAGAGCCTTGGCCTTCTTGATCAGGACCAACTCCCCTGACAACACTGTCCCATTAATACGGGTCTCTGGGGGAGGGATTACCTCACATCCACACGAGATTGTGGAGGAATTCAGAGAGTATTATGAAAACCTATGGGCCAGGCTGGGAGAGTGGGGGATTTCCTGGGGGGGGGTTGAGGTTCCCCACTCTCTGATGAGAAGAGGGAGGACCTATAACCCTAGTAGAGATACAAACGGTGGTGGGGGAGATGGCTGGACAAAAGTCCCCTGGTCCAGATGGGCTACCGATCGAGATTTACAAGCAGTATGGGAAAATTTTGCTTCCGGAGCTCTTGAAGGTAGCACAATGGGCTATTAACAACGGGAGAATTCCCCCCTCCAATGAGGGAGGCTACAATCGTAGTCCTGCATAAAGAAGGTAAAGACCTGTTGGAGACATCCTGATATAGACCAATATCCCTGTTGTGTTCTGACATTAAAATTCTAGTGAAAGTTTTGGCCAGTAGGCTAAATAAAGTTATCCAGAGACTTATCCATCCGGATCAGTCCGGATTTATCCCTAATAGATCTACTAGCATTAACATTAGACGGGTATTCTTGAATTTACAGATTAAAACAAAGAACATCAGTTCCAGAGCCATTTTCTCCTTGGACGCTATTAAGGTTTTTTGATAGCTTGGATTGGGGATACCTTGGGCGAGTCCTGGAGGAATTCAAGTTTGGCCCCGTCTTTATAGATCAAAGCATTATACAACAATCCCAGTGCCAAGGTTCAGATTAATGGAGTGTGCTCCAGGGGGTTCCGGCTGGTGAGGGGGGTGAGACAGGGGTGCCCATTATCGCCCCATCTCTGTAGAGAAGAGAGACTTGCCCTCTATGCAGACGATGTGCTACTGTTTTTGGGGGATTCCCAAGCCTCACTCACATCAGCAATCCGACTGGTCGAGGACTTTGGGTCCTTCTCTGGGCTGCGGATAAATTGGGAAAAATCTGTACTGATGCCGGTCGACCCATTAAGTGCCCCACCCTCAAGTACTGCAGCAAAGATAGTGATAGTGGACGAGCTGAAATACCTTGGCATCGTATTTACAAAAGATCTGAATGATTTTATGGAGGATAACATGACCCCGCTGTTAAATAAGTTCAAGAACAAAGGAGAGATTTGGAAACGTGCCCCTTTCTTTGGGGGGGAGGTGCAACTTGATTCGAATGATATGGCTGTCGCAGTTGTTATATATTCTCCATAAATTCTCCAACCTGGATCCATAGGTTTTGGTTCCAGAGAATAGATGCGCTGTTCAGGACATGGATCTGGAAAGGGCAAATATCTAGAAATACGCTTGAGCACCCTTCAACTCCAACTAAAGGAGGGAGGGCTGGCCCTTCCCCACCCCAGGAATTATTTCCTAGCAGCTCAATTACAGCACCTGGCAGGGTGTGGGAGGAACGGCAGGTCAGATGGGAATAGCCAGCTGATGCTGGAATGCACGCCACATGGGGCGATTGTGGAAGCATTGGAGGCACAGTCCTTTGCCCCTGGGGCTCGAACTCTAAAATTTGGCCACAAAGATCTGGTCTCAGGTCAAGAAGCAAATGGGCTATAATGGCCTCCTGGAAAATACTCCCCTATGGGATAACAACCAGTTACAGGAACTGTGAGAGATAGCCACAGTATGGGAATGGAAGAACCGGGGCATCAACTACGTCGCCCAATTTATTTACAGAGGGCCATATGAAATAATTTATTTAGCTAAGAGAGGAATACAAGATACCGAAACACTCCTTTTACAGATACCTTCAGATTAGGCATGCTATGGCTAAACAGTTCGAAAATACGGAGGTGGAATTGGGTGATATGCCCATCCTACACATTGTGATAAAAACAAGCAGTAGCAAAGGTTTAATATCTAAACTGTATGCGAGCCTGGAAAAGGGGATGGGAGTGCGAAGGGAAATCCTTGCCCTGAGAGTAAGGCGGTAGAGAGATATTGGCCCCATGGCCGAGGAACAATGGAGGGATGTTCTGGGGTCATGCTTACAGGGATCGATGGCCCCCTCCCAGAGGGCCTCGCAGCTTTTTCTGCTGCACAGGGTGTATTACACCCCTCAGACTCCACAGTTTCGGAAAAAGGTAAGATAAGAGCCCTAGGTGCCGGAATACGGGCGATCTCTTGCACATGCTGTGGAGGTGCCAGAAATTGTACAGATACTGGGAGGGGATAGTAAATACCCTCAACTCAACATTCAGAGCCAATTTAGAACTAGAGGCCAGACAATGTATTTTGAGCGGTGCAGGAGGACCCATAATCCAGAGCTGCCTTTTACCTAGCAAGGAGACTGATAGCTCAAAAATGGCAGGCAACGACTCCACCTTCACTTGAAGAATGGAAAAAGACTTTAGATGAAACATTGTGGAAGGAAAGGGGAATATATATCAAGAGGTAACTTTTCTAAATTTAAAAAAAGATGGGATCCCTGGTTAGCCAGTAGGGGCTACCCCCCTTGAGACGATGCGCAGCTCGAAAGTGAGACACAAATGAGATGTATGAAGGACGAATGTTGACAAGCAGAGGAGTGGGAAGGGAGAGGAAGTAGGCTTGAATCTCTGACACTTGGTGTGTGTGTGTGTGTGTGTGTGTGTGTGTGTGTGTGTGTGTGTGTGTATATGCAAGCGGTAAGAGTGGGGGGGGGGAGGAGAGAAGGGGAGGGAGGTTGGGGAGGTAACTAAGCACTTTATACACTTTTCTCTACCGGGTTTTCTCTGTTCTCCCTTCCTTTGCACTCACTTACTCTTTCGAAAACTTGTAAAAGGTTCAAATTTAATCAATAATAATGCAAGAAATACAATGATGTGACTAAGGAAGGGCTTTCCAATAAGTGATAACGCTGAAAGTGATCTGAGTTAACTGAGTGGTAAAGAAAGAGGTGATCAAATACCACCAAAAGAAAGCTCTATTTGTGGGAAAAAAAGGACGCAAATTTTGTTTGGGTAAAACGTTGCACAACTGTGTAATTGTCAGTTAAAGCGACACAGTGCCGAATCGCAAAAAGTGCTCTGGTCCTAACCTGGGAAATCCTTCCGGGGCTGAAGTGGTTAAATGTCAGGTTTCTGAGATGTAAACAAACGAAACAAAGATAAATCATTTCAGAGCTTTTTCTACCTTTTTAATGTGACCTATAAACTGTACAACTCAGTTGAACAACAAACTGAAATCTTTTTAGGTGGAGGGAAGTAAAAATAAAAAAACTAAATAATATGGTTGCATAAGTGTGCACACCCTTAAACTAATACTTTGTTGAAGCACCTTTTGATTTTATTGCAGCACTCTGTCTTTTTGGGTATCTATCAGCATGGCACATCTTGACTTGGCAATATTTGCCCACTACTTTTTGCAAAAACACTCCAAATCTGTCAGATTGTGGGGGCATCCCCTGTTCACAGCCCTCTTCAGATCACCCCACAGATTTTCAATCTGATTCAGGTCTGGGCTCTGGCTGGGCCATTACAAAACTCTCCTTCTGGTGAAGCCATTCCTTTGTTTGGATGTATGCTTTGGGTCGTTGTCCTGCTGAAAGATGTTCATGTTCAGCTTTCTAGCAGAGGCCTGAAGGTTTTGTGCCAATATTGACTGGTATTTGGAACTGTTCATAATTCCCTCTACCGTCACTAAGGTCCCTGTTCCAGCTGAAGAAAAACAGCCCCAAAGCATGATGCTGTCACCACCATGCTTCACTGTGGGTATGGCGTTCTTTTGGTGATGTGTGGTGTTGTTTTTTTTTTGCCAAGCATATATTTTGAAATTATGGGTAAAAAGTTCAACCTTGGTTTCATCAGACCATAACACAGTTTCCCTCATGCTTTTGGGAGACTTCAGATGTGTTTTTACAAAGTTTAGCCGGGCTTGGATGTTTCTCTTCATAAGAAAAGGCTTCCGTCTAGTCACTCTACCCCATAGCCCTGACATATGAAGAATATGGGAGATTGTTGTCACATGTACCACACAGCCAGTACTTGCCAGATATTCCTGCAGCTCCTTAAGGCTACTTTCACACTGGAACGTTTTTCAGGCGATGCGGTGCTAAAAACAGCGCCTGTGCAGCACCTGAAAAACTCTCCCGCCATTCTCCCCAGTGTGAAAGCCAGAGTGCTTTCACACTGGGGCGATGCACTTGCAGGACTGTAAGAAGAGTCCTGCAAGCCGCCTCTTTGGGGCGGTGTGGTGAGCGGTATGTACACCGCTCCTCCACCGCCCCCTCCATTGAAAGCAATGGACGGCGCTCCCGAAGCGGCTGCATACCACCTCAGAAGCCCTGAGCGGTGCTTTTAACCCCTTGTTAACCCGTTCTTGCTAGTTAAAAGCGCCCCACTCCTGCTCCACTACGGCTGCGCTATAATAGTGGTAAATGCACCGCTAATTGGCGGCGATTTACCGCTACCGCCCCAGTGTGGAAGTAGCCTTAACCGGTTCCACACTGCCTACTGTCTATTTATGGTGGCAGTGTGGACGCTGGGCGCGAATCACCATAAAAAAGCAGCGATCTGCGATTGGCCGCTAGGGGGCGCGCGCCACACTCCTGAGGAGTGTGCCCGCGGCTCGGGCGGACCCGATGTCCGCCGCCGAGCCGCGATGAGCGGCCACAGGCAAAGAACGGGGAACCGCCGATGTAAACATGGCGGTTCCCCGCTCTGTTAGTGGGTGCATGGGAGATCTACTAATCCCTGTCACTGGGATCAGTTAGATCTCTCATGCCCATGGTAGCCCAACCCCCCCACAGTTAGTACACACCCAGGGAACACAGTTAACCCCTAGATCTCCCCTGCAGGTTAACCCCTTCACTGCCAATTACATTTATACAGTAATCAGTGGACATTTACATTTCTGATCGCTGTATAAATGTCATTGGTCCCAAAAAAGTGTCAAAAATGTCCGACATGTCCGCTGCAATATCGCAGTACAGCTAAAAATCGCAGATCGCCGCCATTGCTAGTAAAAAAAAAATAAAAACCCCAGAAATTAATTCTCACCATCCGTAAACGCGGCCACTTTTGCACAAACCAATCAATAAACGCCGATTTGCGATTTTTTTTTATTTTTTTATCACAAATATGAGGAAGAATATAAATCAGCCAAAACCGATGGAAAAAAATGTTTTTTTTTATATATTTTTTTTTTTTTGGATTTGTATTTTAGCAAAAAGTAAGAAATTTGGGTTTTTTTTTGCAAAATGTTCGCTCTTCTTTTGTTTATAGTGGTGATCAGAAATGATGCAGAGTTGATCAAATCCCACCAAAGAAAGCTCTATTTGTGGGGAAAAAGGACGCAAGTTTCGTTTGGGTACAACGTCGCACGACCACGCAATTGTCAGTTAAAGCGACGCAGTGCCGAATCGCAAAAAGTGCTCTGGTCCTAACCTGGGAACCAGGTTAATGTTCCTGTAGGTCTCTTGGCAGCCTCCCTGACCAGTTTTCTTCTCATCTTTTCATCAATTTTGGAGGGACGTCCAGTTCTTGGTCAGTTTTCTGGCCTGCCTGTCCTCCAATGGTCAGACTTGAGCTGACATGTCCTCCTGCACAGTAATTCACTTAGAAGATAAATGTCCCGCTGTTTCTCCGCCTCTTTTTGATATGCCACCCTGCAGTTTTGGCTGGTGCCAGCTGTCAAAATACAATAGCTATTGCTGATGCCGGCTGTCAGAATACAGTAGTCGCAGTGGGAGAAGCCCCCATCTGTGTTGCATAGTGTGAATGGAGAAATCAGATTTTTAAATATCTTTGCAGTAGAGTTGCCATACAAGGTTATGGTAGCATAACACTTGAACAATGTTATAACAGTTCCCTAGTACAGAGATGAGGACAGATCCATGCCATAGCAGTGGGTAGAATATAGTCATGGTAGGAGAAGTCCATACACTACCCCCCCCCCCCCCATCCCCATCCTTTCATAATGAAAGGACTCCTGGCTACACCTTTCCTCCTGAATGAGCCCAAAAGCTGAGAGGGGAAGGTCAATATGCTTCCCTAACTAACCAGCCACCACTTACCACAAATCCTGCTTTTATACTGTAAGTCTCCAGAATCATTGATGACTCCCAGGGATGGGTTACAAACCTAAGGCGGGGTACCACCTTAAAGGGCTTCTGTCCCAGTGACTACCCAATCTACAAACATTTGTCATCAATGAACAGGGGCATCTTGTGATGGCTAGCTTACTAGCTAGTTAATCAGAAATAACGGATAAAGGTAAGTTGTGTAATGGCATATATGTAGGAATGTTGAATAGTTCTTCATGGCTACTGCTTTGTGTTTCCTTTTTGGACATGGTCTATGAAACCATTTTTTCTTCTGCGTACGATTTCACTCACTACTAAGCAATCATGCACAAATTATTATTATTATTATTATAATGTAGACTGAGATTATACTGCATGCGCTTTGCAGTGGCTTAGACCAGGATTCTCCAAACTGGTCCGGGGGCCGGATGCGACCCATTGCTTGCCTTTACCTGGCCACTTTTCCTTCCACTGATACAAGGCACTCTTCTTCCCACTGAAGCCGGCAAAGAGACAGTTTTCTTGCTACTGACGAGACATGTGCATGGCCGAAAAATTTAGTTTTTTTGTTTTTTCTGTTTTTTGGATTTTTCTTTCTGATCGGAATTCGTTATATCAAATAAATTCTGAAACCTTCGAATTCAGGTTGTTACATTCACATAGATGCGGTATTTTTTATTATCGGTGATTCGGAAACATTCAAATTCGGTTAGTTCAATTCGCATAGATGCAGTATTCGTTATTTTCAGTAATTCGGAAAAATTAATTCACTAACAGGCAGAAAAATTTGAAAGGAAATTCCAATACCTAACTAATGTAATAGTTTAGAACTATTATTATAGGTTTTTATTATTAATAAATAATAATAATAATAAAAAACTATAATGATGGTTAATAATTCATTACGTTCACTAACAGCCAAATTTGAAAGGAAATTCCAATACCTACCTATAATTGAATAGTTTATAACTATTATTATAGTTTTATTATTAATATAATAATCATTATAAAAAAAAAACTATAATAGTGGTTATAAACTAATAAATTATAGGTAGGTATTGGAATTTCCATTCAAATTATATTATTATAATTATACATTCAGGGCCATAAATATTGGGACATCGACATAATTCTAATCTTTTTGGCTCTATACACCACCACAATGGATTTGAAATGAAACGAACAAGATGTTAACTGCAGACTTTCAGCTTTCATTTGAGGGTATTTACATCCAAATCAGGTGAACGGTGTAGGAATTGCAACAGTTTGTATATGTGCCTCCCACTTTTTAAGGGACCAAAAGTAATGGGACAGATTAACTATCATAAATCAAACTTTCACTTTTTAATACTTGGTTGCAAATCCTTTGCAGTCAATTACAGCCTGAACGCATAGACATCACCAGACGCTGGGTTTCATCCCTGGCGATGCTCTGCCAGGCCTCTACTGCAACTGTCTTCAGTTCCTGCTTGTTCTTGGGGCATTTTCCCTTCAGTTTTGTTTTCAGCAAGTGAAATGCATGCTTAATCGGATTCAGGTCAGGTGATTGACTTGGCCATTGCATAACATTCCACTTCTTTCCCTTAAAAAAACTCTTCGGTTGCTTTCGCAGTATGCTTCGGTGATTGCCCATCTGCACTGTGAAGCGCCGTCCAATGACTTCTGAAGCATTTGGCTGAATATGAGCAGATATTGCCCGAAACACTTCAGAATTCATCCTGCTGCGTTTGTCAGCAGTCACATCATCAATAAATACAAGAGAACCTGTTCCATTGGCAGCCATACATGTCCACACCATGACACTACCACCACCATGCTTCATTGATGAGGTGGTATGCTTTGGATCATGAGCAGTTCCTTTCCTTCTCCATACTCTTCTCTTCCCATCACTCTGGTACAAGTTGATCTTGGTCTCAGCTGTCCATAGGATGTTGTTCCAGAACTGTGAAGGCTTTTTTAGATGTTGTTTGGCAAACTCTAATCTGGCCTTCCTGTTTTTGAGTGTCACCAATTTTTTACATCTAGTGGTGAACCTCCTGTATTCACTCTGGTGAAGTCTTCTCTTGATTGTTGACTTTGACACACATACATCTACCTCCTGGAGAGTGTTCTTGATCTGGCCTACTGTTGTGAAGGGTGTTTTCTTCACCAGGGAAAGAATTCTTCGATCATCCACCACAGTTGTTTTCCGTGGTCTTCCGGGTGTTTTGGTGTTGCTGAGCTCACCGGTGCGTTCTTTCTTTTTAAGGATTTTCCAAACAGTTGATTTGGCCACACCTAATGTTTTTGCTATCTCTCTGATGGGTTTGTTTTGTTTTTTTCAGCCTAATGATGGCTTGCTTCACTGATAGTGACAGCTCTTTGGATCTCATATTGAGAGTTGACAGCAACAGATTCCAAATGCAAATAGCACACTTGAAATTAACTTTGGGCCTTTTATCTGCTCCTTGTAAATGGGATAATGAGGGAATAACACACACCTGGTCATGGAACAGCTGAGCAGCCAATTGTCCCTTAAAAACTGGGAGGCACATATACACACTGTTGTAATTCCTACACCGTTTATCTGATTTGGATATAAATACCCTCAAATTAAAGCTGAAAGTCTGCAGTTAAAGCACATCTTGTTTGTTTCATTTTAAATCCATTGTGGTGGAGTTTAAGAATAATTTTCGGAAAAATTTGAGAAAGGGATTTTCGTTTTGCGGAATGAAACAAAATCGCACGTGTCTACTACTGACATCAAAAATGGGGTACCATTTCTCCCATTGACGCCAATGATGGGGCACTAATAATCCCACGGACACCAACAATGGGACACTATTCCTTCCACTGGCACTGGCAATAGGGCACAATTCCTTCCCCTAATACCAAAGATGTATTGTTTACTCCCACTGACGCCAGGACAATTTCTACTCCCAATGCCTACAGTCTGGCCCTCCAAAGTCTGGAGGACCGTTAACTGGCCCTTTGTTTAGAAAGTTTGGATACCCCTGGCTTAGACCAATGTCCTTTCTCTTACGTTCACTGACAGACGCAGCCCTTCATTGACAAGTGGGTTTATATGCACATCCTACCAGGAGTTGACTAGGCAAATAGAAAGCAAGCTGACCCCTCCCAGGGGGCCGTCCTCTCTCTCCCATATAACCCCCCTGCTCTGCATAGCATATCAGTTTTATTAAGCCTAGTGCAAGGAGTTAGACCTGGCTCCCTTATGGGACCTGTGGTTCACCTTTTTTGCTACCACTTTTTTAATTTTCTCAAGCTATCTGATGAAGACTGCTATCAAGAAGCTGGCTGGGGCATAGAGGGTGTCTAGCATCCTGAACTCTCCCCAGCGCGGCCGACCGATGCGAGCTAGCCTTAGCCTTGGTGAGGCCCACCGCATCGTGCCCGTTCCGTGCGGGTGGCCAGTGGGCGACCCCCACTTGCGCCCAGTGACCAGACCTTGTTCCCGTCCAGGGGCCTGTGGCCTGCAGCATCCCTCTTCGGCAGTGGGAGGAAGGTCTGCAACCGGGTGGCTACCCACTACGCCCGTCGGACTGGTGAGTGACCCCCTCTCTCCCCCTCTAGGAGCGCGGAGGGGGGGCTGGGCGACTTTAGCAATTTGAGCCGGCTGGTGGAGGGTGTTTCGCTGGGCTAGAGCCTCCCCTGGGTGTTCTCGCCCTCCTCCTACACCCCCCTCCCCCCCTCTCCCCGCACCGCACCCCACGGTTCCGAACCGACATGTGGCGATCCGCCGCCATTTTGCGGCGCATCGCCGCCATTTTGCCGTAGCCGCGGCCATTTTCTTGGGGTTTTCCCTCTAGTGCTGAGTGGCGGCCATTTTGCCGTAGTCGCGGCCTGTATTACAGGCTTGGCCTCTTGTGACCGGCGGCCATGTCGGTTGTGCCTGGAAAGAAAAACGTGCTGCTAGCTGTTTGCTTCCTCTTTCACCCTGGGACAGTGTGGATGGCACAGGCAGCGTAGGCTCTAGGTCTGGCGGTCACTAAGCACTCCTACTGGGACACAGCGCTTGTGAGGCTACAAACACCAAGTATAGCTGGGCTCTCCCTGGGGCGCTGGAAGCAGTGCTTGCAGTCCTCCTGGGGGTCTCCCTGGTTGATCTGTGGGGCTGCCTTGTGGGGGTGTCAGGGCATTTTTTCTGCCTGTCAGGTCCGTTGGCACAATGGCGGATGTCCCTGCGGTTCCTTCTGAGGAGGAGTCAGCGGCAGCGCAACCTGCGCTAGGGACCCTGGTGTCCCTGGACCAGCTGAGAGCAGTATTTGGGGAATTCCTTCTCCGGGCGGGGCCAAGCCGGGTTAAGGGGGCCCCTAAAAAGCATCTGCCTCCCCCTCTTTCATCGGGGGGAAGAGTCTGAACCAGAAGTGGCCTCGGGAGTCACGGGGAACCCCGTGGAGCTCTCAGAGGGTGAGCTAGATCCATCGGACGGCGAAGAAGACCAGGGGGCCTCGGTTGCACGCGAGAAGGCGCTGGTGGCCACAATGATTGCTAATATCCGTGCGTCTTTGTGACTAGACCAAGCAGGAGAGTCGCAGGAGACCGCATACGTTTGCGGGTCTGCTAGGCCACCCAGGTCCCCTAAGGCTTAACCTTATGATCAATTTTTTGATCATTTGGTCTATCAGGAATGGCAGCGTCCGCAGAATTCCTTTGCCCTGCCAAAACGATTCGCTATACGTTATCCATTTGACGATAGCTTTGTGAAGAAGTGGGCATCCCCCGCAGTGGATGCTCCGGTGGCTCGCCTGAAAAAGGCAACGACCATTCCCTTGGAGGGTTCTCCCACTTTTAAGGACCCAGCTGATAGGCGGACAGAGGTGGTGTCCAAAGCCCTTTTTCTGCTGGGAGGGTCAGCCATGCGGCCGGCCCTGGCGGCGCAATCTATGTGACGGAGCTGCAGAATGACTTGGACTGCGAGAGGCCGCTTGAGGCGTCGCAGAGAGCAGACCATTTGTTTCAAGGTCTTCTGTACATGTGTGACGCAGCCCTGGACCTGCTTCCCATGTTGTCTAAAATGTCTGTTTTCGCAGTCATTATCAGGCAGTGGCTCTGGTTAGGCTCCTGGTCGGGTGACCATGCGTCTAAGAAGGGCCTTACGGATCTCCCCTTTCAGGGTGGTCGGCTCTGTGGGGCGCAGTTGGATGAGATCATTAAGGATTTCACTGGCGGGAAGAGTACTTTTCTTCCGGAGTCAAGGCGGCGGGAGTTCCGCCGCAAGCAGGGTCCTACTTCTTCGGGTCAAAAGAGGTTTTTTCGTGCAGCGGGCAAGGGGTCGAGGCCCGGCAAGTCTGCCGCGGGGGCCGGTAAACGACCCTGGCAATGCAAGAGTGAAAAGACAGAGGATGAGTCCTCCTCCGCATGATGGGTTGCCTCCACCCGATTCTCGGGTGGGGGGCCGACTTCTGGGGTTCGCAGACAGGTGGACTGCCCGCATTTCCGACTGGTGGGTGCAAGAAGTGGTGTCCTCCGTGTGCAGGATAGAGTTCAGCACTCTACCCCCAGACAGGTTCTTCCCATCGAACTTGAGACTCCCTCAGGGACGTTGAGAGGCTCTTCTAGGGGCTGTTCAGGCGCTCTCCGCACAAGGGTTAATTTTGCCGGTACCTCCGCTGGAAAGATTCCGCGGCTTCTACTCCAACCTGTTTGTGGTGCCCAAAAAGGGGGGGTCAGGCCAGTTCTGGACCTGAAAGCGCTAAATCACTTTGTGAGGGCGCGAAAATTCAGAATGGAGTCTGTCCGCTCGGTCGTGGCTGCCCTACACCAAGGGGACTTCATGGCGTCTCTGGATATCAGGGACGCGTACCTCCATGTTCCCATTTGTCTCCGGCACCAGTGCTTCCTGCGCTTTGCGGTAGGAGATCTGCATTACCAATTCGTGGCACTTCCCTTCGGTCTGGCCTTGGCTCCTCGGGTGTTCACCAAGCTGGTGGCTCCGGTGCTGGCGCTATTGAGGCAAAGAGGCATTGCAGTGGTAGCGTACCTCGACGACCTGCTCCTGAGAGCGGAGTCTGCTCCGGCTCTGGAGGAGAACATGGCTATCACCATGGCCTCATTGAAAGACTTCGGCTGGCTGATCAATCTGCAGAAGTCGACATCGTCCTGTCGCCTGGAATATCTGGGTCTGATTCTGGACACGGAGCTGGCGAAGGTGTTCTTACCTCCGGCCAAGTTGCTGACTCTGCAAGCAGCAATGCGAACCCTACTGTCACGCCGGTGGTCCTCCTTACGGTTCTGTATGCGGGTGTTGGAGCTCATGGTTTCGGCCTTCGAGGCTGTACCTTATGCCCAGAGTCACACTCGGCTCCTTCAGCGAGCGATCCTGTCACGGTGGGACAAGTCTCCGCTGTCCCTGGACCAGCTGATCTGATTGGATCATCAGACCAGGGGATCGTTAGCCTGGTGGCTTCGGGCCCCGGCTTTGACATTGGGGAAGTAATTTCTCCCCCTGAATTGGTCAGTAGTCACGACGGACGCCAGCTTAGCGGGCTGGGAGGGGTGTCCTGGGGCAGCTGTCTGCTCAGGGCCGCTGGTCGGCGCAGGAATCCAGCCTTCCGATCAATGTGCTGGAGTTGAGGGCGATCAGGCTCTGCCTCTCCCACTGGACGGTAAGGTTGCACGGCCTCCCGGTTCGGGTTCAGTCAGACAGCGCCACGGCAGTGGCGTATGTGAACCATCAGGGCGGCACGAGGAGCTCGGCAGCGGCTGCGGAAGTGGCCCTCATTCTGCGATGGGCAGAACTTCACGTGCCGGCAATCTCCGCCATTTACATTCCGGGCGTAGAGAATTGGTAGGCGGACTTTCTAAGTCGCCAGACACTGGATCAGGGGGAATGGTCCTTACATCCAGAAGTGTTCCGCCAGATTTGCCACAAGTGGGGTACGCCAGACGTGGACCTCATGGCGCCTCGGTTCAATCACAAGGTGGAAACTTTTTGTGTGCAGGACGAGAGACCCGCGGGTGGCCGCCACGGATGCGCTGGTGGCGCCTTGGGGTTGGTATCGGCTCCTGTACGCCTTTCCTCCCATCAAGCTTCTACCGTGGCTACTGCGCAGGGTAGAAGCGGAGGGGATTACGACAATTCTGGTAGCTCCGGATTGGCCTCGGCGCCCTTGGTACACCGACGTGGTGCGAATGGTGGCAGATGTTCCCTGGCGTCTTCCGCTGCACGAAGATCTGTTTGGGTACAGTTGTTGTTTACCCACCCCTCTTGACTGACACAGCTTTGGGACATCCCCACTTGTCAATGAAGGGCTGCGTCTGTCAGTGATCGTAAGAGATAAATGGAATTTATTAACACTTACCGTAAAATCCTTTTCTCTGAGTTCACTGACAGATGCAGCACCCACCCCTCTGTGTTGCGTTTGTACGGCTTGTTACGAACTAATATGCTATGCAGAGCAGGGGGGTTATATGGGAGAGAGAGGACGGCCCTCTGGGAGGGGTCAGCTTGCTTTCTTTCTATTTGCCTAGTCAACTCCTGGTAGGATGTGCATATAACCCACTTGTCTAATGAAGGGCTGCGTCTGTCAGTGAACTCAGAGAAAAGGATTTTATGGTAAGTTTTAATAAAATCCCTTTTTTTTGTAAGGCAGTGGGAAAAGCAATTAGAATTCTGGGATGTATCAGTAGAGGGATCACCAGCAGGAGGAAGGAGGTTCTGATTCCTCTATATAGATCTTTAGTGAGACCTCACTTAGAATACTGTGTCCAGTTCTGGAGACCACACTTACAAAAAGATATTGATAAAATAGAACGAGTTCAGAGACGGGTAACAAAAATGGTGAAAGGTCCGGGGGATAAAACATATCAAGAGCGACTTCAGGAACTTAATATGTACAGTCTGGAGGAAAGAAGGGAGAGTGGAGACATGATTGAAACCTTTAAATACATCAAGGGGGTGAATAAGGTTCAGGAGGGCAGTCTTTTCAATATGAAACCAAAATCAAGAACACGGGGACATGACCTCAAACTAACGGGGGGGGGAGTTCAAAACTAGTATTATTTTACTGAAAGGGTGGTTGATGATTGGAATAAACTACCAACAGTGGTTGTGAGACAGTCAACAGTAAATGGCTTCAAACATGCTTGGGATAAACATAAATCCATAGTCAGACAACAAGGTTAATGTAAAAAAAATATATAAAAAAATTAAATAAATAAATAAATAAATAAAAAGGGGCAGACTCGATGGACTACTCAGTCTTTTTCTGCCGTCACTTTTCTATGTTTGCCATCCAGATAAGTGAAGCTTATTTTTTTTTCTGTTTTTTAGAGATTTACATTTCTTTCCAGAAATGACACACAAAATTTATGTAACGGTGTCAGCTAAAACCACCGCTAAAAACATTCGTTTTTATTCTGCTTATGTGCAAGTTAGTCATGTGTGCTAGTTATCTGTGAAATGAAAGAAACTGAGAAGTGGTTATGAGAAACGTCATATTGTGCATCATTTGAAGGTCTGACTGTATGTGGTCAGCATTAGGGTTGCATTCCATTGGCAGTGGATAAGTCCCTCCATATATTTTCTTAAAGTAAACTTTCTGATCTCATTCACACAATTGCATTACCGTAACGCTCTGCAATGTGTGCTGCATGCTTTTGTGTGATGTGGTGTCAATTGTTCTGAATGCCCCCCTAATGTACCTTACCAACGGGCATGCATTGCAAAACAAGAGGCAGCGATTCACCGACTTGTGTTGAACAGCGCTGCCTGAATTAGTACTGTACATGCACCCTTACCATGTTGCATTTGATGTAAAATATCTAAGGTCACCCTTATCAACCAACGGTGTCGTTGGATGTTCGGCTGCCGGCAGCTAGAAGGTTGTAATGACGGTTCACACGGCAGCGAGGTTAGACATCACATGTGATTGACGCATTTGCTGTGCAAATCGCATGCGATGTCTGTGCAATGTGAATTCAGCCATATAGATTGTATGGCTGAATTCCCATTGCATTTGGACCAAACTCATGCAGGACCCTTTTTTGGTCTGCACCAGATCCGAACACCCATGCGATCCAATTCCTGGCCTAATTGACAGTTCGCACTGTGATTTGCGAACTGATCTGAGGGTGTCATTAACTTTGTATTGACACTCCCAGCGGTTTGCATAGGGCAGTGTAAACCGCCGGTGGGAGACATGAGATGCGGGAATGCATACTGGATTTGCAGGGTTTCCGCATCGCTGCTGTGTGAACCTAGTGTGAGCCTAACTGATGGATCCTTATTTGTAAATTGCATGATGCTGAATTTTTAGAGCCGCAGTGACTCCATTTGTGACTGTACTTATTATTCACGCACTGTTATTGAGCAATTTTGGAAACCTCTTATTTGTTACTCATGTTAAGGCATCTAGCAGGAAAAGAGGGCACAACAAAAACTGGAAAGTAATTACAAACCTGGATATGAAGTTAGGAGAAATTGCTGTAATAGGGACATATATGATAAAGGTTCTTAAAGTGATTGTAAAGTCTTCTTTGAAAAAACAAAAAAACAAACATGTTATATGTACCTGCTCTGTGCAATGTACAGTAATTTCACAGAGCAGCCCAAAACCTCCTCTTCTTGAGTCCCCTGCCAGTGTTTCAGGCTCCTCTTACTATTTGGTGTGCCACCATAGAGCTGCTTCCTATCACGGTACACATGCCTGCTCGATCCTGAGCCACGCTGCTTGCGTACATAGACACAGACAGCGCGGATCTGCCCTCTGCTCCCTCTCAGCCATGCCTGTGAGAGCGGAGAGAAGGGACTGCATTAGGGTAAAAAATGTTTTGGGTTTTAACCACATTAATCTTCCCCCTTTTTTTTCAGCCTGGATAGCCATTGGGGATCCCCTTACTTCTTGTCTTGTCTGACACCTATGAAATAATTTGGGAGTTAAAAAATGGGGGCAAAGACCGCAATAAAAAGTTAACTGAGGTTCTATACCTTCTGCAATATATACAAAATAAAAGAAAGAAAAAGTGACTAGCACAATTCATTATTTTTGCAGATTTGGGCCAAGGGATATAGTAATACAATTCCACTTTGTGTACACCAAATTAATTTTAAAACCCAGATATTACATTGGAAAAGTAACAGTAACATCATCATAGTGCATAGTTGCCAACATTGTCAAAAAATGTATAGGGAAACTTTTTTGTCTGTGGGTGGGGGTCTTATTATAATTAGGGGGTGGGGCATTCATTTGCAGGTGTGTCGTAGCTGCAGGATAAAAATACAGTGCGCAATAGGCATGGCTTAAACTAAATAGTGGGTGTGGCTTAAATGGGGCATGGCTCAAAGGGGTGCGGTTCGAGTCTGAGATGAATGAAGGATGGGGGAAGAAAGAAAGAAATAGGGAGGGAAGGAGAGTGAAAGAAGGTAAAAAAGAGGGATGGAGAGACAGCAGGCCCAGATCCTACTCCACAATAGCAATATGTGTATTCCAGAAAGTTTAAAAATCAGCAGATAAAGATACTCCAAACACCTGGTGTTAGTGCTTCAATCATCCCGGCACCATGGTTGGCCTCACAGATCATGGTATATAGCGCAGCCTCACAGATCAGGGTATATAGCGCAGCCTCACAGATCATGGTATATAGCGCAGCCTCACAGATCATGGTATATAGCGCAGCCTCACAGATCATGGTATATATATTGCAGCCTCACAGATCATGGTATATAGTGCAGCCTCACAGTTCAGGGTATATAGCACAGCCTCACAGATCATGGTATACAGCACAGCATGCCAGATCATGGTATACAGCCTCACAGATCAGGGTATTATAACCAGCATCACATATCAGGGTAATATAGGCAGCATCACAGATCATGGCAGGTATACAGCCTCACATTTCAGGGTAATATAGCCAGCGTCACAGATCATGGCAGGTATACAGCCTCACATTTCAGGGTAATATAGCCAGCCTCACAGATCATGGCAGGTATACAGCCTCACATTTCAGGGTAATCTAGCCAGCCTCAAAGACAGCAATAACCCCCCTCCCCCCGCAGCCGAACCTAACCCACTTATGTGCAGGACTCTGTGTGTTCAGTGTAGAGGGGAGCGGCTTCCGATCTGTGCCCATTGGCTGCATGGATCAAGGGCCCCTCCCCTCTCCACTGAACACATGGGGAAAGACCTATTGCCAGAAACAGGCCATATTGCGGCCATGTTTTTGAAGCCAGCTGAGGCATAAGAAGTCCTGATGCCTTGGAAAATATCAAAATCCCGTGATTTCGCGACGTGCGTCCACTAATTTGGAATGTCCCAGGAAAATAGGGACTGTTGGCAAGTATGATAGTGCTGTATGTCTGTGCAGAGAGCAGAGCTGTAGGTGGGACCCAACAGGCTTCACCCACTATAGGCTTCCTTACAGAAAATTATACAGGGGGGGGGGGGTGGAGACAAGACCACTCACCCTACACAAGGAGAGAGAACAGCAGTGACCAGTCCTTATGAAGCTCCTTCACAGAGGCAAAATTTCACACTGGATTCCTGCACAGATCTGGAAGAAATACACAAAGTACTCCAAGATTCAAGTGAGAAAACATACATCTCTTGTATGTAGACAAAATGTTCTTCTCCCAGAGTTGGGCTTTAACCGCTTCCCACCTGTGCTATAGCTGAAAAGGGGCTACAGTGCAGGTTTCTAGTTCTGGGAGGACGTCCTCCCAGAACCCCGCCTCCCGCTGCCCCCTGGGGCACGCATAAGGCGCACTCTGTGACTGCGGTGTCCTTTGGATTGGCCCCTGTAATAGGCCAATCACAGCGGCCGTTTGCCATGTGGTCAGCTGTGTCCAATCACAGCTGATCACATCTAAACAGACTTGACGGTTATCAGCAGTCTTTTCCTCACACGCGGTGTCTGTTTGAGGAAAGGAGAGCCGATAACCAGCAAGCCTGTCAGTACATTGTTTACACTGATCATCAGTGCAGCCCCATCAGTGCAGCCTCATTAGCACACATCAGTTCAGAAGAAAAATTGCTTATTTGATCATTTTTTTTTTTTCGCAGAAACTAAGAACACTAAAAAAAGCTCTATCTCTCAAAAAAACATAAAAACTTAATTTCGGTACAGTGTTGCATGACCATGCAATTGTCATTCAGGCCTCATGCATGCAGGACATTTAAAAAAAAACGTCCTAAAAACGTCAGTAGCTTATCAGCGATTTTTTTTTTCAGCTTTTATTAGCATTATATTACCAGTGTTTTTTTGCATTTTTAAAGGGCCAGCGTTTTTTTTTTTTTTCCTCAATTGATCTAAAATGTCCAAAAACTTTGGTGACCGGCCTCCAGCTGTGTTTTTGCGCATTTGAGCGTTTTTACAGCTGAAAAACATCTCTCAGAACCCACTGGTCTTGGGGTTTTTTTACAGCTCAAAAACGTCCCGGCCAAAAACAGTTCATAACAGCCTATGTGTGCATGAAGACATAGGATAACATGATGGTGGGTTTATTGACTGTAGGAAAAAAATGTCTGCAGCTAAAAACAGCTGCTGTAAAACAGTCAAAAACCATCCTGTGCATGAGGCCTCAAAGTGCGACAGTGCTGAAAGCTGAAAATTGACCCCCTGGGAACCCCTTTTTCTTTCCTAATGTAGGAGAGGTATTCCATAACACACCCACTGCAGACCCCTCCCCGCCTCTTATATTGTATACTAAAACCCTGATCTATCACAGATGGATCAAAATTCAGTGGATCAGTGGCCACAGATGGATCAAAATTTGGCTTGCTCAGCAGGAATTAGCCAAATTATGGTCAATGTGTGGCTATCCCTCCTGTTGAATGAACAAGTTGGAAAACTTTTGTCAGTCAACGCTTTCAGCTGCTGATTAGTGAATTGTGACATCGGTGAGCCCCGCTGTCAGAATACAATGTCCTGGCCGGGGGTGGGGGCAGGGTGGCTTGTGTGGATGGAGGGAATGAATTAAGGTGAAAACGGTTTTCCTTTTAGAACTACTTTAAAGCTTCTCTACCCCTCCGCCTCCAACACATTCTTATGGGTCAGTGAGTCAGCTCTTCATAGTGATAGGCATAGGTGTGCGCAGCCTATTACATTAGGGTGTGCACCCCAAAGCTCAAACAAACACGCCTTTCTCTGAAGCCTCAGCTGCACAGGGCAGCGAACAAATGGGAAGTGCTCTGTGCTAAGCGGCTTCCTGTTCATTCACAAGCTGAAGCATAGTAAACACAGTTTACAATGCTTCCGTTATAATTGAACACAATGAGTGTGTTCACTGTGTTTATTTAGAAAAGGAAGATGACCATAAATGACATTTCTTCTAGCTTCTTGCCCCACTCTCCATCCTGAAACGTAGTGATTAGGGTGTGACCTGGCACACCTCTTGCGCACGCCTATGGTGATAGGACAATAAAGGATGCAGACAAACTGCAAAACTACCTGGAAGTGTTGGAGTTTTGCCTGATTAGAACAGGCCAGCAGAATGTGGGCACTGAGAGCTGCTTTAGGTGTGTGCAGGAACATCAACACTGTCACTGGACTAAACGTTCTGACTTCTGGACATTTGCAAGGAGCTAAATAATGGTAGTTCACTGATTGATATCACGTATTAATACTTCTATACTTTATCATACCTGTTCACATTGACTTATAACAATGCCCGTTCTTTTCTGCTTGCCTGTCTATTGTGAAAACTTACTAAAGAAAATATGCACGTCTGTCTAATATTCGTTCTAGTAGACAATTAGAGACATAGTTACATAGTTAGTCAGGTTGAAAAAAGACACAAGTCTATCTAGTTCAACCAAAAAAAAAAAAAAAATAGAAAAATTATATTTAACCACTTGATCACAGGGCACCCCCTTCCTAACCAGACCAATTTTCAGCTTTCAGTGCTCACATTTTGAATGGCAATTACTCATACCACACTGTACCCATATGAAATTTTTGTCCTTTTTTTTCACACAAATAGAGCTTTCTTTTGGTGGTATTTAATCACCATTGGGGTGTTTATTTTTTGAGCAATAAATGGGAAAAAGACCGAAATTTTTTTAAATTAATAATATTTCTTCAGAAATTTATACTGCTATATATCTTTGGTAAAAATAACCCAAATTAGTGTATATTATTTGGTCTTTGCGAAAGTTATAGAGTCTACAATCTATGGTGCCAATCACTGAAAATTGATCACACCTGATGCACTGAAGGCCTATCTCATTTCTTGAGACCCTAACAAGACAGAAAAGTACAAATACCCCCCAAATGACCCCTTTTTGGAAAGTAGATAGTCCAACGTATTTAGTAAGAGGCATGGCAAGTTTTTTGTTGTAGTTGTAATTTCTTCCCACAATTCTTCGAAAAATGCAGATATTTTTTTTTTCTGTTTTTTTTTTTTCACAAAATTGTCATATTAACAGATTATTTCTCACACCCAGCGTATGCATACCACAAATTACACCCCAAAACACATTCTGCTACTCCTCCTGAGTATGGGGATACCACATGTGTGAGACTTTTACACAGCCTGGCCACATACAGAGGCCTAACATGCAGGGAGCACCATCAGGCCTTCTAAGGACATAAATTACACATATCATTTCCTGACTACCTCATGCACTTTTGAAGGTCCTGGAGCACCAGGGCAATGGAAACCAGGGGAGGGCTGGCAGCCTTAGGCCTGGGGGGCAAGTCCAGTCAAGTGGCCCATTGAACCACCGAATCAGCTCACCATCCATGCCCACCTGGTTTTAGAACAGATATTGATGTTATAAAGCAAGACAAATATGATACGATGTGATTACACAGAGCAGGGATTTCCCGCTTACATGGCACAGCCGCTGTCATATGAAGTCCCACCTCCTGGACCTGCTCCTATGATAGACATCACCAGTGACCAGCTGGTCCAGAAGGTAGGACTTTGTAAGTGGGAGATCCCCGCTCTTTGTAATCCGTCAGCAGCCCAATGGTCCCTGCGGGATCCATGGTAGGGCCAGCCCTGGGCGCCCCCCCCTTTGCCTGCAGTTAGTTGGTGGCTGTGCCCCTGGCCCCTACTGTGAGAGGGCAGCAGCCGTTGGCCATTTTGAATGTAAGTTAGGGTGGCCTGGGAGGCAATTGCCACCCTGCCCCCCAGCCCTCCCCTGATGGAAACGCCCATAAAATGACCCCATTTTGGAAAGTAATCACCCCAACGTATATTCTATGAGGCATAATGAGTCTTTTGAGCGGTTCATTTCTTCCACAAGTTTTTGGAAAATGTGGAAAGAAAATGAAAACGCATTTTTTTTTTTACATAAGGTTGTCCATTTATACAATATTTCTAACACACAGCATGTACCTAGAAAAAATTTAACCCTAAAATATATTCTGCTACTCGTCCCGAGTATGGCGATACCACATGTGTGACACTTTTACACAGCCTGGCTACATACAGAGGCCCAACATGCAGGCTGCACCATCAGGCGTTCTAGGGGCATACATTTCAAATCTAATTTGACTACCTATTACATTATTGTGAGGCGCTGTAGTGGCACTGATGGGCACTGTAGTGGCATGGATATGTCATGGATGAGAACTGATGTGGTATGGATGAGCATGAATGAGGCATAAATGAGCACGCATGGGGGTGGATAAGCCGTAGATGGGGATGACTGAGCACGGATGCATGGGTGAGCATGCATGCATGGGTGAGTTCAGATGGATGTTGGAGCATGGATGGATGGCGGAGCATAGATGCATGGGTGAACACGTATGCATGGGTGAGCACAGATGGATGGCAGAGCAGGGATGCATGGGTGAGCATGCATGCATGGGTGAACACAGATGGATGGCTGAGCATGGATGCATGGCTGAGCATTGATGGATGGGTGAGCACGGATGGATGGGTGAGCACGGATGCATGGGTGAGCACAGATGGATGGTGGATGCATGGGTGAGCACGGATGAGGCTGCATGGGTGAGCACGATTGGATTGGTGAGCACGGATGCATGGGTGATGGATGGGTGAGCACGGATCCATGGTTGACGGATGGGTGGCCACGGATGGGTGAGCACGGATGCATGGGTGACAGAGGGGTGAGCACAGATGCATGGGTGACAGATGGGTGAGCACGGATGCATGGGTGACAGATGGGTGAGCATGGGTGACGGATGGGTGAGCATGGATGCATGGGTGACGGATGGGTGGGCACGGATGTGTGAGCATGGATGAGACTGCATGGGTGAAGCTGGATGGGTGCATGGAGGGGTCCCTGCCTGGCACATAGCGGTGCTGTGGGCACTTCAGACCGTGCCCATAGCACTGCTTCATATCCTCTCTCCCCCCTCTCCTCTCACACTGCACCGACCGGTGCAGAGAGGGGAGAGACAAGCCGGATATCCCCTGGCTTGTTTACATGTGATCACGCTGTCATTTGAAGGTGCGACTACGTGGTAAAAGGCCGCTGCAAGCAGCCATTTACCGTGATCCGTGATGCGCTGGGTCTCACGGACCCGGCGGTCACGGATGCTCCCAGGTGCGCGCCCCAGGGGGCACGCCTGAGCACGATTCTGGGAGGACGTTATAGTACGCCCTCCCAGAATAACGGATCCACCTCGCGGCCGTGTAATTACATTACACAGTCGGCAAGTGGTTAACCATACTTTCCCATATACAATCCTTCACCCACAGTTGATCCAGAGGAAGGCAAACCCCCCCCCCCCCCAGCAAAGCATGACCCAATTTGCTATAGCGGGGGAAAAAATTCCTTCCTGATCCCCCGAGAGGCAATCGGATTCACCCTGGATCAACTTTACCTAAAAATGTTAGTACCCAGTTATATTATTTACATTAAGGAAAGAATCCAGGCTTTTTTTAAAGCAATCAACCGTGCTGGCCACAACCACCTCTGGAGGGAGTCTATTCCACATTTTCACAGCTCTAACTGTGAAAAAACCTTTCCATATTTGGAGATTAAATCTTTTTTTCCTCTGTAGATATAAAGAGTGCCCCCTTGTCCTCTGTGATGACCTTAAAGTAAATAACTCCACACCAAGTTCACTATATGGACCACTTATGTATTTGTACATGTTGATCATTTCCCCTCTTAACCTCCTCTTCTCAGGAGAGAATAAATTCAGTTCCTCTAATCTTTCCTCCATGCCTCTTATCAGTTTGGTTGCCCTTCTCTGCACTTTCTCCAATTCCCCGATATCCTTTTTGAGAACTGGTGCCCAAAATGGAACTGCATATTCAAGATGAGGTATTACTAATGATTTGTACAGGGGTAAATTGATGTCTCTATCTCTGGAGTCCATATCTCTCTTAATACAAGAAAAGATTTAAGTCAGTTGTGAATTTTTTAAATGCAGTTAATTGCTTTAGGTCTCCTTTCTCCTTCTGGTGTTAAAGGATGCCATATTTAAGACTAATACACACGGGCCGAGTGTCGGGCGGCATTTATCGGTTGAATAGAAACCTGACGACATTCAGCCCGTGTGTACCTCAACAGCTTCTGTCTATGGAGCATGACCAAAAAAGGTCTGCCGATCAGCGCCCAGCCAATGGCTGAGAGTGCTGACCGGAGTGATCCTTGGGGGAGGGGGAACATCCCCCTGTCATAATACAATAGTACAGCAGGGGAGATCGCTGTACTAGCATTGAAAGTTTGGTACAGCGGCTCCTCCAGGGCTGTCAGGTTTTTTTTTTTTTTTTTCGTTCAGCCCTGTTGGGTTGAACGAAAAAAAAAAACTACTAGTGTGTACTAGGCAGTAGCAGAAACCGAACATGTTTCAAAAAATTGCATCCTCTCAATAAATTGAGTTGGCAAAAAACAAGTAGTGGTGGAGGGGTTAAAGTGAACCTGTGATTTGTCCATGTGGGAAAAATCAACAGATTCACTTAAAGCGGAGGTCCGAGGGCTAAAAAAAAAATTAAAAGTCAGCAGCTACACATACAATAGCTGCTGACTTTTAATATTAGGACACTTACCTGTCCTGGAGTCCAGCGATGTCGGCACCCGCCGCCGATCTTCGGATCGGGGGACGGGTGCAGCCGCCTCCATCGCGGGTAAGGGAACCCGGATGTGTAAGCAGTACAGCTTCACGCCGGGCACCTTACTGCACATGCGCGAGCTCTGCTGCTGGCCAGGCGGCCAGAAGCAGAGCGAGCAGGGAGGAGGGAGCCGGGCTGCTGACGTCAGCGGCCGCGTCCGCCGGCCAGAGCTCCCGGATGTGTGGAAAAGGACACCTGTCTAAAGACAGGTGTCCTCTTCCCCCTCCCCCCCGGAAGGTGCCAAATGTGACACCTGAGGGGGGGTGGAATCCAACCAGCGGAAGTTCCACTTTAGGGTGGAACTCCGCTTTAATTGCCCACCCCCTTAGATTCCCTTCACTCCTTTGCAATAGTGAAGAGCAGAAGAGCTGGTTGGAGTTTACAAAGGACTAAGGCTGGACAGAGTGGCAGAAGAGTGAAGGGAAGGTGGGTGGTATATGTTGAGGGGGCATTTAAGTAGACCTCATTGGACAAAGCACAGGTTCATTTTAGGCTCCAAACAGTTTGAAGTAAAAAAAAAAATAGAAAACCTGCTAGGTTGCTCTGCTTTGCCTAAGATTAGAATTTCTTCACTTTAAGAAAACAATCTAGCTCTGAGCAAGTTGTAGCTGGCAAACTTGTTGCAATTAGCTGATTGGTGGAGGCCCTAAAGCTATACATTTATTGCCTACTAAAGGGGCTTTTTCCTTTTGTACTCTAAATCTGGCTTTACACTGCCAGCTAAGACAAAATTCAAGCAGTGTATTGGCCTGCTGGCATCTCTGACAAAGTCGACTATTCAATGTACTTTTGTAGAAGGAGCCTTCTGGAAAATGGTTGGCCGAACAGTGCCTGGTGCCTGCTGTGCCACTGTTTTTAGGTTTTTTGACAGCCAGTGGGGGCGGGGTTTGGAAGGGTATTCTGCGTATGACCAGCTTTACCCTGCTGTTTGTGTTTTAATTGAGTTCCATCTTTCTTATTCTTAGGCTCGATTTACATCTATGCATTTTGCGTTTCAGCATTTTTTTTGCAGCGATTTTGCGTTTTTCTTCTTGTTTTTGTGGGGGGGGGGGATCTTGTTGCTAGGCAGATGTGAAAACCTCAAATCGCGCTAAAAACACAGAACTTGCGTTTTTCTTGCATGCCCACTGAAGGCTATTATATGCAAAACGCTGCATTTTGCAGGAAAAAAAGTCCCCGACCCTTTCCAAAACCACCGAGGCACAAAAATGCATTGATGTGAACATGTTCCAAAGGAACCCATGTTAAAAAAATCCCTGCATTTCTGCAAAATGCATTAAATAACGCATTAGTGTGAATGGAGCCTTTTACTGTGGGTGGGAGCAATGTGAGCGCGGTACACATGGCACATAGCACTGTGTACTTGAATAGTATCTAGGAATATTGCAAATTTGTTTCTACAAAGCTGTTTCCTCACTACAGGGATTGTATCTGCATTCTACCGTTCAGATGTGTATTACACAAAGTGCCTCATAATGGAATTTATACAAGAGCAATATATTTCATTCGAAAAAATGAACCATTTACAAATGTGTAAAACCTACTCTGTTGATGGATTTTTTATTCTAATGTTATTTTAGGCATTTAAGGGTTTTTTGGTAGGTTCATGTTTGCTATTTAGTAACATTTGCATGCTTGTTTTTTATTATGGAGATGAATGTGTATTCTGTAACTTAATGTTTATTTGCCTTTATGCGGGTGTTATTCAGGCTTCTATTTATATATTCTAATGTCTGTGATCAGTTTGCAGAGTATATGCAAGAACTCCACAGTAACCAGTTTTCAGAGTGCGTTAACCCCCGCAGCACCCAGTCACCAGAGTATGTGGATCAACACTCAGTAACCAGTCTTCAGAGTTTGTGTATTAAACCGCACAGAGCCTGATTTCCAGAGTATGTGTGTTAACCCCAAAGTAAACAGTGTCCACATAGTATGTGCGTTAACTCCACAGTAACCAGTATCCAGAGTGTGTTTAACCTCAAGGTTGACCATTGTCCAGAGTATATTTGTTAGCCACCCAATAATCATTGTCCGGAGTATTTGCTTGGAACCCTACCTACCCTACTTTTTTTTGTTAACTTTTTTGCTAACTTCTTTGCCTAAATATAGATCTATGTTTTGTTCCAAGCATGTTTGAAGACACTTACTGTTGACTGACTCGCTACCTCTCCTGGAAATCTATTCCAAGTATCAACTACTCTTCCAGTAAAAGAATACTTTCTAAGATTCATTTTTAACTGTCCTCCTGTTAGTGTGAGGTCATGTCGGATTTTACATGCAATTATTGCTATTATAGCCGCTAGCAGTAATCACTGTGTTCTCCTGGCAGGGCCAGCTCCCCCTGCCGGAAGAGCACAATGGCTCTGCAGGAGGGATTCCCCCATCAACTCTGTGTTGATGGGGGGGAAATAACACCGGTTGCAGGAAAGGAAAATCACTCCATCTATGGCTGGTTTAAAGTGGTTGTAAAGGCAGAAGGTATTTTATCTTCATGCATTATATGCATATATCATAAAAAAACCTTTAGTGTGCATCAGCCCCCCCTAATACTTATCTGAGGTCCATCTAGACCCAGCGATGTTGCATGAGAGATTCGGCTGTCTGGGACTCCCCTCCTCATTGGCTGAGACAGCAATGTGGCGCCATTGGCTCCCGCTGCTGTCAATCAAAGTCAGTGAGCCAATGGGGAGAGAAAGGGGGTGGGGACGGGCAGCAGCTCCATGTCTGAATGGACACAGGGAACTGCTGCTCGGGTGCCCCCAAAGCAAGCTGCTTGCTGTGGGGGCATTCAACAGGAGGGAGGGGCCAGGAGCGTCAGCAAGGGACCCGAGAAGAGGAGGATCCGGGCTGCTCTGTGCAAAACCACTGCACTGAGCAGGTAAGTATAACATATTTGTTATTTTTAAGGGGAAAAAACGTGACTTTAGTATCTCTTTTAGAATCTCCCTTGCAGCATCTGTGAGGATGAGTTTCTTCTCCTAGCTCTGCATCAATGGAAGTAAGTTTTCCCCCTCCAAACATTGGTGACAAAGGAATATCCATTTTCCTGGCATTGGCATCAATGGGTGGAACAATCACCACCCCCAAGGCATTAGTGGTCAGTGAAGGCTTGACTGACTAACTTCCTTCCCATACATTGGTGGTCAGTGAAAAATGACCCCCCACCAGGCATTGATTGAAAAAGGGTTTCCCCACTTTCCAGGCATCGGTGGCCAGTCAATATTGTTCTCACTCAGACATTGGTGATCAGCAGTAATTGAATGGTCAGTGAAATATCCCCTGCCCCAAGAATTAGAAATCAGTGAGATCAAGATTTGACCATGACCACCCATTGGTGGTTAGTAAATGACTTGGCCCTTCCTCCATAAAGGTATTGGTGGTCAGCGGAAGGTAGTCCTGTGTCTTGCACTGCTTCCTGTGCAGTGAGTGACATCACTGTTGGAACTATGCAGATACTGTCCGGCAGGGGGACACCCTGTCTGGCAGTCTGTGCATAGAAGTGGATCTGAGTGCTGGAATGAGAGTTTCAACACTCCTGGATGTGGCCTGGGTCTGTAGGACACTGCAGTTGGATTGAAATCCCAGGACAGTCCTGAGGGATCTGGGACTGTTGGGGGGTATACATAGATCTATGGGATGTTGCCCTGGGCAGCTCTCAAAGATATGCACAATGGAACACAAGCTGTACAAAAGTAGTAGAAGGTGGTAGTGAGGTTTACAAACTTGCAATCAACTTTACTGAGCAAAAAGACTTGATGACTCAGAATGGGTTTGGAGTCACGTAAGGCATTCAGAATGTGTTGTGTAGTGGACCAGGTGAACACTTTTTTTATCTTTGTACCAGCCAAACATGTATACTTCTGGGTTCCGAAGTTTTATTTGATCACAGAGTCCCAAGAGTCAGCAAAAAAAACCCCATAGAGTTGTTTTAGGCACATGCACTGCCAAATGGACAACCCCAACTACCACAATGCAAATAACGTGAAATAAACATCATTTTTAGAGTGGTGTTGTTGCCTTTCCCATTACGTTATAAAAGGCAGCTTACCACATGTATTCTTAAAATAAACATTTGAATGCCATCTTTTTATTTATATTCTGGGAATGTATCCAACAAAACATTTTGGACAATGTTTTGTTCATTTTCCAGGAACCAGGGAATGATATTTACATAAGGGACAGAGTGAATCCAAAAATAAATTGGAAAAAGTTTCATGTGCAAAGTACATTGCAGCACGAAACTTGTATCCCCTGGCATTGGGTTGTGACCAAGGCAAGGAAATCTGATACTTGTCAAACGTTAATCACTGCTGGAGCAACTCCGAAATTATAGTTGGCACCGTGTGACTGATGATGATCCTTATTGTTCAAAGCGTTCCATGCTGCAGAAGGTTTGTGTATCATGTCTCTGTACTTGTATTTGGTATCTGTATCTCTCCCAGCATTCATTTGGAGAAATGGTCTTCAACGCCATGTAAAAGTTGGTGCTACTAGGAGGTTGGATACTAAGCAAAGCCCCATCTTGTGGCAATAGGCCTGCATATACTGAACATATTCAGTTTAGTGTCCTTTGGAAAACCTCTATCCCCAGCTCAACTGGCTCTAGATTTAGAAGATTTACCATAAAAGCCTTAGGCCTTGTACACACGATGAGAATATCGGGCATGCTAGCCTCCATATAAAAAATAAAGCTGATTAAACAAAAATTGTATGATCTGGTATCCTACGAGAAAAATGTTCATGTTTGTCCCTTCTGACAATTTCAGATGAACTGTTGTGATCAGCTCTTGAAAGCTGTGTACGAACAGATTATTGTACAATCGATTCGATTTCGTCCGCTTTTCTGATTGCGTGTACAAGGCTTAAAGTGTTACTAAACCTAAAAAGTTTTTTTTACTTTAATGCATTGTTTGCATTAAGGTAAAAAACTTTTTCAATTTCCCTGTGCCCCCCCTTCCCTGTGTAAAGAGTAAGAGTGGGGAGAAGAGATCAGCGCTGTGCATGGATGCATCTATTCTCCCCTTCCCCTAGCAATCGAGAAGCAGCAGAAGCCATTGGCTCTTGCTGCTGTCAATCAAATGCAATGATTCGTTGAGAGAGAGGATTTGAGCTGGGAGGGGGGATTTCAGCAGGGAGGCAGATTTCTCTTTCGTTCATTGACAGACACAGCTTTCCATTACGATAGGGTTATATCGCCCCCTTCAGGAGTAGGACTAGGCAGAAAAAAAGACTTTACTACGCCTATGGGCAGTCCTAGGTGATATACACCCCCCTCTTTGCCATAGGCCTTCAGTTTTTTTTCTTCTGCCTAGTGAGGACCTAGCTCCCTGCTGTGATTTCTAGTCCTGGTGATTTGTTTTTTGTTTGTTTTTGTTTTCTTTTTTTCCTGGATTTTTTCCGGGGAGATCTACAATCCACGGCTGGGTGACGGACTGGTCATTAAGGGTCAGAGGGTCTCCCCAGTCTGGCCAGCGAGCATATGCAGACCACAGCTAGGTTGGCCGCAACATAGCCCCACTGGAAGGGGGCTGGCCCTGCGAGTTGAACGTGTCGCGAGGTCGCATACGACCGAGTCTAGGCCTGAGTCACAGCATTCCTCTTGGCCGACAGCCCCCTCACTTCGGTGGCGAGGAGGATCTGTCTGGGAGCGTTACCCGCACACTTTCGCCAGATCGGTGAGTAAAGGGGGCCCCATCTCTCCTTCACTGGACAGGGTGTGGGGTGCGGGTACTCCCTGGGGTGGTCGGTCCCTCCGGGGTTCTCCTCCATTCCCCCCACCCCCTTCCCGGGTGAGGCTCAGGCTTCTGGCCTAGGTGCTTTGTGGGGCTCACTGACCCCTCTATTCCATCCTCAGGGTCCTTTCTTGGAGGGGGGTACCTCTTAGGCCCATCTGCTGATGGTGGGGCCTGGGAGGCGGATGAACAGACGGTCGCAATCGGGGCCGCCCTCCGCGACCATCCGAAATTTAGGCCGCGGCTTTGCGGCCTTCCCGTCCTTTTAGGCCACGGCTTGCGGCCTACCGACCAGAGACTGGGGGGAATGGCCTACTAGGCCATGGCCCACTGGACGCGTTTTTGAGGCCTCCTACCCTGTGGGGTCCCCTAGGAGGGGCTTTGATGGTGCCCTTTGTGAGGGGCCTCGGTATTGCCCCCTGTGCGGGGCCTTGGTATTGCCCCTGGTGAGGGGGCCTGGGTGGGGTCTCAGTGCAGGGCCTTTGGCCTGCATCCACTGTGGGGGGCGCCCCTGTGGAGGTACCCCCTGTGTGGGGGCTCAGCAGGGTCCCCTAGGTGGGGCTTCGATGGTGCCCCCCGTGCAGGGCCTTGGTATTGCCCCCTGTGAGGGGCCTCAGTGATGTCCTGGTGCGGGGCCTCAGTGGTGGTCAGGGCCTTTGGCCTGCGTCCACTCTGGGGGCACCACTGTATGGTGGTGCCCCCTGTGTGGGGCCTCAATGGTGCTCCCTGGGTGGGGGCCGTCGTGGTACCCTGTGAAGCCAGGGCCCACTGTGAGGGGCCTCGGTAGGTGTCCCCTTGGTGGAGCCTCTGTGGCGCCCCGGTGGTGGGCCTCAGGTGGCGGGGCTCCCAGTTGGTGGGCCCCCTGAGTGTCTTTTGTTCTGTTACTACTAGGGCGCTTAGGCGTATAGCCTAGTATATGGTGGCCACGTCCTCCCCTGCTTCATCTTTTCAAATGATCCTATATTTGGCTCTGCCGCCTCAGATGTGGCCCACCTTGCGGTTGGGGGCCACTCTTCTGGTTCGGTCAGGTGGGGAGGATGATCCCTCAATTGCAGTGGCACATGAGGAGGCGCTGGTTGTTGCACTTATAAGGAGGGCCGGCCATTTTTTCTTGATATCCATATGCCGTCTTGCACGGCACATCATTTTCCTGTCTCTAGGTTGCACAGGGCAACATGGTTCCGGTAACGGAATCTCTGGCTGTTGAGATCCGGAAGATGTGTCTAGCAGGGTCCTTTTGCCTTTGCTGAGATGGCAGACCTGCTGGTCTAGGGGCTGCAGTTCTGCTGTGCTTTTTGGATGCAGTTCCCTGGTTGCTGAGCTCCCTGTCTCCGCAGGGTACTGAGACATGTATTGTAGCTTTGTGTCGGTTTTTTCACGACACACAGTTTTGTTCATCCTTAGAGTCCACTGACAAGGGTTCATACTTCCTAACCCTCTTTGGTGTTCTGGCCTTGATCGGGAAGAAAGCGCCCCTTTTTGAATTTTTGCGTCTGTCACCGGACCGTTGGCAGTGCCCTTCAGGGGGCTGTTCAAGTCCTTTTGTCCCGGGGGGGGTGATTGTCCCTGTTCCGGTGTCAGACCAGTTTTCAGGGGTTGTTTGCGGTCCAAGAAAGATGGGGGGTGCGATGCCTCCAATACTGGACCTCGAGGCCCTGTCCGGCTTGTGCGGGTATAGAAGTTCAGGATGGGGTCCATCCGTACGGTGGTAGCGTCCCCTTCTAGTTGAGTTTTTTTCTGGTTCTTTCGCCATTATCAATGCTTACTTACACTTTCCACTATGCCTGATCCCAGCACTCCCACTTTTGCTGTGTGAGGAGGGCAGGATCAGTTCAGGGTGTTGCCCTTTGTTCTTGACACCACTCCTCGTTTTTTTTCCCAAGGTGATAGCCCCGGATTGGACGTGGTTACGTCAATGGGGGATGCGGGACTGGGCTGCCTGGACGACCTTCTTCTGCGAGCAGAGTCCGCCACTACCCCGTAGGGTGACGTAGCCTCTATGCAGACCTTGACAGATCAGTTGACTTCTGTACTACCTTAAGTCTGCTTTGGCTCCTTTCAGAACATTGAAATATCTGGGCCTCACCCTAGCTCCAGTGCTGGCTGGAGTGTTATTTTCCTCTGGACTACCCCCAGAAGTTATATGCTGCTTTTTCATCTACGGTGTCCGTCTGGTGGGCCTTCCTGTGGGCTTGTAGGCGGCAGTTGGGCATGATGGTATCTACCTTCGAGGCGTCTCTGAGCAATCAGATTGGCTGAGCTGGAAAAGCCAAGGGCTCCCTGGTCTGGTGGCTGCGCTCTCCCGGTCTTCGACAGGGCTAATTCTTTCTCCCCTTGTATTGGACAGCGGTTCCCGCAAATGCCAGTCTGTCTGGGGAGGTGTCCTGGGACTGTTCTCTGCTCCAGATCGTTGGATAATTTCAGACTAACGATCGATATCCTGAAAGTTCAGGCGATCAGTTTACGTCTAGATCATGGGTGGATCGACTCCGGCGGCTCCCGGTGCAGATCCAGTCAGACGTTGCAGCGGCGGTGTCGCTTGCCAGGGCAAAACAAATAGTGTTGGCAGCCCTGGTAGTAGCCAGGATCCTCTGGTGGGCAGAACATTCCATTCAGGACTTCTACGCATTCCTAGGGTGCAGGCGGAATGTCTTAGTCTGCACGGTTGGACCACGGGGTGTTCTCTTCACCAGGGAGTGTTCATGCATATGCATCTGGTGGGGCTATCCCGAGGTAGATCTGTTTTGCGTCCCGGCTGAACAGGCCAGCATCGGAGCCTCTGGCAAGGTTGGGTGCCGCTGGTGGGCACCTCAAACGCTCTGGTGGCCGGTATTGTTTGAACTACACCTTTTCCTCTCACCTGCGGTTGCTGCGCCCTTCGCGCAGGATCAGGGCCGAAGGGATTTTGGTCATTCTGTTGGACCCGGATTGGCCCTGTTGGTCTTGGTACATCGACAGGGTGCGCCTGGTCGCCGGCGTTCCTTGTCGACTGCCTTTGAGGCAGGATCTACTGTCCCTAGGACCGATCTCTCGTCCTGCTCTACAGTCACTGGTTTTGCTTGCCTGGCTGTGTTGAACTAGATGTTGAAGTTCCGATTCTGCTAAAGGCTAGGGAGCCTATCTATAGGTAGATCTACCACCGGATGTGGAAGGCGTATATATCCCCGTGTGAGTCGTTGGTCATTCGCCCTCATTCCTTCATGGTGGCTCCATTTCCGACCTTCCGTCCTGGGGGGTGAACTGAAATGGGCCTTGAGAACCTTCCAGGGCCAGTTATCAGCCTTGGCGGTGTTCTGCGGCATCCCTTGGTGTCACACTACATGGGCCGTAACTTTTGTTTAGGGGTTCGAAGTCTGTTTCCACTGGTGCGGTCTCTTCTTCCGCTGTGGGATCTGAACTTGATGCCTTTGGTTCTACAGAGGCCTCCTTTTTAAAAAATATTCGGGAGGTACCCCTGCTTACTTGGTTTCAGGAGGTGGCCTTTTTGGGTGGTTATCACCTTTGCTGGCAGGGTGTTGGAACTGGTGGCGTTATCTTTTCATCCCGGTGTCCCACAAGGATGAGGTGTTTTTTTTGTGTTTTTTTCCTCTTTCCTTTGATTCCCCTTTGAATGGGCCATGGTGTTGCCTTCCCTGTGCCCTGGTCCACATCTCCTATGGCGTTTGCCTTAAATGCCATGGATGTGGTTCGGGTATTTTTCGGGTGTATTTGGCAGCCGTTGAGTCTTTTCAGGGTCAGACTGTTTGCGCTCTTGGACAAGCCAAGACAGGGGGTCTGGTTCTTCTGCGACTATTTTGGGATGGATCAGACTGATGATGACTCCATCTGTCAGGGGTTGGTTCCCTTCTTTCCTGTTGCGGCACACTCTATTTGGGCACTAGTGCTTCTGGGTCTTCCGTCATCAGGTCGCCAGTTTTGCTGGGCAGCCACCTGGTTGTTTGTGTAACCTTTCGCAACATTCAACGAAGTGGATGTGCTAGCATCTGCGTATGTTTCTTTTGGCCGCAAGTTATTGCAGACTGCTTCTAGGGGGTTCTCCCCGCTTGGGGTGTATTGTTCAGGTTGAGCTCCAGTTGTTCTGTGTTGAGCTCCTGTTACCTGGCAGGCTCTTGGAATTTTGTTGTTACCCCACCCCCCCATGTTTGGCACTGCTTTGGGACATCCCTGTCATAATGGAACGCAATGTCTGTCAATGAATGAAAGAGAAAATAGGATTTTTTGACTTACTGTGAAATCCATTGACAGACACCGCACCCACCCCATAGGCGTAGTCAAGTCTTTTTTTTTTTCTTTTCTGCCTAGTCCTACTCCTGAAGGGGGTGATTTAACCCTGTTGTAATGGAAGGCTGTGTCTATCAATGAACTCAGAGAAATTATTTTTAGGGTAAGTCAAAAAAATCCTATTTTTTCCTGGGAGGAGGGGGAATTCATGCTAAACCTGCAGATTACTGTCCAATATTTTTTTTTGGGGGGGGGGGGGATTTTTGCTGACACATAATGCGCATACATTTTTGGGGGGGGAGGGTTCGCAGTTTGGCATGTTCGTCCTGGGATCTAGATGGCCTTGTCCTGGCACTGCCGCAGCCAGATTCTCCCGGTTTGGCAGGGGTTGATACAGTGTTGCCACCCCCCCCTCCACCAACTATAGTCACCCCCTCAGTACAGACCTGCCCCTACTAAGTACAGGTCCCCTCACTAAGTACAGACCCCCCCTCCCGCAGTATAGATCCCCTCCCTCAGTACAGACCCTCCTTCCTTAGTTTAGACCCCTTCCAGCGCAGACTCCCTCTATCAGTATTCCTCCCCGCAGGGCAGACCCCCTCTATCAGTATCCCCCCTCCTCCCCATTGCAGACCCCTTCTCCGTATTCCCCCCCTTTCCCAGTGCAGACCCCTTCCATCCCCCTCCTCCTCTCTCTCCTCTCTCCTCTGTCCACATGCTTTACAATATTGGGACACAGCGCACACCGCAGTGTGTCCCACGGACTCCCTTCTCCTCCTTCTGTGTAGCTGTAAACAGAGAGGAGGGGGAGGTGCCGGCTTCACTCTGCTGTGCTCAGTGAGACAGTTGGAGTCTCGAGGTGGTAGCGGCGGTGTTAGTGGGGCCGCTGCCTTCAGGTGTCACCCGGGTATGACCCACACCCCCCGCTCCCCCCTAGTGCCGCCAGTGGCTTGATAGCATTTTGGGAGCTATCATTTGCAGACCCTCCTCTATCAGGGGGGGGGTCACCCGGGTGCGCCCCACACCCCCCCCCCCGCTCCCCCCTAGTGACGCCAGTGGGTTGATAGCATTTTGGGAGCTATCATTTACACTCATCAAGGGTGCCCAACTATGTCCTCCCTTTCCACTTAGCTCCTCCATTCATAGAAGCTGACCGTACAGCTTCAATGAATGAAACTTTATCATTGAATGGAGGACAGGCGGATGATTAAAAGGTCTGTCTCCTTTGTCCATAGATTGTGTTTCATTTATAGAAGCTGTATTACCTGTTTCTTTGATTGGAAGAGCTGGGCGGAAAGGGCTAGCATAGTCGTGCACTTTTGATGAGTAACCAATCCAAAGAGACCACGCTCAGAAATCTAAATGCATGTGTATAAAGGGGTATGCATAAAGTCCTTATGTGATTTCAGAACAATTGTTCAAAGCAAGCAGCATTAAGCATAAATAAAGGCTGTATTGAATGTCCAATCAACATGAGAATTGTTAGTTAATGCTGAATACACCTAGTGCTTTAATCCATATAGAAAGATGCCTTCAAGAGATAGAATGGTCGCTTTCCAGAGGCAAGCTTAGGATGCGCTTACAACTTAAAAACCCAGTCAGGGTCCCACAAGGGGCGGCAGCCTCCAGATGCTGGTTCATCCAGAGAAGGGACAGGGGTCATACGCAATCCCCTATGTTCAGTGATCTCACCATAGGTGTACATATGGATAAAAAGGCTCACAATGGTGTAATACTGTATGATACTTTAATATCTAAGAGTATTTCATTTACATCAAGGCAGTTCCAATCAGGCATTTAAAATCATCAGCCGGCCAGCTTTAAAAGTCTTTAAAAGTCCATTCAATGCAGACACATAGAAAACAAGTGGTGATGTCAGCACGTCCTACCCAGGACACACACAGCGCAGCTTGGAATCAAGCCTGCACTGGTGCCACCATGGAGAAGAGGAGGAGCCCAGAGCGCTGGCGGGGGACCCCAGAAGAGGAGGCTCTGTGCAAAACCAGCAGATAAATATGACACGATTATAATTTCAAAAAATTAACTTTAAAATCATTTTAACAAAAAAAAAAACAACTTTAATATTGCTTTTAAAGTGAATATTCACGTAGTTTGAGTAAAGGTTCTCAACTCTGAGGCCCCTTTCACACGGGCTTATCTGTTTGCGGACTCCGCTCTGTTCAGCAAGGATCGATCCGCGGATCCCCACTGAGCCGGCAGATGACAGATCCTTACTGGGCAGAGACAGACCTGTCAGGGCCCCGTTCTGCTCCATGGAAAACGGATCCACCTGTCTGTTTTTCATCTTATCCGATTCTACAGACGGACGTAAACTAGGGTTTCCATCCGTCTGGTTTTACGGACAGGATCGGATTGGAGAGCAGCAGATGTCAGCAGACATATCACCATACCACCATAGGGCTGCATGGAGCGTCCGTTCAGGTCCGCCTGAAAAACGGACAGACGGACCTGAACGGAATGCCTGTGTGAAAGAGGCCTTAGGTCTCATGCACACAGGATGTTTTTGGACATTTTTGTAGCAGCTGTTTTTAGCTTTAGACGGTTTTTCCTACAGTCGATAAACTCCCCATCATGTTATCCTATTTGACCATGCACACATAAGCTGTTATCAACTGTTTTTGGCTGGGCATTTTTGAGCTGTAAAAAACCCCAAGACTAGTGGGTTCTGAGAGATGTTTTTCAGCTGTAAAAATGCTCAAACACGCAAAAACGCGGCTCCCCAACATTTTTGAACCTTTTGCAATAACACTGAAAAACTCACTACAAAACTACTGACGTTTTAAGAAAGATTTTTTTTAACATCATGTGTGCATGAGGCCTTTTAGCACATCCACCCAAATATGTTTTGACTTTCCTATCAATAGATTCTTAAATTAATTGTAAACCCCTTTTGGACCCTCATTCATATCTAGCCTACTGCGTCAGATTGCATACATTTCTAGTTCTTGTGTCTGTTATTTTCTGCACAGTTCTTTGTACCTCCTTAGTGTAGTGGTTTTATTATGTACAATTAACTTGTCAGGCAACCCCTGACTGTCCAGCTGCTATTGACAAGTCCCAGAATATTTTGCCAGCTGGTGTCTGTTGGCTAGGAGGACATGCATGGAATTTTAAGCTGAATAATGGCTGGGGATCCAGAAGTTGACGCATTTTACAGTGATTCTGGCTGTTGCTATAAATAGAAATATAATAGAAGGATTCTTTGAATAAATGTGAACTGGAATCCCTCACTTGTAGTAGACCGTGAGTTGGTAAATTGTGTCTAAACAGATATCACAATGACTCCACTGACCACCACTGTGCACAGTTATTTACATTGGCAGCATCTTTACTGCACCCAATTATCTCTTTATAGATCTGTACTTCTGTATGCCATGATTTGGAAAATCGCCTCTGATTGAAAATGCTGCTTCATGCCCTCACACTTCAGTGCTTTATGCTGGCA